>CM031959.1:28361270-28728770 GCA_018749465.1 Paracanthobrama guichenoti
AAAATGTTTGATCAGAGAAGCTGAGAAAAACACTCAATTTATTGCCAAAGACTTGCAAGATGACCTGATGAGAGGAGGAAAAAAGATTTCAATGCAGAGTATTATTCAAGCATGGCCTTCATGTTGGGACTCTTGCTGAATGTCACTCTTGACCAAGAGGAACATAAAAGGCAGACTACAATTCATTTGGATAGAACTGTGGAGTGAAGCAGAATGCCGCGCCCCCTCCCTATATATATATATATATATATATATATATATATATATATATATATATATATATATATATATATATATATATATATATATATATATATATATATATATATATACTTAATATACAACAATAAATTAAGCATATTGTAAGAAATTAAACCTAAGGGGATTCAGCAATATGAACTGCAAGTGATTTGGAGAGTTAAGGATTTAAATAAGTTTCCCACTTTAAGAAACTTTAATAAATCTATATTTGTGTAAATAAAAATGACCTATAATCCAAAAAAAGACAAATTACACACATATACACATATACATATATATATATATATATATATATATATATATATATATATATATATATATAAAAAAATATTCATTGTTCTAAAAATCTAGTAACTTTGATATTTCTTTTAAAAGGGAAGAGGAAAATATTCTTTTGTAATTAGTGATCTGAAAACATAACCACATTAACAATGGTTATTCTTGTTGTATATAATAATATATATTTTTAAATGCTATTTGAATAATTACCAGCTGTGTCATCGTCATCCGAGTCTGAGTCGAAGTAAATGCTGTCATACTGTTGTTTGTTTGCTGTGGAAGTGCTGTCACTGGTCCCAGATGTCTGACCTGCAACTTTAATATTGAATTAAAATGATTTGAGTTAATTTACTGTTGTGATTGTTATATTTAAAGAACAAAATGCATGTGTGTATGTGACACCTTGAGTTGAAGACGCTGTCCAGCTGCACTCCAGGCTCTTCATGGTGCTGCTCAGCTCTGCCTCCATCTCCTTCTCAAACTCATCTCCACTGGAGGACTCGCTCTCCCCCGTCAGATACTCTCTGATCAGCTTCTTCTTCTGTTCCGGGGTCCCGTTGAGGAGAATATCCAGCTCGTCCTCAGAACTGAGAAAACCCAGAAGAAAACACTGAATTACTGATCCGTCTCTCAGTCTGATCTCGATAAAGGGCACTTAACACAGAGGTGTTCATGTTTACAAAATATATGACTCAAAGGAAACATCCACACGATTAAATAACCACATATACTCATACCAATGTACTTATAATATATAATCAAGCTGAAGATGTTCACATGTTTGTTTACGTGTGTGCACGAGTTCATAGCAGACATTTAAATGAATGCTTTCTGTTATGTACCTGCTTGCGGCTCCTTCCTCGTCACTTGGCTCTTCAATTTCATATGAATCATAATCATCTTTTCGATTCATTTTTTTCCTATTTCGAGTAAAACACCACGAAAAATAAAACGTGTTTTGCTTTACTAACACGTCTTCAGCGCAGGAACGCAAGTTATAGACTATTTCCGGGTCACGCGTTTTACTTTCAAAATAAAGCTGTCAAAATAAAAGCCATTAAAAATATATAAATATTTCTGTTAATTATTTAAATATGTCAGATTCCCATTATTGTCATTATAAGTTGCTGTAAATGTATTTTCATCTGGTAATTTTCACATTTAATAAGCAAAAAGTTAAAGTTTAAAGTTCTCCCACACTAAGGATTTGTAGGCTTGATTGTATTAAAGAAATAATATCTGGCTCGTAAGCAAACACTGCCTTTATTTTTTCTCTGTTCACATAGAAAAAAAAAACCTCACTTAAAGTAAACAGCATCATTTATTTTTGTTTTTTTCATGGTCATTTTATCATTGTTCACCAGAGTTTATGTCAGCATTCCTCCATCTGAATAAATGGAAGCTTTGGTCACATATTGTGAATAAGAAAACAACATTCATATACAGTGCACTTAAAAAATTCTGGAGAAAAAAAAAAATGCATCCATGTATGATTTTTTTAACAATATCATATTATTCTACGTTTTAAGGCAAACATACTGAAGCATTATTTGTTAGGAATGAAAAAGAGGAATAGACTGCTCGGCAGAAAATGAGTCTGATTACGATGATCCATTATAGCTATACGATGAAAACTTACACATGTACAAGGCTTTGAGTGACCATACACTTTAATTGTAATAACAATCAGCTCAACTTGAACAAGATATCTGAGCAGCATCCACACACAGATCACCAAAACTAACTTTAAAGATTACAACAGGAGAAACAAAAACAAGCGAAACGAAACAGATAAACAAACTGGACAGAAATGACAGAAATGTGAGTGATGTAGCGAAAAACAATTAACAATCAAAAGTTAAAAATGCGTGATTAAATGAAGTCGTATATCTTGTGCTGTGTGGACCGGTTGATCTTCCACAGTGGACTGCCTCACTTTTAGGGGGGGTTGTGGAGGGAGTATGGTGTCTCTGGTAGTGGTAAGTACAGACGTCTCTTTAGACAAACTGACCCCAGGTATGTTCTCTCCTCCATCTTCCGAATGAAGACGAGACCAAAGCAGGGAAAGCCCTATATGGAGAACCTGGTTCTAGGACCTAAGTGTCTCCTTTCAGGACCCCCAAACAGCTCTGCAGCAACTGTAGATTCCCCTGGACAGACATTAGGGCATATCGTCAATAAATAATCCATGGATCTGAAATCATTGAAGAGTCACAGTATAAAGTAAATGGAAACCTTGGCATGTTTGAGCTCCAGCTCGGCCAGTTCCACCAAGTTCTTTCTGAAGGCTGCTACTCGCCGTGTCTTGAAATCTATCAGTTCTAAATGGAAAACAAGCATTGGGCAACGAGCATTAATATTTAGTAAGCAAACAGCCGTTTAGCAGATGCTTTTATCCAAAGTTACTTCCAGTAAGCTTAATCTCCTTGGAGCAATCTTAGGTCAATAGCAGTTATCCACATGAGAACAATTTAATACTGATGTTATTTTCAAAAACACCACGTCAAAACTATTTTCTCTGTGTAAAATAAACACACAACTTCTGTGTGAAGTAGGACTGCATGTTTTGGGGAAAATATCAAAAAAAAAAAAAAACATGCACAATTTGGTCCAACTTCTGTCATTATATATCAACATGTCTACAAAATATGTATTTTTACAGTAAACTATAACAGTAGTAATATTTTGTTTCATATTTTTAGTAGTAACAATACTAATTATTATAAAACATCTTAATTATCATTACTAGTGTGTGTGTGTGTGTGTGTGTGTGTGTATATGTATATGTATATGTATATATATATATATATATATATATATATATATATATATATATATATATATATATATATATATATATATATATATATATATATATATATATATTATTATTTTACTGGGGAAAAAATTATTTAAGAACTTTTTTATTTTACAGTACAATTTTATGGTTTTTATTTTCAAAATGTTAAACCATCATGTTTTTATTTTGGTGGAAAACATTAAGGAGCTTTTAAGTCAGCATGAAATAATGTTCAGCCAGTCTAAATGCATATTATAGGTCTTGCTGTGAACAATTAATCCATGCATTCATAATGTTTAATCAAAACTTCTCCAATCTAGCCTGACGAGCCAGACCCACATCAAGATGTTGGGTCTGGGAACACACCATTGGCAGGGCTCAATCCGAGGGGTGGGATAAACGCTTGTCTTTTCCCTCTGCACGCAATAGGACAGCGCTACAACCAACCAGAGCGGTATCAGTGGTGCGACCCATGTTTTCCCACCAGCGGAGCTAGTTGATGGATTAAACTTTTGCCGTATCCGGTCGGCAAAACTCTGAAGTCATTCTTAAAAAAGGAAGATGTGTACAGTGCCGTTCTTTGTTAGCAGGGAAGTAGCAGGAAATTAATGAACCATTGCAACTCTGCTGTCATTATGTTAAGCACACCCACCGACTCTATACACGATGTGATTGGCCTGACTAGAATTTGGTTTTCCAAGCTTGCAAGTTGACGGAGAGTTGCTAGATGACCCTGGCTGCCGCTAGGGTGCGTCTAGATTTCTAGGCTATCTCCAATCATTTAGTCAGTTTAAACCCCAACCCTGCAAGCTCACATTCGTCACTTTTGAGTGTAACGTCCACATTTCAAAATCAACAATCGATACATACAACCCATCCTACATTTTTTCTTTTTGATAATCAGTTTCACTCAGATGAATCCCACAATACAAAAGAAAAGATCTGTTGTTACCCCAAGTTTAATCGCAACTTTAAACCTTCTCTTTTGTTGAAAACAGCCACTTTATAAACGTTCTGAGACCGTGAAAACACCAGATCATGAGCACACGTGTAAATGAACAGCTCCACGCTTCACTCTGAAATATACTTTGCACACACAGGGGTTGGACAATGAAACTGAAACACTGGCCAATATAGTGTTGGAGGTTTCGATGCAAGAGGAAGCTGTCTAAAAGGGGTGTCCAGGTACTAACTCAGATTGTATTCAAAAAACACAAAACCACATCAGCCCAACTCACTGCAGAATTAAATGAGCACCTCGACTCTCCACCAAAACTGTTTTTCGGGAGCTCTAGAGTCAATATTCTTTGGTCACTTGTGCCAATGCCAAATGTTGGTTTCAAATGGTGCCAACGCTGAAAATCTTGGGCTGTGAACAATGTGAAACATGTATTGTTCTCTGATGAGTCCAGCTTCATTGTCTTTCTCACATCCGACGGAGTTATGGTATGGAGAAGACCCAAAGAGGCCAAACAGTGAAGCACAGGGGTGGATCAGTGATTGATTGGGCTACAATATCATGGCATTCCCTACTGTGCTTGATGGGCATGTCACTGCCAGGGACTACCGAACCACCTATTGTGTACCCTGAAGGGGGTGTCGTGTATCAGCATGATAATGCACCAAGACACACAGCAAGACTTGTAACAGAATAACAGAATGGTTTGATGAACATGAAAGTGAAGTTGAACACCTCCCATGGCCTGTACAGTCACCAGATCTAAATATCTTTGAGTCACTGGGGTGTTTTGGAGGAGCGAGATAGAAAACGTTTTCCTCCACCAGCATCACTAGCGACCTAACCGCTGTTCTGGAAGAGAAATGGCTCAAAATCCATCTGGCCACTGTGAAGGTCTTGTAACTGTCATTCCCAAGACAAACTGACGCTGTTTGGCTGCAAAAGGAGGCTCTTAACCATAATCACTTCTTTATTGTGGTCTAAAACCAGGTGTTTCCGTTTCATTGTTTAACCCCTGTATATTTAAAGTCCCCTGAAGTCAATAATTCTATCTCTTAAAAATCATTTGATCACTAAAATTACAATATTTACATGTTTTTTTCCTGTAAAAAAATTTTTATTCATGCCTAAAAATAGCTTAAATGTAACTCTACACCCTCACTTCATGTAGTATATGCGGATCTACAAATATGCAAATTAGCCCCCCCCCCATTCACTCACACCAGCTCAGAGATCCACTCACTCAACTTTTACTCAAGTTAATGTATCAGAACGATAATGCGTTTTAAGTATCGATCTCTACAACGTCAGAAACATAACAGTAATTCATATGATTAGGCTTTTGTTTGACTACATTATCAAACAGCTAATAATGTGTTGCTAATGTTACACAAACCATGATCCCGTTCACTATCTCAGAGTCAGACAGCTGCCTTCTAAAAATTAGTATCCTTGAAATACTTTGAACATCATAGAACGCCAGTGGAGAAAGGCATATAGGTCATCATAACATCGTAATATACATCTACACCTGCTATATTGCTAAATGTATCCGATTTTTCATATCAACAGAAAAATATACCAGGATAAGCTGGATTCTCGAGACTCTCCTGCTTCAGAGCGGTCATAGTTAATGATATGCTAAAGCCCGCCCACACATTGACGTGATTGGTGTCAAGATAGTCTGTGACGTAAGAAACACCAGCGATTTCAAACCATGTTTTTAAGATGTTCACTGCAGTTTTAAGGAGAAAATACTCAGCAATGGTGTTGACTGGTGAATTTGCACATGGTTTGCCTTAAATCATATTAAAAACACCACATAGACATAAACAACATTAAAACTTGATTTTCACCACAGGGGGACTTTACTTAGATCGTAGCCTTTGCAATTTTATAATAGAACTACAATTTCCAAATCGCAATTATTTGTGAAGCCCTAGTGTGAACTGACACAATCAGAGCAAGTCTTTAAAATGTGCAGATCTGTGGAGCTGGGTTTTGGACCAATGAGATTTAACTAACAGTGGGGAGAAGCCAACTAGTCTCACACCTAAAACCAAGCAATCGGCAAATGTCGATTTCCTCTGCGGGATTACAAGGAAGATTTACAGGGAAGAGATGCTTTTACTATGCTGCAGCTGGTTAGGAAACGGTCTAAAACCAAGTCACTGTTTGAATGATATATATAGAAGTACCTTGTTTTGCAGATTCAGAGATTTTCTCAAACTTCTGACAGCACACTTGCTGGGTGGTTTCTGCTTGGAGGACGTCCTTGTTTTTAGCTCGGGCTTTGTCCAGAGCTTTATTAGCATTCTCATAATCGACTAATGCCCTTCCTCGTCTGTACAGGAGGTCCTGTTGAGGAGATAATGCTGTTTACAACTAAAGAAACTCATAATCTAAAAGCATTTTAAATGGCTTCAGCAAGCAATAACTAGGAATAGTAGAAGATTAATAATCCTGGGCAACAAACAATTAATACTGTAAAAAACTGAATCTTATGGTCCAAGAGGTCACTGTTCCACTGTTTTGCCTGAATCACTGTTGTGGCTCAATTACATTGTATCCCAGGGCTTGGCTAGATTCACTCCCTACTGTAGGACAATTGTAACAATTCACTCCCTACTGTAGGAACGACCTCTAATGAGCAGCCGTCAGTTCAACATGCTGACCACACATCTCTACCTTAGCAGCTTGCGACTCCCTGAGGTAGTACTTCAACAAGTCGGCAAGTTTCAAATCTTCATCGGCTGCTACGCGTGCTTCAATTTTCTGCACAGGAAACAGAATTTGAAAACAAGTGAGGGGAAGAAGTGTGTGACTTTACAGTCCCCAACTCTCTGATTCATCAAATTCTGCCATCTTTTCGACTAAATACAGCTGAGGTTAGAAACACACCAAATGAACACTCACAAAATATATTTAAAAAGTAAAAAAAGACATTTCATTATCAATATTATTGTGAACAATTAAAGTACATTAGTTGCAATGCACTGAACTGACATGAACAAACAAATATTTTAAATAACTAACTTAAAGATATGAGCAATATAAAAAATACAGTACATCACAATTTTTTTTGTTTCAAACTAAGATCACGATTCACCCACGATTCTGAGCAGACAACTGAACAAAATAACATGTAATTTACTAGAGTTTGTTTAATTAATCTGAAATGAATGAATAATTGAATGAATAATTCAATGACTCACTCATAAAGAGTTCACTTGTTTCATTACTGGATGAATCAGCATTTTTGAACAAATCACTTGAATGAATTAATCAACGACAATACATTTTTTAACAGTCACTTGTCGCCACCTACTGGTGTAACGATGTAATGACATAATCGTTATTTGAAGTGCCAAGTTACTCAAAAGGTGATTTGCTCCATTTTGATCGTTACTGTAGACATCTGTGTTTATATCTGAACTATAAACTTTAGCCCTGTGATAATATGAATATTTGTAACAGAAACAATGATACTGTGTGGTTGAAAACACTCTCTCTGGGTCAGCAGCTGCGCCTACAAAGATATGAAATGTTCAGATGTGTTTTTGTCAAAAGTTTAATAGACATTGTTGTCATTTAGGAATGAGATTGCGCGGGTCTTTTAACGATTAATCGCACAGCTCTACATCTATATTACAATTATGTTATAGAACTGGAAATGCTTACCCGTGTTTTCTCAAAAAGCTCTGATACTTTCAGGAAAAATCTGTTTAGAAGTGATCAAAACAAAAAGCAAGTCAAAAAAAGAGGCTATGACATTTAATTGTGGAGCTACACGGGGAAGTCAATGTCGTACTTGCACAGATCTGTGGAGTCTTGGGTTCCTAAGGTGTACAGCGTGGAGGCGATTCTGTTGATATCATCCGCCGCACCTGAAACACACGTCCGGTTAGAGCGCTAGAGGAGGAAAAGCTGTCAGTGTTTCACACATTCATTGACTCAGTGCTGCAGCACTTAACACTGCTTCACAGCATTCTGCTTTTCCAGATCATGTTTCAGTGTTGTGCCAATAAGACTCACGGCCCACAAGGAAAAGCAAAACATTTGGCTCCGCACATGATGCAAGAAAATTATGTGAATGACAAAAACACATTTCTAAATAAATCTGTATTAATCGTCACATTCGATTCTCTAAACCAAAAACTTAGTTTAAACATTATTCAGATCATCTGACAAAACATTTCCTCAGGGAGAATTACTCGTTAGTGTTAAAAGGCCAGTAGAGTCACCTGACATTTGCTGGCTTCCTGACAAATGACACGTTTTCCCACTAAGCAGCACTAAGTACCTCCTTCGGTTTCCTGTTAATGCTCCATAACAGACAAAACCAACATTTCCAGTGTCCATAGCTGCAGGCAAATTAATGTTGGACACAAACAGAACTAAACACTATAAAACAAGGAAACGCCCTTATGATGATATGGGCGTATTTATAGTTCATAGATGTGACATTGAATGTCAGTTTCTGGTTTTAAAATGTTTTATAAAATGAACCTTTTTTTTCTTGAGCGTGCATCTGAAATGCTATTGGCAAAGGTATTGTTTGTCATTTATCTCTATAACACACACTTGACTGGAGAACTTCGACCTTGCCTTATCCTTGACACTACACGGTCACGTGAACCGCAAGCGTCTATAAATGTGTGATGAAGAGAAACTTACTTTTGTGAGACCTGATCATTCGATCAGATTTGGCAGATGCGTCTTTGACACGGTTGTGGTACTCTAATAGGAATGTCTTCTCGTGTTCAAAGAAATCATCAACGTCCTGTGATAAATAGAAATAAATTTACAATTTATAAAATGCACCAAAAAAAAAAAAACCCACATCAATAGGCAATTCTAAGAGGTGACTCTCACAAAGAAATAATATTTTTTGATTAATCAAATGATTTGGGATGAAACATGACATGGACACAGTCTTGACAAGTTTCGTGAGATTGTTGTTCTGGCAGTCTTGCTTAAAGAGGACCTATTATACCCTTTTTACAAGATGTTATACAAGTCTCAGGTGTCCCCAGATTGTGTCTGTGAAGTTTCAGCTCAAAACACCCAACAGATTAATTCATTATACTATATTTATTAAATGCCGATTTTTGAGTGGAAGCAAAAACATGCTGTTTTTGTGCATGTATCTTTAAATGCAAATGAGCTGCTGCTCCCCACCCCAGCTTTCCATGAGAGGGCGGAGCCTTTACAGCTCTTGCCTCAGATACTATTATCTGCATGCATTTTAAAGCTATATCAGACTTCTGATATATGGTTTTCTGAGTGCATACATCCAAAGCATGCGCACAGAAAGCTGGATGACAGACGGCGTGTCCCGTGGCATCTTATTGATCTTAAACTGAAAATCCTGTTGAGTGGCCCTAAATCACAGTTTACCACGACATGACATTTTCATTAATTTTGATGGTGTCCCTTCAAAAACTGTGCGAAATCTGGGAGTATTGCTTGACTCCACATTATGCCTTGACTCACATATTGGTCAGACTGTTAAATCATGCTTTTTCTACTTGTGAAATATTGTTCGTATCCACCGCTCCCTTAACTTCAAAGATGCTGAAACTGTTATTCACACTTTTATAACCTCCAGACTGGACTACTATAACGCCTCATACAGCGGCTTACCTACCAAAGTTATACATCGCCTTCAAACGGTGCAAAACTCAGCTGCTCGAGCCCTTACATTTAACAAAAAATCTGCACATATCACTCCCATCCTCAACCAACTTCACTGGCTTCCTGTGGCCAGTCGTATCCAGTTTAAACTGTAAGTTTTGGTCTATAAAGCAAGTCATGGCCCCATACACCAATACCTGGCTGTACCCAAGTATATACGCTCTACTGTGGGTGGTAGGGCTTTTACTGTTATTGGCCCTAAGCTATGGAATAAGCTGTCCCCAAATCTTCGTACCGCACCTACTCTCCAGACATTTAAGTCCCAATTTAAAACTCATCTTTTCTCTATGCTCATTAATTAATTATTTTTCTCTCTACTTCTCTGCCTTCAAGTGATCTTTTTCATTTTATGTTACATGACTATTTTATTGCATTTAATGTTCTCTTTGATTCAATAACTTCTTATGTTAATTATCTGTAGTTGTTTGTTGCCTCCATCTGCTTGTTTATTTGTAATAATGAGTAGGCTGACAGTTATTTTGATTGTCAATTGATTGTACTCTTGTACTTCATTGTGAAGCGACCTTGGGTTCTTGAAAGGCGCTATAAAAATAAACATATAATAATAATAATAATAATAATAATAATAAAAATGATTATTAACCTGTCAAGGTTATGTAAAAAAACCCACAAAGTTCATAAACATAGGTTATGTCTGTGTAGGTAAACAGCAGAGAAAGATATTGCATGTGTATATTAGATCTGTGTATTAAAGTGAAAGCAGTGTAATACACAGTACCTACTGCTAAATATGATGTTAATATGAATCAAACAACAAAAGAAATATAGGAAATCACTCACTCTTGAGTGAATAGCTGCTGTTAAAGGAGGAGATAAACATGACGGACTGTGTACCGCTCATTCAGAGCAGGGTCTATGCTAATAGTGCAGAGTCCGTAAGCAGTTGTGGGCGGGGCCTAATCATGTGACATCACATTGCATAGAAACTACAAAAGGCTTACTCTGAGACACTGCTTATGATTTATGGGGATTAAAAAAAGAGGAGTGGGTGGATTTTTACCATTATAGGATGGTTGTGTACACACACCCCCGACACACATTAAATGTTCAAACACCTTATAAAAGTGAAAACATAAGATTATTTTTAAACCAGATCAATACTTTTATTCAGCAAAGATGCATTCAATTGATCAAAGTTGACAGTAAAGACATTTATGATGATACAAAAAAATTCTATTTCAAATGAATGCTGCAAAGGTAGAGCTACCAAGATCATCAAGGACTCTAATCACCCTGCAAACCCTCATTTCACGCTGCTGCCATCTGGTAAGCACTTCCGAAGCCTGATGGCCAAAACTGAGAGACTCAGGAGGAGCTTCTTTCCCCAGGCCATCAGACTCCTGAACTTAACATCACGTGACTTCACGTCAGGATAAACATACTGACATTGCACTGCACTTTCTGTTCTCGTTGTTACTGTGTAACAACCTGTTATAAACCTGTTTGCACATTATACTCTTTTATACATTTGTTAACCACATATTTATAAGTCTACAGTTTACTCACTGCACAGTTTACGTCACTTATTTTATTCCACTTCTTTATTTTTATTTATTTATTTATTTCATTTTTTCTACTTTACTTGATTTATTTATAATTCTACACACACATACATATACATATATATATACACATATACATATATATATATATACACATATACACATATATATATATACACATATATATATACATACATATATATATATATATATATATATATATATATATATATTTTATTCTATTTCTATTATAATTTCCTCCTTGTGTTTTTAACTGTGAATTTGCACTGTCCATGGAGTGGACCTGTTTACATATCAGAATGATTTCTGAAGGATCATGTGACACTGAAGACTGGAGGAATGATGCTGAAAATACAACTTTTCATCACAAGAATACATTTTAAAATATCCTAAACTAGAGAACAGGATCTTTTAATAGATTTAATAGATTAAATAGTTAAATAAAATAATAAAATAGTTCCAACAGTTTTTGCTTTGGTATTGAGAACCGTGACAACCCTATTTTTGACTATATTTTTCAAGGTTTTGGTAATCGTGCATTCCACTACTAGTGAAGCATTCACCAGAGAGTCATAAACCATCATTCAACCCAAACATTTGAACACAAAGAAGCTCAACCCCAAGTAAATAATTTCTTAGAAAGGTGACTGTCGTTGTGGCCTCCCTCTCCTCCCCCTAATTTCTAAAGCAGAGTCACATAAAACAGTCACACGACATGAGAAGGCCTCACACTGAACTGACCTTCACTCCTGCCACAAGAACCCCATCTGCAGACTTCACCACGTTCTTGAAGAAATCCTCCAGCCTTTCCTTCTTGTTTTTCCCTCGTACACTCAGCTGTAAGTTCAAGTGGCAAATTGAAGCACAACTGAACAATTAAAATGCTCAGAAATATTTGTTTTGCCTACTGAGAATGACACCTGCATTTCTATAAGGGATTTGTTTTGCCTACAAAACTGCTTTGCACAAATTCAACTGCAGCTGTTTTGCACTTTGTTATGAATAATCTGATCTTTTGGGTTGTGTGCATCAAGTTTCAAATGAAAAGAGAAAAAGAAATGAGATTTCAAGGAACATTTAATCTTTTTAATTCATTGGATAAAAAACAAATCATAATCAAATAGTTAATATACAAGTTTTTTTTTGTTGAACTAAAAAAAAAAAAAGTGTTGCACAACAGTAATCAATAATAGTAATAATAACAGTTAAAAACAACATTAAATTGCAATAAAACTTTTTCATTTTAGAACAATAATGTCAGAGTTAAAATGTGTCACACTTACGTCTTGGTTGTACTCTAAGAAAACATGAAAGTTCAAGTCTTTGCGCAAGACGGGATGAGCAGCAACACGGCACAGAAAGACCTCGTGCATTGCCACGGTCTTCTTGAAGATGGCCAGATATTCACTGCAACACATTTTCATATAATTATTATTATTATTATTATTATTATTAAACTAACCTTTAATAATAATAATAATAATAATAATAATTCACCCAAAAATGGAAATTATTCCATAATTTATTCATCCTCAAGCCATCCTAGCCCTAAGTGTATAGGACTTTCTTCTTTCAGCCAAACACAATCGGAGATATAATAAATAATATCCTGGCTCTATAATGGGAGTGAGTATCTGAGATTTTGAAGCCCAAAAAAAGTGCATCCATCCATCATAAAAGTAATCCATACGACTCCAGGGGGTCAATAAAGGCCTTCTCAAGCGAAGTGATGGGTTTTTGTAAGAAAATATCCATATTTATAACTTTATAAACTAAAATCATGGGCATCCAGTAACGGCCGTACATGAGTCTAGTTCCAGCGGAAGAGTGACCTCTGATCCAACGCATGACGTAGGATGTAGGCATAGCATAAGCTACGGCACTTCTTTAAAATGTTCATTTTACTCTTCTAAATCATGACTGGCGTTTTGTTTTGCTCTATCCTCTGCACTTCCGGTGTTCATCAATACGTCGTGTCGGGTCAGAGGTCACTATTCAGCTAGAACTAGACTCGCGTACGGCCGTAACCGGAAACCAGTGATTATAGTTTATAAAGTTATAAATATTGCATTGCATCACTTCAGTAGGCCTTTATTAACCCCCTTGAGGCGTATGGATTACTTTTATGATCGATGGATTCATTTTTTTGGGCTTCAAAAGCTCAGGCTCTATTCACTGCCATTATAAAGTTATAAAGAGCCAGGATATTATTTAATATAACGCCAATTGTATTCATCTGAAAGAAGAAAGTCATATACACCTAGGATGGCTTGAGGGTGAGTAGATTATGAGATCATTTTAATTTTTGGATGAACTAACCCTTTAATGAAGGTGTGCAGCTAACAACACAGTAAACAACAGATATGAAGACAAATCGACTCACGCCTCCAGTTCCTGTTTCATCTTAGTGAACTCCTCCTTGGTCATAGATCCCTCACCTTCACCCAGTTTCTGAAGTTTCTCCCGTGATGCATCGAAATCCGGTCTCGGAGGAGCCGGTGGAATCTACAGGGAAAGTCTTTCCATTAGCTATTCAAGGAGCATTATGATTCCCAAAACTGTTTCAGCGCTGGTAATTAAACTCTGGGATTCGTAACATCATCTGAATGAAAAACGCAGTTGCTCATGCTGCTGCTCCTAATGCAAACTCAAAGTGCTATAAATAATTCAGGCCAGCTTTGATGATATTGTAAATGGCAGTCAGCGCAATGACTCTTTCTTTGTTGAGTATTAATAAGAGCATCCCAGGTGAAACTACATTAAATCAGATAGAAAATGACAGACGTATCTGTACTTAAAATAATGCAGAAAATAAGCCAATGAAAATACAGAATAGGACGGCAGGCCCTGTCCAGTTTTAATGATCACTGGATTTGTCATTGAATAACACACTACCATTCAAAAGTCTGAGGTCAGTAAGTAAGGGATAATGTACACCCAGAATAAACCCTGACAGGATGATCATTTATTCTATGGGAACAACCGGCTGGATGTACATTATCCTGCTTATTACACGGCTACTTGCCACACAAGTAAATAGTTAGACGTGAAATATTGATCTGAGTTAAGATATTTTATAAGCTTTCTTTTATTAGCTCTTCCGCAAAGAAAGCAGTTGCAAATGTCAAGTTCAAACTAGATGGACATTTAAAGGGTTAGTTCACCCACAAATTAAAATTGTCATTAATTACTCACCATCATGTCTTACGGGTTTAAAACGACATTCGTTCATCTTCAGAACACAAATGAAGATCTTTTTGATGAAATCCGAGAGCTTTCTGTCCCTCCATAGACAGCAATTCAATTAACACTTTCAAGGCCCAGAAAGGTAGTAAAACATCATTAAAATAGTCCATGTGACTCCAGTGGTTCAACCTTAATGTTATGAAGCGACAAAAATACTTTTTGTGATCAAAAAACCCTCATAAATAACTTTAAATCAACAATCTCTTCTCTTCTACGCTGCTGACGTAGTGTAAACACTGCAGCGCTTCTGGGTTCTACGTCAGAACGCCGGCTTACCATTGGCCGACACCGTTCACGTGAGCACCACGACATATGCATGTGATGCTGACGCAGGAGCTAGCCAATGGTGAGCCGCCGTTCTGCCATAGAACTCAGAAGCGCTGCAGTGTATTTACTACATCAACAACGTAGGAGATTGACGTTGAAGAGAAGAAATTGTTGAATAAAGTCGTTATTTTTGTTTGTTTCTTGCGCACAAAAAGTATTCTCACCGCTTCATAAAATTAAGGATGAACCACTGTAGTCACATGGACTATTTTAATGATGTCTTTACTATCTTTCTGGGCCTTGAAAGTTGTAATGACTTTGCAGTCTATGGAGGGACAGAAAGCTCTCGGATTTCATCAAAAATGTCTTCATTTGTGTTACGGGTTTGGAACGACATGAGGGTGAGGAATTAATGACAGAATTTTCATTTTTGGGTGAACTAACCCTAAAGGATACAGTACAGTCATACCACTTATTACACAGCATTTTGTCACATAAATAATTATGGGGATAAGAGATACTGACCTGAGATTAAACCGTTTTTAAAATCGTACCTGTTTGTTATCTTATAATTTTATATATTTTTTTAATATTTATATTTGTTATCCATTACAATGTACAAAACAATTGTTGCAAAATAGTAGCAGCTGCATTTGTATGAAACAAGAGAGCGAGTCCCCAATACCAGATGACACAATTAAATAACTGTACATAAAATTTATTTGAGTTTTAATATTTTATTTGTTCAATGCTCACTAAACGCAAAACTTCCACAAGGAAAAATGGCAAGCGTAAAGTGGCAAGCGTAAAGTGCCGACTTCAGTAATCCGGATGAGCCTGTGTTAGCAGTTTTTTCCGGGGAATAATATACCGCTGTATGCCTCAATTGACCAATCAGAATCAAGTTTTCCAAAGAGCTGTGTAATAAGATTTTATTAAAGCATAATCTCTTATGTTCACCAAGGCAGCATTTACATTTTTTATAGTAATATTACAACATTTCAGTTATTTAAAAGAACTGTTTTCTATTTGAATATATTTTAAAATGTAATTTATTCCTGTGATGACAAAGCTGAATTTTCAGTGTCTTCAGTCACATGATCCTTCAGAAATCATTCTAATATGATGATTTGATGCTCAAGAAACATTTATTATTATCAATGTTGTAAACAGCCATTTCTTTTTTGAGACTGATGAAAAGTTCAAAAGAACAGTTTTTAATTGAAATGAAAAATCTTTTATAACATTTGAATTTATCAATTTAATGCGTCTTAGCTCAGTTAGCTGAATAAAATGATCAATTAATGACCACAAACTTTTGAACAGTACACATAATATGACCTGAAAAAATCATAATCTTACTTTTTTACTTTAAAAATAGTTTCAACCAATATATCCAAATAGGAAACTGTAACAAAGATCATTTCCCTTTTTTCGTGCACCTGAACTGCAACAAAATGACATTCGTCATGCGACAACACATCTTTTTATGTACACCAGGGCTATAAAAGGACGAGCAATGATTCAGGCTTGGCAAGAGCGGCTGGAACGTTTGCTCTCAAACACACATAATGAAGTAGTGTTTAAAACAGAGTACGAGCCAGACAGTTCAAACAAGCGTCCAGTGGAAAGCAAATAAAAGAATTACAGGCCTGTGATCGTGACTTACATTTATCTGTTACATCACTAATCAAGAATATTTCATACCATGCAAAACTCTCAACGGTACTTACAATATAACCTGCGTATTCTTCGTTTTCCACGAACGAGTCATGGAGCCAGATAAACTCTTCATGCTGTCTGACCACAGAAAATTCATTCTGCTTAAAATTAGGTAGAGTGCTCTGGGGAAAAACAAAAAACATAATTCATAATTTAATGAATGAATGCAGCAAACGGCATGCGCATAAGGTCAAGTCGATTTTGGAGGCAGGGCTGAAATTACCAACACACAATCCTGGTAGTTTTTATTCACTGATGTTGTGTACCTTTGTGTGGACGGTGAACTTGACCTTGTCTCGCTCACTCAGAGCGTCTGAGATGTCCACCTGTAGTGTGGCGTCAGTTTGAAGATCCACATTCACTGCCCTGGGCTATTAAAACAAGTCAGCAATAAATACAGTGCAATTCTATGCTAGGAGTGTCAATCTTTCATATTAATCATTAAGGATCACAGGAGATGGAATCTATTACAATCATACTTTATCTGTTTTTGAATATTATTTAGTTGAATCTCATTACAAAACATTTACAATACATATTGTTGCATTTAGGTAGAAAAATGACAAGCATGTCAAGCAGTGACAGCAGCGCAATGCTCAATCTAAAACAATTTTAAAAAACATTTCCCCCCAAGAAACCTAGAATATTTGTACTTTCAAAAATGTATTTGATAATGAAAAACTTCAAATGAATTGTTACCAGTTACAGCACCTAAAATATGCAATTTCACTTATACAAATAAATACATTTAATGTCCATATCCGTCCACTATTATTTACATTCCACAAATGTTAAATCTCAAACAAAACAGCATTGCACTAAAATGTTAGGAAGTTATTATTACTTTGACAGTAAGGCCATAATATTATACAGTATATTATATTTAATTAGATCTATTTTGCAGTAACAATATCTGTGATAAATATAGTATTTTGGCAGAAACTATGGTACATGTTTGTGAATTCACACATTATATTATATCATATTATATCACAGGCTTGGCTTTACTTTTCATCATTGTTATCTTATAAAATATATTATATTCATTTGTATCTACATATACATGCAGGCTAAATATAGTCCTTATAAATAAACACAGTTTTTACTATATGAATAAAATGAATGGGTGTCTATTAATATTGAAACGTATATATTATATTATAGGTTTGGCTTTACTTGTGTATGTGTGTGTGCACACAGATATGTTATGTTTATTTGTCTCTACATATACATGTAGGCTAAATATAATCCTTGTAAATCACTTTGTAAACAGTTTTTACTATATGAATAAATCATGTAAATAAATGTTTGTGAATTCAGACGTTATTTTAATTTTATATAGCAACTCACAGGTTTTCTACAAAACCATTTTCCCCACAAAACTGTCAATATACGGTTTTCATGACGTGATAGTGGCAGGGTATTTATAGAAATGCCTTTACTACTATGCACAGTAGCATGGCATGTATCAAAGTACCATGGTACTGCTACAGTATGGTATTTTTGCCATGCATATAAAAATAATAATAATAATAATAATAATAATAATAATAATCCAAACCATTACAATTAAGACTTGAATTGCAGAATAACACTTGATGACACATTATAGAGCAACACTGCTTAATTTAATGTTACATTATAAAGTAATATAAATAAAATAAAAATGTCACATTATTTGACTAACAGTTTTTACAAAGTAATATTCACCAGAGAATTTGCACAAAAGCAAACAGCAGTTCGATGATGACGGAGACTAGCTGCTTATTATTGAACTTTATCAGGCTTATTTAGGCAGATTGATGAGTTTGTGGTTAATGGCATGATGTGGTTTGTGGCTTCTTGCCCTAGTTTCTGGTATTGCCATCAGACTAGAGAGTCATTGTGCATACACGGGTTTGTGTGTGTGAGGTTTGTCAGGAGGAAGTGAACGGACGGACTCAAATAGGACACACACACACTGGGCCACAGTGACACCAGCAGTAATACACACGCCCTTTACACGACTACAAACACACACAACAAACAGCAGGGGAACAGAGAGAGAATAGAAATGGGAAAAGGAAAAAAAAAACTTACTCCTCTGTCCTCTTCCGAAAGGAAATCGGGACCATCGTCCAGCCCTTCTTGCTGTGGAGAGACAAGGAAATATCAGAACGAACGATCGGAATATAAAGACGACAGATGCTTGTTATTACTCGATGCATCGGAGGATTGTAGGTGTAAATGATGAAGGTGGAGGGAGTAAGAGAGAGAAGCACCCACCATCATGGCTGCTGCGGGTGGAGTATGAATGTGGCGGAGTGTGTGTGACGTCAGTGAGGCAGGCGCTCTGAGAGGTGGAGCCTTCAAGCGTTCAAGCACAAACTCATCAGCCTTTCTTTCTTTCTTTCTTTCTTTCTTTCTTTCTTTCTTTCTTTCTTTCTTTCTTTCTTTCTTTCTTTCTTTCTTTCTTTCTTTCTTTCTTTCTTTCTTTCTTTCTTTCTTTCTTTCTTTCTTTCTTTCTTTCTTTCTTTCTTATGTGTACTCTACTTTTTGTTTTCATATTACAATATTATTATTTCTTTCTTTCTTGTAATAAAAATAATAATACAATATATTAAGTATATGTTATAGGTTTGGCTTCACTCTTTTTCTTGGCTATTCTCTATTTTTTGTTATCTTATTAGATATGTTTATTAGTATCTACATTTATATAAATATATTCCTCATAAAGAACTTTGTAAACAACTTTGTTTTTACTATATGAATAAATTAAGTGTTTATTTTTATGTATATTATATTATATTTATTATAGGTTTGGCTTTACTCTTGATTTTATTGTTATCTTATTAGATATTAGATGTTATGTTTATTTGTCTCTACATATGCATGTAGGCTAAATATATTCCTTGTGAATCACTTTGTAAACTGTTTTTATTACATGAATAAATAACCTTAATAATAATAATTTTATTATTAATAATAATATTCGTATTGATTGCAATTATATTATATTATATTATATTATATTATATTATATTATATTATATTATATTATATTATATTATATTATATTATATTATACAAACCCGATTCCAAAAAGGTTGGGACACTGTACAAATTGTGAATAAAAAAGGAATGCAATAATTTACAAAATCTCATAAACTTATATTTTATTCACAATAGAATATAGATATATCAAATATCTATATTTTAATTTTAAGATATTATCAAATGTTGAACGTGAGACATTTTGAAATGTCACGCCAAATATTGGCTCATTTTGGATTTCATGAGAGCTACACATTCCAAAAAAGTTGGGACAGGTAGCAATAAGAGGCCGGAAAAGTTAAATGTACATATAAGGAACAGCTGGAGGACCAATTTGCAACTTATTAGGTCAATTGGCAACATGATTGAGTATAAAAAGAGCCTCTCAGAGTGGCAGTGTCTCTCAGAAGTCAAGATGGGCAGAGGATCACCAATTCCCCCAATGAGCAATATCAGAAAGGAGTTTCTCAGAGAAACACTGCAAAGAGTTTGAAGTTATCATCATCTACAGTGCATAATATCATCCAAAGATTCAGAGAATCTGGAACAATCTCTGTGCGTAAGGGTCAAGGCCGGAAAACCATACTGGATGCCGGTGATCATTGTCGTGAACACAATCCACCGTGCCATTCGCAGTAGAAGAAGGATCCGGGTACTGAAATGGCCAGCCTGCAGTCCAGATCTTTCACCCATAGAAAACATTTGGCGCATCATAAAGAGGAAGATGTGACAAAGAAGACCTAAGACAGTTGAGCAACTAGAAGCCTGTATTAGACAAGAATGGGACAACATTCCTATTCCTAAACTTGAGCAACTCGTCTCCTCAGTCCCCAGACGTTTGCAGACTGTTATAAAAAGAAGAGGGGATGCCACACAGTGGGAAACATGGCCTTGTCCCAACTTTTTTGAGATGTGTTGATGCCATGAAATTTAAAATCAACTTATTTTTCCCTTAAAATGATACATTTTCTCAGTTTAAACATTTGATATGTCATCTATGTTGTATTCTGAATAAAATATTGAAATTTGAAACTTCCACATCTTTGCATTCTGTTTTTATTCACAATTTGTACAGTGTCCCAACTTTTTTGGAATCGAGTTTGTATAATACAGGTTTGGATTTACTTTAAATTTTCTTGTTATCTTATTAAATATACTATGCTACTCTACATATACATGTAGGCTAAATATATTCCTTGTAAATCACTTTGTAAACTGTTATTATATGAATAAATACATTTAATAATATTAAAATAATATTTGTATTGATTGCAATTATTATATTGGCTTTGCTCTTTTGTTTTTACCTTATTATTCAGATATATTATTATGAAAGTGCATAAGAAGAAAGTTAATGCACTATGCATAAAGATGCATAAAGAGATGATATAACAAAGTTCATTACAGTCATACAATAAAATATTCACTTACAGAATCTGCACAGAATGAGGGTCACTGCTACAATTCTCACTGATTTATTTACATGATTGTGTGGTGATGTGATTACTCACCAATAGAGGGCGACAAACCGACTTTAACCATGGAAAGGACAACCGCTTCTCTTCACCTGCTGGTGGAGTGTGATGCTGTGAATGTCATTACCGAAATACAGCACTAATAGATCATTGCCAGTCAGATGAGTTTGAAAAAATCAGAGAATGATTATTTATCACAAAATTACAGATAATAGAATAATTATCTGACTTTTGCCCACCGCTTTGTTCTGTGTTATAGTTTGTGGTTATTGATAAGTATTGATCAACCAATGGTCAAGTGTCAATCTTGGACCTCCAGGAAACTAACCATCATAAAACAGTAAAACATTATTTCTGTACACCAAATACTTTATCATTATAAGGTTAAAGAGCATATTTATCCTACATGTATCAGATAACCTCATATTTGGTGCATTCAAGTCATTTAAATAATTGCAGTTTTGTAATTTATGCTTATGTATTTAATTGTATCTGACCATGTACAAAATACCGGTTTTGCTGCTGCATATGCCTATACTGCACACTGGTGCTGCATAATAGTAATGTCAAAACAGCATGTACAAGTGTTAAGTTAACAATGTACATTGGCAAAAGTTTTGGGACGCCTGCCTTTACATGCACATGAACTTTAATGACATCCCATTCTTAATCCGTAGGGTTTAATATGGAGTTGGCCCACCCTTTGCAGCTATAACAGCTTCAACTCTTCTAGGAAGGCTTTCCACAAGGTTTAGGAGTGTGTTTATGGGAATTTTTGACCATTCTTCTAGAAGCGCATTTGTGAGGTCAGGCACTGATGCTGGACGAGAAGGCCTGGCTCGCAGTCTCCGCTCTAATTCATCCCAAAGGTGTCCTATCGGGTTGAGGTCAGGACTCTGTGCAGGCCAGTCAAGTTCCTCCACACCAAACTCGCTCATCCATGTCTTTATGGACCTTGCTTTGTGCACTGGTGCACAGTCATGTTGGAACAGGAAGGGGCCATCCCCTCACTGTTTCCATAAAGTTGGGAGCATGAAATTGTCCAAAATGTCTTGGTATGCTGAAGCATTAAGAGTTCCTTTCACTGGAAACCAAGCCCAACCCCTGAAAGAAACCCCACACCATAATCCCCCTCCACCAAACTTTACACTTGGCACAATGCAGTCAGGCAAGTACCGTTCTCCTGGCAACCACCAAACACAGACTCGTCCATCTGGGTTTGGTTATTGCTAACAGTTGACTGTAGAATATTTAGTAGTGAGGAAATTTCATGAATGGAATTATTGCACAGGTGGCAACCTATACTCAATATTCAAGGTACCACGCTTAAATTCACTGAGCTCCTGAGAGCGACCCGTTCTTTCACAAATGTTTGTAGAAGTGTCTGCATGCCTAGGTGCTTGATTTTATACACCTGTGGCCATGGAAGCAATTGGAACACCTGAATTCAATGATTTGGAGGGGTGTCCCAATACTTTTGGCAATATAGTGTATATGCTAGTATGACGTTTATTTCACTTTTTTGTTAATGGGACATTGAAACAACAAAACACAAGCTCAGGACGAATTCAAAACATATTGAGAAACGATATGCATGCATCAACATCACAGACATGAGCATTCATAATAACATATTGAGTAACTTTGTCCTGAAGTGAAATTGTGTGACCCTGCAACAGGTCATGTTGCACTGCAATAGACACAACAAATGTATTGCAAAACAACTTATCAAACTGTTCAGTAATTTAAAAAAAAAAAACTATAAATCTTTATCAATGAATTTCAGCTACAGCTACTGAGTAAATATGTTCTATGCATACCAATCTGAAAGCCTCTGAAACACTGCAAACCTGAAGAAGGTCAATGTCTTTTTATTCTGAGAAACAACATTCTAAGAAACTCAAGATTGCACCTCCTCTCTACTCAAATTCCTCCATCCTTTAACTTCACAGACATTCTGTTTAGACCAGAAGAAACAGCCAATCCAGTTGACGGTTTTTGTGAAATGTTTTTAACAGCATGTCGCACATTCTCACATGCTTTGCAGCAGCCAGCTATCAATACTCACACACCCTTTCAGAGCACAGAATCTACTGGAGAGCAAGGAGAGGTCATTTGTTTATTTTCAGCTCACTTGTTCAGACACAGAGATTCAGGGCTTATATGAAAGGCACTTTGTTTCGCACAGCGGTGGACATAAAAGCTCTGACAAATAAGTTGGATATGTAAGCCCAAAATAGATACAGCTCTTAAGATGGCAGTTAAATAAACTCCTGATTTTCTTGCTGTCTGCATGGTGTCTTAGTTGAGGGTAGAGATCTGCACATGCATCCATGTCAAGTTTTGTTTTAATTATAATTTTAGTGACTTTTGAGTACATTTATACTTATACTAACCATCTTTGTTGATATTGGAACAATATTTCAATCAACCAATCAGATTTGAAGGTTAAGTTTAAAGTCAAGTTTAGGTTTAAAACCAGGGATAGGTGCTTCTACATCAGTGTTATCCATCTATCATTTCCCTCTGATTTTAGGGATAACTTATGGGTTAGATTTAGGGGTAGGCTTAAGACTATATTTTTGGACAGGAATGTTGATCCAGGAACATATCTTACTTGGCAAAATTACTATCTATAATGCGTTTTGCCCTTACTCACCCAAACTTGTCAACAAGGCTACTTTACATGAGCGTGAGTGCATTAGCAAGTTTCTGAATCGCAGCTGTTTCAAATATAAGATGAGGACATGACTGCAGCCGAAATGTCTCCAGTACAAGCAGGCTTGGACTATTTCATTTCACTTAACATTATTATATTTATGCATTATATTGAATAGACCCTTTTGAAGGGTATTGGTTTACTTATGCCCTTTTTGAGCACTTGAGCTTAACCGAGACTTGAGTGTTTGACGTTTAAGAAGCTGTCGACCATGATTTATTGCAATATTGTTCAGTTTTATTTAGATTTTAGAAAATAGTTTCTTGTTTTACACTGGCATGTCTCTTAGGTGTTGAGGACTAGTATATCTTTGAGCTTATACATTCAGTACGAGTAAAATACTTTTTTAATTTATTGAAATAGCAATAGGGGAATACAGAGCCATACAAAACACGCTAGACTTTAATTGGTGACTTGTAACTTGTAATGAAGTTTTAAGATGTCTGTACTTTTACTCAAGTATGGTTTTCAGGTCTTTACACCACTGGCCATGCACCTGGGTGTCTTTTGTTTTGGTCTATTGTTAAATAGACTGTGACTGCTGCGTCTAGATCCTGCCTCAAATATTCTTACTTGCTGAAACCAACTGTGACAACACCACCATTCAAAAGTTTGGGGTCAGTAAGATATTTATTTGTGTTTATTTTTAATTAATACTTTGAAAGTGACGTGAAGGCCAAATATGGTAACCCATTACTCGGAATCTGTCTTCTGCATTTAACCCATCCAAGTTAGTGCACACACTTTAGGAGCAGTGAGTAGTGGACACACACACACACACACACACACACACAGCAAACCGTGGACAAACCATGAGTAGTGAACACACACACACCTGGAGCAGAGGGCAGCCTTTTTTTTTTTTTGCTGTGGTACTTGGGGGTCAGATGCCTTGCTCAAGGCCTCAGTGACCTCAGTCATTTCCTGCCGGTATTGAGAATCAAACCTGCAACCTTCGGGTTCTGACTCTCTAACCATTAAGCCACGACTGCCCCATCGTGACCCTGTTGCTGCTTGTTCCACAAAGATGCAGTAAATACATTTATAATGTTGCAAAAGATTTCTATTCATTAAACTGAACTGGACTGGAATAAAACCTATCCTTGTTTCTACAAATACACTCACCTAAAGGATTATTAGGAACACCATACTAATACTGTGTTTGACCCCCTTTCGCCTTCAGAACTGCCTTAATTCTACGTGGCATTGATTCAACAAGGTGCTGAAAGCATTCTTTAGAAATGTTGGCCCATATTGATAGGATAGCATCTTGCAGTTGATGGAGATTTGTGGGATGCACATCCAGGGCACGAAGCTCCCGTTCAACCACATCCCAAAGATGCTCTATTGGGTTGAGATCTGGTGACTGTGGGTGCCATTTTAGTACAGTGAACTCATTGTCATGTTCAAAAAACCAATTTGAAATGATTTGAGCTTTGTGACATGGTGCATTATCCTGCTGGAAGTAGCCATCAGAGAATGGGTACATGGTGGTCATAAAGGGATGGACATGGTCAGAAACAATGCTCAGGTAGACCGTGGCATTTAAATGATGCCCAATTGGCACTAAGGGGTCTAAAGTGTGCCAAGAAAACATCCCCCACACCATTACACCACCACCACCAGCCTGCACAGTGGTAACAAGGCATGATGGATCCATGTTCTCATTCTTTTTACGCCAAATTCTGACTCTACCATCTGAATGTCTCAACAGAAATCGAGACTCATCAGACCAGGCAACTTCAGTCTTCAACTGTCCAATTTTGGTGAGCTTGTGCAAATTGTAGCCTCTTTTTCCTATTTGTAGTGGAGATGAATAGTACCCGGTGGGGTCTTCTGCTGTTGTAGCCCATCCACCTCAAGATTGTGCATGTTGTGGCTTCACAAATGCTTTGCTGCATACCTCGGTTGTAACGAGTGGTTATTTCAGTCAAAGTTGCTCTTCTGTCAGCTTGAATCAGTCGGCCCATTCTCCTCTGACCTCTAGCATCAACAAGGCATTTTCGCCCACAGGACTGCCGCATACTGGATGTTTTTCCCTTTTCACACCATTCTTTGTAAACCCTAGAAATGGTTGTGCATAAAAATCCCAGTAACTGAGCAGATTGTGAAATACTCAGTCCAACAACCATGCCACGCTCAAAATTGCTTAAATCACCTTTCTTTCCCATTCTGACATTCAGTTTGGAGTTCAGGAGATTGTCTTGACCAGGACCACACCCCTAAATGCATCGAAGCAACTGCCATGTGATTGGTTGATTAGATAATTGCATTAATGAGAAACTGAACAGGTGTTCCTAATAATCCTTTAGGTGAGTGTGTATTAAGTGTTTTTCAACATTGATAATATTAATAAATGTTTCTTGAGCAGCATATCATCATATCAGAATGATTTCTGAAGGATCATGTGACACTGAAGACTGGAGGAATGATACTGAAAATTCAGCTTTGACGTCACAGGAATAAATTACATATAAAACAGTTATTTTAAATTAATATTTCACAATATTACGTTTTTACTGTATTTTTGATCAAATAAATGCAGCCTTGGTAAGTATAAGAGACGTCTTTCAAAAACATTTTAAAAATTCTTACCAAACACAATCTTTTCAACAATAGTGTAGCTTAAGAGATGTTTGTGCAAGAGTTTATTAATCAAAAACTGTTTTCTGATTCCGATCAATATATTCTGCCAGGCCTGATATTTGGCCATTTTGAGACTCTTGCATTGATAATCTGAGTGTCAGTTCCAAAATAATAATAAACATACATAAATCATAAATCATACACTATCATATATAATTAATATTTTGTCAAATAGGTGTTCATTTTGTGTACATCTCATTTGCTATCATTGAATTGAATTAGTAATATATTGGCATTATATCAACCGTCAGTCTTTCTTCTCTCTATATATTATCATTGGCCATTGAATAACCTGTATCATTTGAACTCTATCCGAACAGATCAGTCATGTCCAGGTCTGCACCCCCACAATATGTGCTTACATGCACCGAGAACTAGTTTCATAACCATTACTAGAAAGTTCCCAGAGGAGACAACAGTGTGGACATGTGTTCATAACTGAACTATAATCAACAGCACAGATGAAGGCCAGTACTTTCCTTCTCTGACAGTCTTTACAATCTAACATTGTTTTTGTGTGTGTGTGTGTGTGATATTTGAGAGCAGTTTTTCACTGAAACAAACCTTCCTTTCATTTGTGCTACTTCATTCAAGAGTGAGAAACACCGTTACCCGGCCTGTCCAGCAGTGTCCCTTTTGTAGCTCTTTGGAAGCATGTTCAGTTTTGCCATTTGTGGACAACGATGACAAGACACAAAAGCACGCTGGCCATAAATAGCGCCGAGCAGCAGAGGATTGCTCCCTGCCTGCGGATCAAATTCTCCAAAGGGAGAAGCAGCAACTGGCCTCAAGCCCAGATCTACTGCAAGACCACGCTCATAGAAACCGCTTGGCCTGTAAGAAGTAGTTAAAGGAGGTTGAGCTGTTCATTTAAACTTTATTAAATGCTTTAAGACATGCAGACATGCAGGAGCTGCCCTGGATATAAGTATCTGATTTACTCCCAGTGAGTTCAGTGCTTTACTAGATTAGTATACAAGAATCAGAATGCCCCAAAACAACCCCCAAATACTAAAAAAACATTCAATAACTAGAAAAGGAATGATTGTCAAGAAAACTTCAAATATTGTTTAAAGCATATTTAAAAAGTCTTTAAGTTTGTATTGGCCTTGTACTTTGTATTGTATAGTATGTACTTTCAATACTTCTATATCTATACAGCATTGATGGATGGATGGATGGATGGATGGATGGATGGAACGATACAACAATAGTTAGAATGATAGAATACATAGATGGAGATAGAAGGAAAGAACGATGGATGGAATAGATGGAGATAGAAAGAATGATGGATGGATGGAACAATAGACAGAATGATGGACAATGGAACGATAGATAGATAGATAGATAGATAGATAGATAGATAGATAGATAGATAGATAGATAGATAGATAGATAGATAGATAGATAGATAGATAGATAGATAGATAGATAGATAAAACAAACAATGAATGGATGGATGGACAGAACTACTGATAGAGGATGGATGGACAGAATAGATAGATGGATGGATGGATAGATATAGATAAAGCGAACAATAGATGGATAGATGGATGGACAGAACGACCGATAGAGGATGGATGGATGAACAGAACAACCAATAGAGGATGGGTAGATAGATAGATGAATGGAGAGATGATAGATAGACAGACAGACAGATAGATATAGATAGACAGACAGACAGACAGACAGACAGATAGATAGATAGATAGATAGATAGATAGATAGACAGACAGACAGACGGACGGACGGACGGACGACCAATAGAGTATGGATGGATATAGATCAAACAAACAATAGATGGATGGACAGAACGACCGATAGAGGATGGATGGATGGATAGATGGATAGATACAGATCAAACGAACAATGGATAGATGGATGGATGGATGGACAGAATGATAGATAGATAGATAGATAGATAGATAGATAGATAGATAGATAGATAGATAGATAGATAGATAGATAGATAGATAGATAGATAGATAGATAGATAGATAGATAGATAGATAGATAGATAGATAGAACAATGGATGGACAGAACGATCGATAGAGGATGGATTGATGAGTAGAATGATAGACAGAACAATAGTCTTTGATTAACAGTTATCCTTGACTTTGAACATAAAAAAATAAATGTTAATAAATATGAATTCATAAAATAATGCAGGACAGAAATATTTTGTTCATTAAACAGCTGGCTGAATTAGGCCCTTGTGATGACTAACACACACAGGTCAAACATATCTCACGTGAAGTGAGCACCATTAAATCAAGCCAAGAATTCCGCCACAAGATTTTATTTCAAAGTGGCACCTTCCTCGATCTCAAAAACAATGTTTCACTTCAGACTGCAAATATTGCCATCATTACAGATAATTATTGTATTTTCATGTAGTGTTAAAAAAACAACAAAAAAAAAACATTCCAAGCAGCTCGGCCTTCACGTTCTGTGGTGCATTTGAATCATTGCAGCAATGGAACAGTTCGAAACCCATCTGTTTATGTCCGTATGCGTAACAGGAATGAAAACTGTGGTAACTTCTATTCCGGGTTCAAACAGACAGAAATTCCAGACAGAAAGTCCTCCTTCAACTGGTAGTGTAAAGACGAAAAGTGCTTTGTTTATCTGCATAAGCTTAACCAGGTCAAATGAGCCAGATTAGGTAGAAGAGTTCAAATAAATAGTTTCAGACTTGTAAAGTGCTTGTCACTGGTTAATGCATTGCTGTGAGGCATTAACGTACAGCATTCTCATATAGTTCTCTTACAGCATCATAGAATATCTCTGAAAATACATTTGACTTTGTGCTGGTTAATATATGTGATCATCTGAGCTTTCTACTGTCGTTTGGCAAAACAAAAGTAAGCTGGCATTCAGCTGGTAGATTTTTTTTGTGTGCATATGTTAATGAGATCTCCTTAATGTGGAAAAAAACAAACTTAAAAAAAAAAAAGAAAAGGGAATAAAGACAAACTAGGACTATTCCTTCAGGATCAGATGATAGAGACAGCTGCTAAGATGAAAGAAAGCGTGTGGAATCCAGATGGCACATGGCTGTTCAGTTTACAATGGTCTCCCCTCCAGCGATACGACCACGCTTCCTCCCAACTTTTCTGCCAGGGTTGAGCGGTCCTGAATGTCGTCTAAACCATTAACCTGCCATTCGTGTTTGATACCTGAAGAAAAAGAGGCAAGGTTGCATAAGATTTCAAAATAAGCATGTAAAACTTTTTATTGCATTTTCATTGTAGAAATGACTCTGTAGTGTAGTGTTTTTATTTGAATATTAGATTCTGCGTTGTTTCTGGTCTTGTGAACGATTCTTCAGCACAAAAAAAAAAAAGTTTCTCTTCATAATCTTTCATCATAATGCAATAATTTGCATAACTTGTTTGAGCCAACATTGTTGTGTCCGGCTGGTTGGGATTCTCCAGCAAACAGTTTTGAAAGTGCCACATTGCATTTTATATATTCACTATATTGGCAAAAGTTTTGGGACGCCTGCCTTTACATGCACATGAACTTTAATGACATCCCATTCTTAATCCGTAGGGTTTAATATGGAGTTGGCCCACCCTTTGCAGCTATAACAGCTTCAACTCTTCTGGGAAGGCTTTCCACAAGGTTTAGGAGTGTGGTTATGGGAATTTTTGACCATTCTTCTAGAAGTGCATTTGTGAGGTCAGGCACTGATGCTGGACGAGAAGACCTGGCTCGCAGTCTCCGCTCTAATTCATCCCAAAGGTGTCCTATCGGGTTGAGGTCAGGACTCTGTGCAGGCCAGTCAAGTTCCTCCACACCAAACTCGCTCATCCATGTCTTTATGGACCTTGCTTTGTGCACTGGTGTGCAGTGATGTTGGAACAGGAAGGAGCCATCCCCAAACTTTTCCCACAAAGTTGGGAGCATGAAATTGTCCAAAATTGTCCTACCACTTCGTGGTTGAGTTGCTGTTGTTCCCAATTGCTTCCACTTTGTTATAATACCACTAACAGTTGACTGTGGAATATTTAGGAAATTTCACGAATGGACGTATTGCACAGGTGGCAACCTATCACAGTACCACACTTGAATTCACTGAGCTCCTGAGAGCGACCCGTTCTTTCACAAATGTTTGTAGAAGCGTCTGCATGCCTAGGTGCTTGATTTTATACACCTGTGGCCATTGAAGTGATTGGAACACCTGAATTCAATGATTTGCAGGGGTGCCCCAATACCTTTGGCAATATAGTGTGTGTATATAATAGAATTTTATTTGTAGTAATAATATTGGCTGCGTTCAAAATCACATACTACTCAAATAATTACATCACGTCTGTTAAAAAAGTATGTTCTATATAGTATGAATGTAATCTGGACATACTACATTCGCCATGCTGTCATTATCATGTGACATACCAGCGTCACTTGCGTCGCTTGACTGGCATTGACAAATCCTCTCCAGTAGCCTTGCCGGAAGTAGTAGGTCATCCGGGTACTTTTTGCCTACTGTTTTATAATGTGAATTCAGACATACTACTATATGTTTTTCGCCTACTATATAGTAGGGAAGTATGTGATGTCAGATGCAGCCATTTTACAGTGTCCTTGTTACATGTAGCCATTATAGTAATTACTATAAATGATGCATAATTATATGCAACTAAATCTACCACACCCTAATCTTAATCCTAACCCTATAGTAAGTACATGTAGTTAATTATTATTACTCAGTACTTACACGTATAATTACACTGTAACACTTGACACCTTAAAGTGTAACCAAATAATCTGCTAATGTCTATTGCAGACATAGATATTCAAACATCTGAATAACTAGGTTGCAGAGGCACACTTGAGAGGTCTCGAGTGGTCACGAACCGGATTTTAAAACCGGTCCTATATAGAGGACAGCTTAAGCATAGCAGCCCATAGAAACAGACATTAATGAGGCATCTGTGTGTGTGTGTGTGTGTGTGTGTGTGTATATATATATATATATATATATGGTTGTTACTATATTCTGTCAGCTATTCAATCAGCATCTGTTTTGTAAAGATGCATTATTGGTATTCTTAGTGAATATGACAGTACTCACCTGTAAACTTCTTCTTAATGGCATCTTTTGAGCTAGCATATATCATTTTGCTTTTTAACGGCGCACCTTCAGGGGCCCTAAAATCACAATAGCAATGTTCAATATATGCATGCTAAAAAATAAAAAATAATATTTTGTGTCATTTACTTTACTTGTTCATATAAGTATGGTTCATATATATAGTTCATTAACAACAAACAGCAAGGTTGTTATTATTATTATTATTAACAGAAGTAAATTACTAACTAGCTAAAATTCATTAATTGAATAAATTTAATTAATTGAAAATATAACATTTCTGTTGGTGTTGGATGGTCTGTTTTACTTCAGTGTATTGTCAAAAAATAAAACTCACGTATAGCAATTTGTTTGTTGTTCAAACACGGTATAAGGGATACAAACTGAAACAAATACTTAAATTAAAAAACAAAAAACATTTTTTTAATAAATAAAAAAATCTAAAACTCAAAAAATAATTATAAACAAAACTATAAATTAAATGTAAAAATGCATAAATAAATTTGTGAATAAATAAAAATTCATAAATTTGTGAATAAATAAGTAAATGCATAAATATATACAAAATAAATAATTTAATAAAATCAAAATTCTACTAACGTAAAAAAAACTAAATTAACTACATTTAAAAATGCATAAATAAATGTGTGAATAAATACATGCGTAAATAATAAAAATTCATAAATAAATGCGTGAAAAAGAAAATCATAAATATATACAAAATAAATAAATTCATTGATTAAATCTGAATCATTAAAAAAACAAAAAAACTGTAATAACCTTTCCAGACAGACTACGTACCAAAATATAAATACCAAGTCTTCTTTCTTAGACTCTTTAGTTTCGTAAGTGGCATCATATAAGCCGTATCGGCAGTCGTTAAGAGGTAGGAGCTTCACGAAGCAGGCGTAGGGGTCGTCGACAGTTTCTCCAATGTCTCCGACTAAGATCTGCTTGCCCTCCTCTACGACGATCTTCTTCTTGTCGTCGCTGAGGCAGAACAGCACTGCCTTTTTGCGCTTTTTCACCTCGTCTGAGGTCGAGGACTTCCGTACTTTCATGTCATTGAAGACTTTGAGGACTTCATCATTGACTGTGACACCAGAGGCCTGTGATGAGGATGAGACTTGATTGAGACTAAAACAGCAATTCAGCAAGTCTGTAGATCCATGCTTGGGTGTCGGTAGCAGAACAACCAGCATCATAATACATATCCGTAGTAAAAAATAACTACTGGGAAATATTAACTAATATAATACTAATATAAAGTAACAAGGCGTCAGATTTGGATCACCTCACTGGCATTAATTGATCCAGTGCTGCTTACAAACCCTGACTCACGTACATGCTGCGCATTGCCAGCTGGTCTGTCACCACAGTTCAAATCTCTCACTCCCGTTCGAAAATGGACTGGAAAGCCAAGTCATAGTGGGGCGCCTGGGCCACGATACAACTATGAGAGCTCCTCCTGGGGCTTTTTTAAGACATTTGAATTCATGATCAACGATATTTCACCCTCAAAACAAACGAGGCCCTCGGAGGGTTGAACCTCAGTCCATTTTAAGATTTATTCCTTAAAACTTACTGGTAACTAACTTATTACCAAGTATTTTTTTAATCTGCTATCAGATATTCTAATACTGACTAGTATCTAGTTTCATTGATTATAGTAGATATTAGAGGACTATAATATGTTTTAAAATCAGATATTAGTAAGCAATAGTGATAACTATGGATTAAAATAATGATCAGAACTTAGATAGATACTAGTACTACTTATTCTTTGGTTAACATTAACTATTTCAATAGCAATGAAATAAAAAATAAAATAAAATAAAACATTTTCTTAGGATTTGTCTCGTTTGTCAGTACAAATACCTAAACATTCTTAATCAAGACTTAAGATGTCTTGTTTTCTGAAAACGATGACCAAAATGAAGTGAGTAAAATTATAATTAGGCAAGAAAATAAACGTAATTCAAAGGGAAAACAAGATTATTTTTCTTACCTCACTTAGGTTATTTTTTAAGAAAAAACTATTATGATGCTTAAAATATTAAGTCTTGTTTTTAATGTATTTTTTCTTCTCAAATAAATGTATCTTGATTTAAGAATGTTTAGATATTTGTGCTGCAAAACAAGACAAACATACGTTTTGGTTTTTATTCAATTGTTACTAGTTAAGTCGATTTTTTTAAGCGGTTAAGTGCTGTGAAATTCAGTCAGATATCAAGTAGTTCCCATTCCTAGTAACGGTTTATTTTTTGTATCTATTTAATAAATAAGTAACGTTACTATCTACTATTGTAATAGTTACAAGCGTTACTTTATATGTGGCGCATGCGCACAGACGCGCTCTGAGCAGCTGGCGTAGACGTCCGACTCTCTCTCTCTCACACACACACACACACACACACACACACACACTATGGCCACTAAATCCTATTGAATTATAAGCAAGTAGCCCAATTCACCCCCCAGAACACACAATAGTCATCTCACGGCATGAAACAGCTCATTCTGATCTGATTATACGCGTTTGTGACCATCAATATAGTCCCGCTCGTTTATTTCTCCAGCGTCCGTGAGTAAAAGTTGGTGAGGCATGCGGTGAGAGTGATTAAAGCACCGGCTAAAATTAGCTTAAAATGGCCGCCTCTGGCTATAGGCCTGAAATATAGATTTATAGCAAATTAAAACTGATTTCAGAAATCACAAAATAAACATAGAGTCAAATATATCGTTATATTCTTCATCCGGAGCGCATTCAATCACGGGTCCGCTAGAGCGCCACAGCGCCGCAATACAGATCCTGCCACAGCTGAAAACGTGACAGCCGCTGATCAAAAGTTTGACAGAAAGAGTTTCAAAATAACATCATAACATCTATTATGAATTAAGAATTAGCTACGTGTGAGGAAAAAAGCCTGTCCTTACCATGCTGTCCGACGCGATGAATCAATGAACGATTATTTTCTTGCTACTTCTATCTGGGAATGTGAACAGCCGAGACAGCGTGAGTGAGAGTGTGTGTGTGTGTGTGTGTGTGTGTGTGTGAGAGAGAGAGACATTACTGCACAGCCGCAGTGAAGGGCTTCTCGAGCATATGCACTGTCATTCACTGTCTTTGGGACAGTTGGCAAGAGAGATCATAGATGTGAATTACCGCAATCACTTAAATGTAGCTTAATTAAAATGTAATGCTGTTTCAACTTTTAAATCATGAACATATAATACTCACAAGTTTTACTCTAGGTAAGAGCAATCCCTAGCAATGATTAACTATAGCTGAATATTCACATGACTAAATTACCTTCATTATCATTGTCAGGTCTTCAGTGACTGAAAACTAGCTGAAGGCACATTAACTGATGGCCTGTCGTAAACTTTAAAATAACTTTAATTTGCGCATTAGGTTATACTGGACAATCTTTATTTAAAGTGCAGGTAACTGCGGCTTCTGCTGAACACAGACACTAAAAATCAGTGATGAAAACGAGTGGTCAAGCCAAATATTAACAATTTATTTTACATACAGAAAAAAGAAAAGAATTACACAGCAGGTAAAATGAGTCTCAAGACCAATGAGAGGAAAACTGATTCGACAAGCTTTCCGAGTGAAAAAACAACAACACAAAGAGCACAACCTATAACGACAATATTATAAATAAAGCAAGCAAATTATACCCAAATCTAAATAAATAACCAAAAACTGAAAGGGAAAACAGCAAAACGGGATGGTCTGGTTCCTACGTAGTGTTTATGCAAGCTATAGGGACCTGACCGAAAGAACTGAGTTTATCTTTACAACTATTCAACTACAAAACTGAAATTCTATTTTTTCCTTTGATTTAGTCAGAACGGAGACTCAGGTCTGTAAAAAAAAATCTATACAAAATAGTAGTCTACAAATGCAGTTGATGTACAAAAAACAAAATGCACCATTTCGAAATTACAGACAAAAACACAGTGCATTTTGTCCTGAGTTAATGTGAACACAAAAAAACTTCTCAGAAAACAGTGCAAATATTTTTTTTTCTTCACAGCAGTTGTTTTTCCCTTTCTCCACTTTGCTCCGTAGGATTAAAGGCCGATGTATTCTCGTCACTAGCTGTGAAGATAAATGCCGCTTGATATCCTTCAGCGTGCCGTTTTGTTTGCACACTGCACTTTGCAAATACATTTTCTTGTGTACAAGGGCAAGGTAGAATTTTTATTGAGTCAAACCATACTGGAATGTTCATGAACATTCCACAAATGCCACGGAACTACATAATTAGACAGCGGATCATAGGCTGGCTTTCGGTCGTGGCCAGTTTGTGTGGATGACGGGGTTTTGTTTACATCCGTGGCCGTTTCTGTGGAGGGGTCATGCGGTCAGCCAGGCCGAGTCTTTGAAGCTCAGAATGGAAGAAGGCCTGGAGCCGTTGACCGGCTTTTGCTTCATTGGTGCTTCGTGGGTTGTACTCCAGACAGTTGGAAAACATGAGCTCCACATCCTCTATATATTCCGCTGTAAGATTAAAGACACAATAAGAAATTACAATCAGCACAACAATGTTATGTTGTGCAACTCTTTCAAGCAGTTAAGGTGGGTTGGATATGGTTCATTTTGATATAGCTTCACACTCTGCCGGATCAATGCACTTCATTTTTCATTTTTATTGGTAATAAATTAATCTAAGAATTCTAAAGAACTTCATTATAGGTACCCTGAGAACTAAATGTTCCCCTAGGGCTGCCTTCCTGATTGCATTCGCACTGCCAGTAGGAACTCTGGAGTGATATAAGCCGCACTTTATGACTTTTGACGTCACGGATGACTTTTATTTTGAAAGCGTTTCCGAGCACACTGCGCTTTCATTCTCAGTCTTCATTAGTTTACGATCTGTTTAAAAGTCCTGTCTAATACATTATTAGATATACTGTCTATTTCTTTGTATAACAGTTCTATGAAAAAGTATTAGCGTTTGCCGTGTGGCTGAAGCCCAATGTCACTAGCTGATCAGAAATACATAAGTCACATTTCACTTGGTCCCATCTAAAAGTCGCATTGGAATTCCTCCTTAGCATAAAGGCTGAGAGGTCCATCTAAACGGCACCCTAAACACTTGGTGGTCTTCCTCGGAGTCCGCACTTTTGTGATGTAATGCTGGTTTGACTCATGAACAAGTCTGCTGTGGAGCTCGCACCACTGCAGGCTTGGCAAAAGTACGCATCAAGGGCGCGTATCGACTGCAAAGTAAGCAACCTTGAAATCTAAAATGACTAAACGGGACACCCTACGGTCTCACGAACTTATTGGACACGTGGCAGCCATTGTAAGTCCACAAGACCTAAAGTACATATGAAGTGTGTCATTTGGGACAGGGCCCATGTTTGTAGAGTAAATATATAGGCTATAATTTGTGTGTAGATTTTTTTTTTTTTTTAAAGCAAAGAGGCAGGTTTCGCATGAACTGGTAGTTCCTATTGTGCTGGGTTAGACCCTACTGTGAAGTAGGAGCTAATTTAGTTCCCCCAAAAGGCGTTCCAAGAACTATTCCCAGTTCCTGCAGTGCGAACACCAAAAAGCGGGTACTTCCACCATTAGTTCTAGGAACTATGAAAAAGTTCCTCCGGTGAGAAAGCCCCTACCATTCACTCAAGTGGTCTGTTGCCAATATATGTACATGCCCCAATACCAGAACCTGGAACCTACCATGAAACAGGCTTTTATTTGGGTTTGACTTCACAGAATTTTTTTTCAAATAAATCTAATTTAAAGGTGCAATATGTAGGATTTTTGCAGTAAAATATCCAAAAACCACTAGGCCAGTGTTGTATATTTTGTTCAGTTGAGTACTTACACTATCCCAAATGTTTCCAACTATTTGTATATCATGAGAAAATTGCGATTTTAACCAAGGAACCGGGACGTGTGAAGGAGTCGCCTGTCAATGGTGTCATATCCGCGTTACCTCCGGTTTCCGCTTTTACGGCCATAGAAACCATAACAACAGACGTGGACAACTGCGTAACGTCTCACGGCACGCTGTTGTAGTTTGTTTTCGAGATGGCGAGAACTTTGCAACAAACTTCGACTTGACAGAGATGGCAGTCCTGCATGTGCTTTATTAGACAGGTGGGCAAATGTACATAAAACTAATCAATGTTATGTAGCTCAACATGATGAAATATTAGAAAATCATCAGTATGATGTTCTAATGTTGATGTAGCTTACTGCTAGTCTCATACAGCCAACAAACTAACACACAGAATAACATTATAACAGCCATGTTAAAAAATTACTCATCCATAAACATTATTAGATGTTATGACAAGTTACATGATTCCACGCTCATTCACTGTCGTCAATCTACACCTTTGTTATTGTTTTAAAGAGGTTAGCGACCCCTAGAGGCGACAAAATACATATTGTAGATAAGTGGATTTTGAATTTGACTCAATAGTTAAATCACCCTTTTGACAACTAGCCCGACTCTACCAAATTATCTAGATTTAAACTTTCCTTCCACAAAAAAAAATAAAATAAAAAATAATAATAAAAATGTTAACTTACCAACAGTTTGGTATTCACAGTTGTTGACCTTTTCCCTGATTGTGCTCAAGGCGATGGGTTTTTTGATTATGTCATAATAGTCGGGCACCTAAAAAAATATGTGCAATAAAAGTAGTCATTAAATCCATGAAAATAATGTCTCGGTGTAAAGCTGGGATGGTGAGATGTCATACACAATTGCATAGATTATTTAAGAGTCCTGCTGGCCATAAACCAACCACAGATGGGAGTTTTATGACCCTGTTACAGAGGGATAACAAGCGTGATCAGCTCACTACCTGAGTTCTGGACACCAGTTTCTTGAAGGGCCAGCTGTCCTCATGTCTGACCAGGTCCACAGTGAGCAGCTCACAGGCTGACAGCTCATGGACGCCTAGGTTTCTCCCTGAGCTTCGACGGTTGGAAGAAGTGGTGGTGGGAGCCAAGATGATCTTGGCTTTTGGGGAGACCTCTGCTGGAGAAACACCATCAAACCAAAATGCATGAGAGGTGAACAAGTCTTAAAGAGATTAAAATCACTCTTAAAGGGGTCCCATTATGCTTTTTTACATGGGGGGCCGGAGGGAGCACAGCATAGTCAGCAGATTATGCAAAAGAAACCTCTTCAGGGTGATACAAGACCCCACTGCAAAATTATCCCAATTATTATGCAGCTACTTGCCAAATAAGTAAATAATTTTTATTACCTCATTTTATTACTTTAAGGTGACTGGCAGTACCCACTTGAGCAGTCTGTTTGTTAAAGGGCTGCCAGTGTCAGGACAACAAAGCAGACAAAGGCCCCGATCAGACAGAACGCGTTTTTCAGGTTCGAAAACGTGAGGTGCACTGCACTGCCTTTTTTGATTTTATTTCAACTTCATGCGCTCAGAGCACTCCTTCTAAGACGCGAGGTGCAGCAGGCGGTTAAAACGCGAGGTGCTCGGGGCACATAAGCAACGCGCAAAATGCTCTCTGCCAACCAAAATCTATTCAAAAAAGGTGCCTCTCGCTGCAAAAACAGGTTCTGTGTGATTGAGGCCAAAGAATGTACTTCAAACATCACCACTACCAGTTTAACAAAATAATTGTGACAGGATTAATGTTGTAGCCTACAGTAGAATTTAGCTACGTCTCAATGTAATAATATATGCATTTAATTTATCCAGTGAATAAGCAGTGTTTTTTTTTTAACATTAAACCTACTTAAAAAGCACTATTTCAAATGTATCTTGTTCTGTTGTATTTATGTTGGCCTGCTGAATGTTAAATGGATCCAGTCTGTTCATTAGAAATGATTTGATAATGCAGCAATAAACTAGCTAGTAGGCTATAAGTTAATGTATGGTTTTTTTTTTTTTTTACGTTGCTGATTTAAAACATGATCAAAACACTATTTTAAAATGACAAAATTTCAAATAATAGGAGAAGTGACAAATATCGGTATCGCCAATAATTGTTTGTTAAAATCGGTATCGGCCCCAAAAAATCCTATCAGTGCATCCCTACTTATTAGAGCTGCACGATTCTAGATAAACGGAGAATAAATTTTATTTGTTGTCGTTTAAAATAGATATTTTCCCATGATTCTGAACAAAATAATTTACTTTAGGTTCTTTACTTAACATTACTTAAAATGTTAATTGCTGCAGTATTTAAATTAGTTTTATTAGTTTAATGTTTTTTTAATCGGTTTGAATGATTCATTGACTAAATATTTCAATGTTTCATTATGATGAATCAGCATTTTTAACAAATCACTTGAATGCATAATTAATTGACATACATTTAAGTCATTTGTCGCCACTTACTGGTGTAACGATACAATTGTTATTTGAAGTGCCAAGCTTTTTTCAAAAAGTGATTTGTTCTATTTTGATCGCTACTGTAGACTTTTATCCCAGTACTTCTGTGATCATTTGAATATTTGTAACCAAAATAAGCATATTGTAATATTGAAGAGACATAGATAACTGCTCTCTCTGGCTCAGTGGAAGCGCAAACACAGATTTAAATGTTCTGGTGTGATTTTGTCAAAAGTTTAATAGACAGGCGAATCATTGTCACTTAGGTATAAGATCACGTGGGTGTTTGAATCAAGATTGCAATCTTTTAAAGTCTGTGTAAAGGCAATTCAGAGCTTTGTTTCTAAACACATTGCAAATGTTAGCAATGTATTGCTGAAAACACACTTTACAAAGACTGTGAACCATGTAGTACTGAATTGTGGAGTTAGACTTGCGTTCAGGATTTTTTGGGCGGGCCTGAAATCATGGCTCGATGACACATTGAGCATATGGCCCCTCCCCTAAAAGTGATGACACACGGGGCAACTTTTTTTGAGCAATGTTGCAGAATGATGTAATAATTAGAGAGCATTAGCATCAGTGGTTCAACTGCTCAATCGCAAGTTACGTCACGTAAATGCACATTACCTGGTTGCAATAATTTACAAAACAGCGCCATCTCCTTGTCTAAATTTCCAAAAAAAAAAAAAAAAAAACAACCCAGATGATATCAAGAGGTAGATTAAATTTTGTGACGTGCCACCTTGATGGAGAGCTGAGGATCACCACCATAGACCCAAAATTCATAAAAAAAAAAAAGCTATCGGTATTGGCCAAAATGAGCAAAAATAAATAAAATATCGGCAAAAATCCAATATTGTGCATCACTAAAATAAATGTATTAAAAAAAAAAAACATACAATTTTATAGTTTATTTAGTAATTGTTTAAGGCAATTTTGAAATTTCAATCATAGGTAAGTTTGGGAATCACTGCTTTAGTGTTTAATGTTGCTGTTTGAACATGAAAAAGGTCTGCAAAGTTCCAAAGCACAATCACTCCAAAGTGAGTTATTCTCTTTATCAGTAAGCACTAAAACAGGCTCAATTCTTTTCCCGGAACTTACATGTCACGATATTCCTCATTTAAATAATTTATGGCCAATGCATATGCAAAAAAAAGAGGCGAGGCCTGGTTGAGTTGCGTTAATCGTGTGTTGAAAAATCACGGTTATTGTAGGGGCGTGACATTTCCAAAACATGCTCTAAGTAGTTGACCAATAAAAACACGGCTGGCGACCAATCAGAGCACACTGCGCTCTTTGGAAGAAGGGGCTTCATAAGAGACAATGCTATTTTCTCTAAAGCCAGCTTAATATAAAACTGTAAAACACTGGTATTTATATGGCATTTAGTTCCATTTCATTCCTTTCTTTCATACTGTATCTTAATTTGATGTGATGCATCAAATTCCCTTTGTTAAGCTCCTCACACTCCTTACCAGTAATGGGTCTCTTCTTGGAGTCTGTATTCTCTGCAGCAGGACTGGACTGCTTGCTGGATTGGGCCGTTGTGCCATTAGTGGTGAGTATCTCTAGACTAAGACGAGCACTGGAGCGGCTTCCTGCCCGGGGTGGGGGTTTCCCATTGGACACCGAGATAGATTTCTTCCCTGAGTTTTTGGAGCCTCCTTTATTAGCAGACTGGCTCTGTTTGGGTGTGCTCTGCTGTGAGCGAGGCGTGGAATGACCTGATTCAGCTTGTTTTGATCTGGTGCTCAAACGACCGCCTTTATTGCTCTGGAGAGGAAGTTTGATGGCATTCTTTTTGGACACACTGTTAAATAAATGAAAAAAAGAAAACAACTTTCATGACACTTCTGATCTCTTTCTGCATAAATGTATAAAAAAAAAAAAAAAAGAAAAAAAGAAAAGAAAAAAGATCTAAGTCCACTAACTCTTCTTCCTCCGACTCTTCCTCCTCTGACTCTTCATCTTCTGATTCTTCTTCCTCTTGTTCAGACTCCTCCTCGTCCTCCATTTCTTCTTCTGAGTCAATGGAGGAGCGCTGACGGGAATTGATTCTATGGAAGCGTTGTTTGGGGTGGCACTCAGGGCAGAACCAGTCTTCAGAAGGAACAGCCTGTAGAACAAAGGAATATCAAAACTTTATTCAGAACTCGGAAGTCAAAAAGGGCTGGTTTCACAGACCGGGAGCCAGGATTAGGCCTTAGTTCCATTAGGACATTTATAAACATGCCATAGAAAAAAACATTACTGATGTGCATCTTGAGACAAAACACTGGCACTGATTTAATTTAGATATTAACTTAATTTAGAAAACTTAGATATGTCAGTGCAAGTTGCTTTCAGTTAAAACAGCTCAAACATGCATTTTAGCCTGGGACTAGGCTTAAGCCTTTTCTGTGAAACCAGGGAAAGATGTTCTACGGGCATAAAATATAAAAATATTTATAAATAGATTTCTGTTATGCAACCAAAGACAAAATACAGATACATGTGTTAATGTATACACGCACCTTATGACTATATGGAAAGTTAGTGTTTATGACAAAGAACAGTTAACATGGTGTCCAAATCAAACCTTCCAAAAACTATAGTTCTCACCTTTAGTTTTGGCCGAACACAGAAGATGTGATAGCCTCTATCACAGGCATCACATAGAAGCATGTTCTCCGCGTCTCCTTTCCTACGGCACACCTTACAGCGGGCATTGAGGATGGATTTGGCCCAGACTACGCTGCGCTCAAGTGTGGAGAGATGCAAGAAAACCTGTGACAGGCTGGAACAGGCCAACAGAGACTCACGCCAGCGTTCTTGCACAGTCTTCACCTGCCGCCCACTTTCACTGCCATCTGTTGAGAGCACAGAGATGAAAATGGGCTTAATACTGATCATTTAAACCAATATGTGCTAAAAGAGAAAACACTATTAGTTTAATAAACACTTTTTTTAAGCAAACAGCTGGAAATTGATAATAAATTAGGTCGACTGACTGATCGGTTTTACTGGTTAACTTGCACCGATAACGGATTGTTCCAGCAAAAATCCATTCCGATACCAGTGGCGAAATCACTAAAGCCCCGTGGAGTTCGGATACTTCAGATACTAGGGATGCACGATATATGCTCGTTTTTAAATGTTCTCGTTATCGACCCGATGGCCAATAAATAATGGATTATTTCCTTAAGCAGAGACACTTCAGATGCGCATTGTTCGCCATGATGGTTTAGAATTGCTTGAAATATGATTGGAATCACTTCGAAAATGAAAAGAGCTAAGTGCAACATGTGCAGTGCAAGTCTGTCATATAGGCTACATAAAATAATGATGTTGTAAAAGAATGTTGTGAATTCTTTGTACGCCTGTGTTATAGTGCATTGTTATGGGATAAGTGCATCCAGAGCGGTGTTACATCTTTATGACGACTAAATTCACTTGTGCATTCGAGGCCTTTTGTTTTGTGCCCTTGTAAGTTCTAATGTCTATTTTGTGTGTGTGTGTGTGTGTGTGTGTGTTTAAAAAAAATTAATTTAATTTATAAAAAAAAATGAATAGTAAGTTCTGTCATATTCAATTACCTTTACTGTTTTTTGTTGTGGTATCAATTTAGTATCGTTATCGAGGTATTTTAGTCCGGTATCGTATCGAAGTCATAATTTTGGTATCGTGACAACACTAGTTGTTACTGGAAGAGCACATCCACAACAGACATTCTAACTAGCACGTAACTTATTTCAAGTTCCCTGAACTGTGCTGCGATTGACATGAATGTGATAGGGGACTTTCTAAAACGCTTAACATGTAAACTCAGTAAACACCATACTAATAAAGCATACAATGTACAGAAAAATTGGTGTGTACAGAATTTGATCTTTTAATCTCACTTATTAGGCTACATTAAGCGTTTTCTTTTCTTTTTTCTATGGAAGGAAAACGTGCAATTGCGTTGCGTTCATATTCTGGGCTTATCTGCTTTTCTGTACGTAGTATGCTTTATTAGTATGGTGTTTATGGAGTTCGGTCTCATAATGCCACTGTCTTGGTATATTATGCCACGTTGAACATTTTAGAATGTCCCTGTGAAAGCAACATGGACTCGGGTTGATTCATCCGTTATCAGCCAGCGTGGGCCAACTTAGTTATCGGTAAAATCCACTATTTCTCGACCTCTGCAAGAAACCTTACCATCTTTCTCACTGGACTGGTCGTCATCTTTCTTTTTGTCCTTTTTCTTCACCTTTTGGTCTTTCTTGGTATCCTCGTCACCTGATAAAAAAAAAAAAAAAAAAATAAATAAATAAATGTATGTATGTATGTATGTATGTATGTATGTATGTATGTATGTATGTATGTATGTATGTATGTATGTATGTATGTATGTATGTATGTATGTATGTATGTATATATATATATATATATATATATATATATATATATATATATATATATATATATATATATATATATATATATATATATTTTTTTTTTTTTTTTTTTTTTTAATATACGTGTGTGTTTGTTTGTTCAAATATAAAAACATGATCCTAAAAACAAAGCAATCATTCATACATACAGGAACACACCCTTCAGGAAGCAATCATCTTCAGGAACACACCCTTACACAAATAAATATACCAAAACCCTCAATGGATGCCAAATCTAAACAGATCTTACCTAGTGGAGCTTTCAGGAACTTGCGCTCTATGCCCTGCTCTATCTGTGCCAGGGCCTGTGCCAAGTAGTGGACAATGTTACTGACAGGCTGTGGTGTGCTCACACTAGTGGACGTGACACTCTGACCCTCTGCCTTCAATTCATGCAGCCTAAACACAAGACACCATCAGTTGCCCAATTCGCAAAAAGAGACTGCAGCAGCATTTGAACATAGAAGTAAAAATACACAGCTAACAGAAGTAAAATAACCTGTCTTTGACTCTGATGTGATTCTCATCCATCTCCATCGGCTCCTCTTCTCCATTGACCAGCTCGTTCTCTTTGGACTCAGGGTTTAGCAGTTCATAGTTTCCATTTTCCAGTGCGGCTCTCCATGAGTTTCTATCCATCACCTTTTTAGGGATGAAAAAGGAGGAGGCAAAAGACATGTTGCATTAAAGATCAAGATCAAACCACAGCAGGCAATATATTGTGGAATCAACATACTTTAATTGCCCCCAGAGTTCCTTGATAGATGCGGTCCTCAATATCCAGTAGCAGATCTCTGAGACGGTTCTCCATGAAGCGCTCAGCAGGTACAGTGCTTTGTGGGTAAGATGGGCCAACTTTTGGCTTTACAGTACTGCCTTTGGTCTCTGGTAGGGATTCATCTGCACAATAAATTATGTAATATAGATATATATATATATATATATATATATATATATATATAATATATATAAAAAAAAAAAAACCACAGTAACAAAATAAACATCTTAATTTAATTTCTGCATGTTCTATCAGGTGATATTGTTTCAAATCATGAAAAAGGTTTGTTGCCTGATTTTTAGCAGTTTGCAGTGTAGGCAGCAATATTATTAACTTTTCATGTTTTGTCTCAGAAATGCATATTAGACAGCTAGCTTGAGTTGACAGTAGGGCTGGGTGACATGGCTGAAAACTAATCACGATATAAGTTTTTTTTTTTTTAAATGAAGGACCGATTTAAAATAAGGACCTGAAAAAAAATATATTACATTTAAACATTTTTATTTTAAACTTAACCTTCCTCTGATTATAAAAACCTCAGTTATAAAAGGCAGAAATGTCAACACAGCCATGTGAAAACACATTTAACTAAAATGCAAACAGGTTTATACTCGAAGCGTTGCACGAGCGCGAGGGTGCACGCGACAAAAATGATGTCAATGCGGAGTGGGCGGTCGTGCGCGTTGACAGCACCATTTCGCTTGGCTCCATATATTCTGTTCTAATGCCACAAGTAATACTGGTTTAACACGATTTTTCCGTAGTGTGGCTTTGGTAAAGTTTACTCAAGTAAACATTGTCACATACTTCTTGCCACAGAGAAGTATGTGACAATTACAATTACTCCGTTTCGCCCCTCTGTCGTTTCAAAGAACGTTACAATGGCATTCCAAATGGACAAGGCGCGCGCGCAGTGCGCGGAGGCTCACGCTGTGGAGCCAGACGAAAGTATAAACAACGCGGTGGTTAAACAAGTTTGTGGTATTACCAGTCTTGGTGGGGACGATGGTCATGCATAATTTGCAGACGACATTGGTCTGACTACGGTCATACTTTTAAAATCCCAAAAACTGCCATACTGGAGAGCTGACTTGTTTTCCTGATTTATTAACCATCTCCACGCTCGCTGCGGCACTCATTTTCCACTTATCACTCCACACCGGTTCTGTTACTGAAGAAGCCAACACGAGACAACAATATGGCGCAACCAAACATGATATGATTACATGATTGGCTGTTAGTGTGTCACTCCCTACGTTGCTAGGTTACCAGTGCCTTTGTTCATGCAACCAAACTTTGGTCTTCCATAGCAGCATACATTTAGATCATGATAAACCGTTAAAACCACGCATATAGCACCTTGGTAAAATATATGGTTCCTATGGTATTTGAATGAAAAACAGTAGCACATTTAGCACAAATACACAAACACTATAGCTTAAAAATGACAACAAATACTGTAATTATATTCCATTACTCCTTTGATATATTTAATACATGTCTACATTAATAATGTAATAAAATTCAATATGAATTCTGCCACAATACAATGGTGCAGTTAGTGTTACTACAGTAAAAGGCAGCGATTTGTAGATTTAAAAGCCTTCTGACGGTATCGTTGCACAGTGTTTCTCCTGCACTGTCAGCACAGTTTCATCGGGCTTTAAACTATTTTATATCACAAAGACATTTGTATTCTTTAGAGTTGTTCCGATTCCATCCATCCATCCATCCATCCATCCATCCATCCATCCATCCATCCATCCATTATCTTCCCCTTATCCGGGGCCAGGTCGCGGGAGCAACAGTCTAAGCAGAGACGGCCAGACTTCCCTCTCCCTAGCCACTTCCTCCAGCTCTTCCGGGGGAACCCCGAGGCGTTCCCAGGCCAGCCGGGAGACATAATCCCTCCAGCGTGTCCTAGGTCTTCCCGGGCCTCCCCGGTGGGACATGCCCAAACACCTCCCGGGAAGGCGTCCAGGAGGCATCCGAAATAGATGCCCGAGCCACCTCAACTGGCTCCTCTCGATGTGGAGGAGCAACGGCTCTACTCTGAGCTCCTCCCGAGTAACTGAGCTTCTCACCCTATCTCTAAGGGAGCGCCCAGCAACCCTGCGGAGAAAGCTCATTTCGGCCGCCTGTATCCGGGATCTTGTCCTTTCGGTCATGACCCACAGCTCATGACCATAGGTGAGAGTAGGAACGTAGATTGACCGGTAATCGAGAGCTTCGCCTTACAGCTCAGCTCCTTCCTTCACCACGACAGACCGGTACATCGACCGCATTACTGCAGAAGCTGCACCGATCCGTCTGTCAATCTCCTGTTCCATCCTTCCCTCACTCGTGAACAAGACCCCAAGATACCTGAACTCCTCCACCTGAGGCAAATACTCTCCACCCGATTCCGATTCCGATACTAGTATTGGAAATATCACCGATACCACAACAAATTCTGGTATCGGCGAGTACTTGAACCATATTGTACTGATCCAATACCATTTTCTTACACAAGATCTTGTTATTATGACAGCAAGCTTTGCCTAACTGCTCGCTGCATGGTTCTTCTTCGCTGCTCAGAATGCATTGCAAACACAGGAATTTGTGCTGTGTTACCAAAAGCAACCACTGTTTAGAGCAGTGAAGAAGAAATGAAAACGTGTTAGCAGTATTTCAGACTGGACAAACCAGCCAGCAAAACGGCGACTAGGGATGTCACAAGTACCGGTACTTTGGTACCAAGTCAGAACTAAAAATGTAAATATGCGATGATACTAACATTTATGTAGTACCGACTCCTGAGTAAGTTATATCCGGTAGCTGCAGCTGCGTTCAGTCGCTTCCGTGTTTATCTAAGCGCAGGGCTCCGGACTATAGCCAAATATATATATTAGTGTCTGTGAATATTAAACTGCAAAACACTATTTAAATATTGCTCCTGCAAATTCTGCCTCTCTGTGTGGATGTGCGGGCGCACGTGTGACGCTCGCTGTCTTTGTAGTCTCTGCCGTGTCACTATATGAGGACACGAATGCATAAACCGTCACTTCATGAGCATTTACCGTTTCATTTGAGAAAACTGTCATATCATGAGCACAGACACTCAAAGGTCTTCACGGCAACCCGTCAAAATAAAAGTTTGGTTTAATGTGAAGAAATTGACAGAATATATTAGGCTACTGTTGTACAGTAGATTTAGCTGTCTCTCTCTATAATAATTATTAAGCCTAGATGGTTGCTTATTTTTCACTTGTTTTAAGATATTTTCTGATTAATATATCATTTATATTCCTAGATTTATTTGTTGCACTTTTTTATACAGTTATATTATAAAACTAAAATACCCTTTTCAGTTTGAGGTGTTAGATTTGTGGCTGCATTTGAAGTTCTTTTTCGTTTAAGAAAAATAAGTAATATTGCTGTCAAATGCATGTCAGATAATAAAAATACTGTAATAAATACAGTAGTTCACTATGTATTTATTCATGTTTTATTAAGGGATAAGTCTGAAGCACACCATAAAATAATTCTAGCAATTCATACAGGGTTAGTAGTTTATACAGCTGTATTTACAGATACATACCCAGGTATCGGGTCAGTACTCTGTATCGGCCGATACCCTGAGCCCAGGTATCAGTATCGGGAAGGGAAAAAGGGTATCGGAACATCTCTAGTATTCTTTCTTTTTGAAAATTACTTTGAAAAGGAAAATACAGGCTTCAAAAAATTATAATGAAACCACTACTGTAAAAGAATGTTGTGAATTCTTTTGTATACACCCATGTTTTAGAGCTTTGTTATGGGATAAGCACATCCAGAACGGAGTTTTTTTTTAATGCAGCAATGCTGTTATTTGAAACAGTAATATTAATTTTAGATGTTTCTTTTTCAAAAGCATTGATGCAGTATTAATAACTACTAACTAGCACTTTTATTTTTCTTCATTTTCATCAACAATATGGTTTAATTAAAATCATTTGATTATTATCCATGCGGAGGCCATTCCATTTAATTTATCCATGGCACATGCATTTTGATTATTTACACGCAAGTAATGTCCAGTGAATTGTTTGCATTATATATAAATGCAATAGAAATTTAAAATGTTGGCCATGAAAAACTAAATTTTAAAAATTACATAAGTTCAAACTAGACTACTGTACTGTATATGTTTGATTTATGTTAAAGTGCTTGGGACAAGACTTTGAAATCAAGCTCTGCATTTAGATTTATCAGCCATTATTAGGCTGCTGTCACTTTAAAGGGGTACTTCAGCACTGGAAAGATGAATGTGCATTTAAATTGGGTCATTCATGTAGTAGAAATGTGAAATTATTTTAGAATTTGGTGCCTTCTAGACTGAGAAAAGCCATAAAACGTATTTTTGGCTCATATGGACAAAAGACAACTCCCAGAACAAACTTGCTTCGTTGCCCTACGAGGCCACTCCCACCAGTTACAGCTCTTGCCCATCGCGGCACCACCCCAACGTCGTTTTCATTTTTATAGTAATAAAATAATTTAGTTCAGTTACAGAACAGACACTGCAATTAAAAACTCAAAAGTGTCTGCTCAATACAGCACGAGCCAAATGAGTGTCGCAGCACAAACGCAGCAAGAGCGTGAGAATGAGGAGCTGACAGACCAGATGATCACGGAAGATTTGGTTTCAAAGCGAAATGCACCCATTTAAGGGAGTTTGTCATTGTACCATTTTGTTGCTGTGTTTTCATAAACCCACAATTCAAGCAACCCGCCTCCGAATTGACGGTAATTTTAAACAAACTAAAATGAGCATGGCCAACCGGCATTCATTCGTGGCCGCAGTCATTCAAGGTCCAGTCTGGCGTGTTTTCAGTTCACGCCTATGAACTATGGAACTAGCTCCTACTGCTGGCTGTAGTCTCTAGCCTCTGGCCAAAAAAGCCTCCGATGACGCAAAATGACGATGTATCCTCATTCGAATATACTACCGGGTTTCTACTGATACAAAGCTTAATGCTAAAATCGCTGAAGTAACCCTTTAAGACCGAATGCACGGATCCTATTGACAGACATCTGATTTCTTTCCTAAATGTTTACATTCACTTAAGGCATAACCGACTGTTAACATGAATACTTGCCAAGACATTGCCATGGCATTTTGACATAACTGTGTGTATTTGACTGTCAAGTGCAATAAGATGCAAAAGAGAACTGAATTCAGGGTTGCACAATGTCCAAGAGGCTGCTTTCTGTATGCATGCTATGGGTGTGTGTCAGACAGCCCGTTAGTTGTTTCCCACAGCTTATTGCGCTTAATAAATATTTTTAACGTCGAGCAAGTTGTTAGTACCAACATCGATTAGTTGTTCATGGACTAATGAAGCAGAGCGGGACCTACAAGCCTGCTTCGATTGCACTGATTGGAATGTCTTTGAAGCTGCTACCACTGATCTGGATGAGCTCACAGATACTGTAACATCATACATCAGTTTCTGCGAGGATACATGCATTCCTACCAAGACATTCTTAACATTCACTAATGATAAACCATGGTTTACTGGGAAACTCAAACAGCTTCGTCATGCCAAAGAGGATGCTTACAGAAGTGGGGATAGGGTCTTGTATAACCAGGCCAGGAACAGACTGACAAAGGAGATCAGAGCTGCTAAAAGAAGCTACTCTGAAAAGCTGAGAAACCAGTTTTCTTCTAACAACCCTGCTGCTGTCTGGTCAGGCCTGAAGAATATCACCAATTACAAGCCACCATCCCCCCGACCTGCTGAGAATCAACATCTGGCTGATGAGCTGAATGCATTTTACTGCAGGTTTGAGAAACCCAATCTCACATCTCACACCCACTCTGATCTGCACTTCACACGTCCCCCAACACCTCCTGTACCCCTCTCTCCTCCCCGCCATCCAACCTGAGCTTAAGGTCTGTGTGGAGCAGGTAACCAAAATCTTCAAAAGACAGAAGATCAGGAAAGCTTCAGGCCCAGACGGCATCTCATCTGCTTGTTTGAAAGCCTGCGCTGACCAACTGGCCCCAGTCTTCACGCAGATCTTCAATAGATCATTGGAGCAGTGTGAAGTTCCCCGTTGCTTCAAACGCTCCACCATCATTCCGGTCCCCAAAAAAACCAAAATCACTGGACTTAATGACTATAGACCTGTCGCTCTCACATCTGTGGTCATGAAGTCATTTGAAAGACTGGTTCTGGCCCACCTGAAGGACATCACTGGACCCTTGCTGGATCCTCTTCAATTTGCCTACAGAGCAAACAGGTCTGTGGATGATGCAGTCAACATGGGACTGCATTATATCCTGCAACATCTCGACAGACCTGGGACTTATGCAAGGATCTTATTTGTGGACTTCAGTTCGGCCTTCAATACCATCATGCCTGATCTTCTTACAGCTAAACTGACCCAGCTCTCCATGCCATCCTCAATCTGTCAGTGGATCACCAGCTTCCTAACAGACCGGCAGCAGCGAGTGAGACTGGGGAAACTCACATCCAAGACTCTCACTACCAGCACTGGCGCCCCCCAAGGGTGTGTTCTCTCCCCACTGCTCTTCTCCCTGTACACCAATGACTGCACTTCTAAAGACCCTTCTGTGAAGCTCCTGAAATTGCAGACGACACCACCGCCATCGGCCTCATCCAAAACGGTGATGAGTCTGCTTACAGACTGGAGGTTGAACGGCTGGCTGTCTGGTGCAGTAATAACAACCTTGAGCTCTCAACACGCCAAAACGGTGGAGATGATAGTGGACTTCAGGAGGAACAGCCCTGCTCTGCCCCCACTCACCATCATGAACAGCACAGTGGCAGCAGTGGAGTCATTCAGGTTCCTGGGCACCACCATCTCTCAGGACCTGAAGTGGGACAATCACATTGACTCCATTGTAAAAAAGGCCCAGCAGAGACTGTACTTCCTTTCGTCAGCTGAGGAAGTTCAACCTCCCACAGGAGCTGCTGATCCAGTTCTACTCGGCTGTCATTGAGTCTGTTTTGTGCACATCCATCACTGTCTGGTTTGGTTCAGCTACCAAATCTGACATCAGGAGACTACATCGTACAATCCGGACTGCAGAGAGGATTATTGGTGCCCCCCTGCCAGCCCTCCAGGACCTGTACTCTTCCAGAGTGAGGAAGAGGGCAGGTAAAATCATCACAGACTCCGCTCACCCTGGACACTTCCTGTTTGAACTGTTACCGTCAGGACAGCGACTCCGATCACTGGCCACTAGAACATCTAGGCACAGGAACAGTTTCTTCCCACAGGCCATTTCCCTCTTGAACAGTTGAATACCCCCCCTCCCAGCCGCCTTTAAGTGCAATACTTTGACTGTTTAGTGCAATATATTCTAAACTAGTGCAATATATTCTTAAATGTAACTGTGACCGACTAATATATATATATATATACCCTGCCGACTACGTGATGCTTTGCTGGAGATTAAAATGGCGCCGCTGTGATTGGTCGCCGTTCAGGTCGCTCCGCGAAGACTGTGCTTTTATTTACTATTTTACTTTCTTTTACTCTCAGTTTTTACAAACTTATCTGCATTGATCTACTACGACAGCAAAACTCTTTTGGACATTGGTTACCTCTACACTGGACTGTTTCAGGACACTTTCGCCGATCCTCTGTGGCCATCTGAGATTCTTCGCAACGCCGAGTTGAACAATGGACAGAGACGGCGGCGTAGAACAAAGAAACACCGTGGGAAACGCGCTGGTATCCGTAACAGACTGAGGAAAAGGGCATTCAGACCTCCTCTCCCGAGCATTCTTCTAGCAAATGTTCAATCCTTGGATAATAAGATGGACGATCTTAGAGCCAGGATAAGTTTTCAACGGGACATGAGAGACTGTAATATCTATTGTTTGTCTGAAACATGGCTCACGCCGCTGTCCCGGACACAGCTGTGACGCCGCCGGAGAACTTCTCTGTTTTTCGGATGGACAGAACAGCCGAGGCCGTAAATCCAAAGGCGGTGGAGTGTGTTTCATGATCAACAAGAAATGGTGCGATCCCAGGAACATCACCATTCTCTCGCGGTCCTGCTCACCTCATCTGGAACATTTAACAATCATCTGCCGCCCATTCTATCTGCCTAGGAGTTTTCTGCGGTTGTCGCGACCGCCGCTTACATTCCACCGCAGGCAGACACAGCGCTGGCTTTATCTGGCCTTCATGAGGTTGCCAGCGCGCCATAAACCAACATCCCGACGCGGCATTCATTGTCGCTGGGCGATTTTAACAAAGCAAAATCTAAAGAAAGTCCTGCCAAACTTTCATCAGCACGCCTCCTGCCCCACACGAGGAGCAAACACACTGGATCATTGCTACTCTCCGCTTAAGAACGCCTATAAAGCGCGGTCACTTCCAGCGCTTGGCAAATCGGATCATGCCGCCATTTTCCTCACTCCCGAATACAAACAAAAGCTCCTCCAGGAACCCCGTGAGGCGGGAAGTTAAGCTGTTGGTCACCCCACTCAGAGACTGGGCGCTACAGGCAGCTCTGGGCGATGTGGATTGGGACATGTTCCGAGCGAAGTTCAGCTGACGTAAGCGAAGTTCACAGACGTGGCGCTTTGCTTCATCAACACGCTTACAGAGCAAGCCACGCAAACAATAACAATAACGCCCTTCTCAAATCAGAAACCGTGGGTGGACAATTCAATCCGCTGGCTGCAGTGAACGCACGCACTGCTGCTTACAACGCCGGTCTCCATTCAGGGAACATGACTGAATACAGATCGTCCTGCTATGCTCTCAGACGAGCAGTTAAAGCCGCAAAACTCCGTTATAAAGACCGAGTGGAGTCTCATTTCCAACTCAACGACTCGCGCGCATGTGGCAAGGTCTGAGGTCCATCTGCTCCTTTGGATCTAAATCCTCTGCAGAGGTAGCGCTGATCCGTTGCTCGTGAATGAGCAACGGATCATTCTATGTTCGCTTTGACTGTAACCGCGGCAACGCGACTCCGCCAAGTGGCGCGTCAGAGGGAATTACTCAGAGCAGCAACAACCACGTGATCTCTGTCTCAGAGGATGAAGTTCGAGAGCACCAAGCGTGTGGACGTTAGGAAAGCTGCCGGGCCGGATGGTATTTCAGGTCGTGTTCTGCGGTCCTGTGCTGATCAGCTCACCGGGTTGTTTACATCTATCTTTAATGAGTCCTCGCTACATCTGTGGTCCCCACCTCCTTCAAAAATCCACCATCATCCCTGTCCCTAAGAACAGTAAACCCTCTTGCCTAAATGACTATCGCCCAGTGGCTCTCACGCCTATAGTCATGAAGGTCTTTGAGAGACTCATTAAAAACACCATTTGCGCCTTCATTCCTGACACTTTGGACCCTCTTCAGTTTGCCTATCGTCCCAATAGATCGACTGAAGATGCCATCTCTCATGTCCTACACTCCTCCCTCACTCACTTCGACAGCAAAAGTGGGAACTACGTAAGACTGCTATTTATTGACTATAGCTCAGCCTTTAACACCATAGTTCCCACCAAGCTAACCTCCAAACTCCTGGATCTCGGCCTGAATCCTTCTCTCTGCCACTGGATTGAGGACTTCCTCACTGGCAGGCCTCAGGTGGTGAGAATAGGCCAGTCCACCTCCACCTCCATCACCCTGAGTGTGGGAGCTCCACAGGGCTGTGTCCTGAGCCCCCTGCTCTACTCTCTCTACACGCATGACTGTTTGTCCACACACAGCTCCACCTCTATCATCAAATTTGCTGATGATACTGTTGTCCTGGGCCTCATTTCCAACAACAATGAGACGGCATACTTGGACGAGGTGGAGCATCTAACATCATGGTGCCAGGACAACTGTCTCTCTCTGAATGTTGGCAAGACCAAAGAAATGATTGTGGACTTCAGGAAGAGACAGCAACGGACATACTCCCCCTCATGATCAGCGGGTCACCAGTAGAGAGAGTGAGCAGCAGCTTCAAGTACCTGGGAGTAAACATCTCCGAGGACCTGACCTGGACTGCTCACATTCAGACACAGGTGAAAAAGCCAGGCAAAGACTGTACCACCTGCGCCAGCTGAGGAAATTCAGGGTTTCACCAGCTATCCTGAAAACTTTCTATTTAGGGGCGATAGAAAGTGTTTTAACTCAGTGCATCACAGCGTGGTATGGGAACAGCACCAGTCATGACCGCAAAGCCCTGCAAAGAGTAGTGCGCTTATCCGGCGTATCTCAGGGTCAGCTCTCCCGCCTCTGCAGGACGCCTACACCAAACGCTGCAAAGGTAGAGCTACCAAGATCATCAAGGACTCTAATCACCCTGCAAACCCTCATTTCACGCTGCTGCCATCTGGTAAGCGCTTCCAAGCCTGATGGCCAAAACTGAGAGACTCAGGAGGAGCTTCTTCCCCCCAGGCCATCAGACTCCTGAACTTAACATCACGTGACTTCACGCCAGGATAAACATCGATACACTGACATTGCACTGCACTTTCTTTATGTTCTCGTTGTTACTGTGTAACAACCTGTCATAAACCTGTTTGCACATTATACTCTTATACATTTGTTAACCACATATTTATAAGTCTACAGTTTACTCACTGCAAAAGTCTACTTCAATTATTTTATTCCACTTTATCCTTATTTGTTACCTTTTTTTTTTTTTCTCTGACTATTTATAATCCTACAGATATAGACATATATATATATATATAGATAGTACTTTTTTTATATCCTATTTCTATTATAATTTCTTCCTTGTGTTTTTAACTGTGAATTTGCACTGTCCATGGAGCGGACCTGTTTACATTTCACTGCCGGTTGTATATTCTGTATATAACTGTGTGACAAATAAAACTCTTATGAATATATATGAATATATATATATATATAATATATATATATATATATATATATATATATATATATATATATATATATATATATATATATATATGAATATATATATATATATATATATATATATATATATATATATATATATATATATATATATATATATATATATATATATATATATATATATATATATATATATATATATATATATATATATATATATATATATATATATATATATATATATATATATATATATATATGAATATATATATATATATATATATATATATATATATATATATATATATATATATATATATATATATATATATATATATGAATATATATATATATATATATATATATATGAATATATATATATATATATGAATATATATATATATATATATATATATATATATATATCATATATATATATATATATATATATATATATATATGAATATATATATATATATATATATATATATATATATGAATATATATATATATATATATATGAATATATATATATATATATATATATATATATATATATATATATATATATATATATATATGAATATATATATATATATATATATGAATATATATATGAATATATATATATATATATATATATATATGAATATATATATATATATGGAATATATATATATATATAGCACCAATATATATATATATACAATATATATATATATATATATATATATATATATATATATATCATATATATGTATGCATATATATACACTATATATTCATATATATATATATATATAATTCATATATATATATTCATATATATATATATATTCATATATATATATATTTCTATATATATATCATTATATGATATATCATACATATATATATATAATATATATATATATATATATATATATAATATATATATCTGCTATATATTCGAATATATATGATATATATATATACTTATATATATATATGAATATATATATATATGTATACTTATATGAATATATGAATATATATATATATATATATATATTATATATATGATATATATTATATTCAGATATCATGAATATATATAATATATATAATATTATATATATGCATATATATATGAATATATATATATATATGAATATTGTGATATATATATAGTATATATATATATATATATATATATATATTTAATATTTATACAATATTTACATACATACATACATACATTCAGATATTATTTTATACTATTTTTCATATTTGTATATTTGTGTTCAGTTGTGTTGTATTGTATATGTGCACTGGAAAAAACCAAGACAAATTCTTGTGTGTTTTGGCAATAAAGCTCTTTCTGATTTTTTTTTTTAATACTTTTTCGCAACATGGCTCCAAAATCCCACAGTACCTGAGTGATGGTAACGTTGAGCAGAATTGCCATCTATCAGTTGAGTGATGCGCCTAAAAAAAAAAAAAAATTTCCTTCTCCTGCAGCAGAGTCTCTTTGAGGCTGCTCTCTCTGTGTCCACGAGCGTTCAGAGCCTCTATGAGCTGCTCCACTTCCTCAGGCATGCTGTAGAAATACCACTGATTGGGCCGGTTAACAGGGGGGGAGGTGTTCTCGACCAGCACTAGCTCCTCAGTGGTGGCATCGGTCTTAACTGCGCTCTCAGCTGAGGAAAGCTCTTCCATTTTATTTTCGGGAGTAGGGCGGGGCTCTAGCATGTCCTCTGTAAGGCCAAAGAAGTCATCCTCAACAAACAGTGCCCCAGCAGAAGGGAAAATCCAGTAGCGGCGATAAAGGCGGTCTCGGCCTAGAGGTAGGATGTAGGTGCAGGCCATAGCCTTCTGAATGCGCTCCAGGAGTTCTTTCTCTTTGAGCTGCTGTTGCTGTAACTCCTCTGGGCTCAGACTTTCTTTCGTTTCAACCTCACCAACTTGTTTCTGATTTGGACTGTCATTTGGTTTCTTTTACTAAAAAAAAAAAAAAAAAAAAAGATTATAGGAATACTATTAATATACACTAGAGAATTTGAACAACCATTATTCATTAGGTTTTACATTTCACACACCACTTCAATGTTTTTATTAATTAAATACCTAAAACCTTTTTTCCCTTTCAATTAACTGACATTTTGATCACAATAAGCCAAGAATATGTCTTATGAAAGTAAATGCATCTTATGTTATATGCTGCTGATAATTTTAAGAGCTGGTACATGTTTTTGATTTTGCTGGTTGCTCCTCCTCATCCTCCGTGTGTTGTTCAGTGTGACCTTCCTGACTCTCTGTGCTGGTGTCCATCTCTTCTCTACAACCAACAAACAGAAAGCAATCAAGCATGTGGACTGGAATGCAAGCTTTGTCCCAAAACCAAGGGATTGAGAATTGAGAATGGGTTATTGGTTCAGTTTACCCTGCCACATGGCCTCCATTTTTTGCCTCCTCTTTGAGTTTTTCATGCTTTTCTTTCAATTTCTGCTCCTGTTCCTTCAGCTTCTCCTCCTTTCTTTTTCGAACCCTGGAATATGGAGACTATTAACAGCTACTAACAACTAGTAATTTCTAAGCATATAACTCTTTAGTGCTGATAGGTAGTCAGGTCTATGTAACATTGTACCTCTCTGCAGCTTCCTCTCGCTCTCTGCGATGCTGTTCAGCTTTAAGTTCTCGCAGTTCCTGTTTGGCAGATCTCTGCTCGTCAGCATTGTCTTCTATAAAGTCTCTTGTGGAAACCAAAGTTAACAGCTTTCCACACAGTGCATGGAGGATCTTCAGTTTCTCTCCTGAAAATTAGAATATAGGTGACCTTTTCTATTCATTTTACATCATAATGGTTTATTTGTTTTATTTATTCATTTATTTTTTTGTTCAAGTACATTTAGATTTTAAAACCTAGATTGTTAGATCTCAAATGCATGTTCTGAAAAAATAGAACCATCTAATTTTAAATCAAACATCTACGTTTGTAAATATTATTGTTTATTGAACTATATCTATTAAAAAACAAAGACACAAAGTCAAACAAAAGGATAAAAAAATAAATAAAATAAAAAAAGACTCACCAGGCAGCAGGTCATAGACAGCAGTGCAGGAGAGCTTTTTGAGCAGGCACTGGTTTGACAGACGCAGCTCCACACAGGGGTCATCTGTGGAGCCAAACCCACCCTGTTTCTGGTAGCGGAACTTTGCACTGGTTGAGCTGCAGTCTGCCCCCGAGGACAGGATGTGCAGCCTCAGAATCTCAGAGAGCGTACAGCTGTCCAGATCCAACTGCTTCAGACTACAGCCTGTGCAGAGAAACGGAAGAAACATGAAGTTCCACTGGATGTTTGAATTTACAGCAAGCATAAATTATAACTGTCAGTACAAACATATTTCAGGGCACATCGTCTGACCTTGGTGCAGTTGTGGCCAGGCAGCAGCAAGAGATGCCACAGCGCTGATGGCAGACTGTGTGGGGTCAGCATCATCCTCCAAAGCTTCACTCAGATCTGAGAATGACAAAACAGTCAAAACCACCTGGCTCACTAGGATACTGAAGGTAACTAACATAACACCTGAACTTTCTAGTAGTTGTAAAACAATATCAGTGAACTAATTAGCTGCAATTTGGCACTTGGAGTACTGATACTGGACTAATCCAGTTCTATAACTTGTGTAATTTGAGCGCACATTTTTCCCCAAATATTGACTATACAGTGGGTTTTAACTGTTAGATTTCATATGACAAAATTATTTTTTTCACAATTCTGAACAAGACAGCTTGTGTAGTTTATTATAAATAAGTTGTAACCTCTGCCGCTCTGACCTTTGGTGTCTGTTTCTGCCACTTGGTCTTTAGCCACTTCCTCCTGTTCCTCTGCCAGAGCCTGGAATATGGCCGAAAGAAAGAAGAAGAGCAATTCACAGAGCGGACCCTCAGGATCAGAGCCCACCACGGCCTCCTCCAGAACCTCTGCAAACAGCAACAACCCTCATGAAGAACATTCAAAACATATTTTGCTCTGACTTGGGAAAAAAAGAAAAAAGAAAAGCCAATTTGTAAGCTATAATATTATTAGGCCACTCAAACTAGATTTATCAGTGAACAAGACAGACATATAATATGCAAACAGTATCCCATGGTGTAATGCATTTATGAGCAGCCAGTAAGTATATTTTACCAAGTGTTACACCATCAGGGAACTCATCATTTAGATCAAACAGCTCTCCAAATGCATGTAGAAACTCTAGGACCATCAGAGCATCTCCAAAAAGCTCAGGCGGAAGACGTGTTTTCACTGGAAGTGGTTTTGGCAGCTCCTGAAGACAGGAAAGTTTAAAAACAGTGTTTTGTCTGCTGCTTATATATGTGCCTATACAAAGAGGTCTCAGGGAGAACACTTACCTTTAGGTCATCACACTCCATGTCTTCTCGAGGTTTACTCCATAACTTCAGTCGTTCTGCATATTTTTTCTTTTCCTCCTTTAGCTTCTCTCGTTCCTGAAGCACATCACGTAAAGGGATGATTATGGAACTAGATTTGACAGTAAACAACTTATCTAACAGATGCAATAATGGCATAAAACAAAAAAAATAAACATTTATAAGAATAATAAACTTAGACATACAGTATGTAGCTTCCAACTCACCCCCTCTCTTTCTCAACTTTCATTCTGCTCCTTCACCTCTTTCCTCCTCTGTTTCTCTTCTTCTACTATCCTCTTCATCTCTCCTCTCTCTTTTTCTCCTTGTCCTCTTTTTCTTTCTTTTTGGCCTCTATTAGATCTTCTCTTTCTTTCTTGAATTTGTCTTGATAATGCAAGCCATGAAAAGAAGCAGCAAATTTCAGGGCTTGAAATTTCTCACACACACACACACTTCCAAAAAAGTTGGGACACTGTACAAATTGTGAATAAAAACAGAATGCAATGATGCAGAAGTTTCAAATTTCAATATTTTATTCAGAATACAACATAGATGACATATCAAATGTTTAAAATGAGAAAATATCATTACCATTTTAAGGGAAAAATAAGTTGATTTTAAATTTCATGGCATCAACACATCTCAAAAAAGTTGGGACAAGGCCATGTTTCCCACTGTGTGGCATCCCCTCTTTTTATAACAGTCTGCAAACGTCTGGGGACTGAGGAGACAAGTTGCTCAAGTTTAGGAATAGGAATGTTGTCCCATTCTTGTCTAATACAGGCTTCTAGTTGCTCAACTGTCTTAGGTCTTCTTTGTCGCATCTTCCTCTTTATGATGCGCCAAATGTTTTCTATGGGTGAAAGATCTGGACTGCAGGCTGGCCATTTCAGTACCCGGATCCTTCTTCTACACAGCCATGATGTTTTAATTGATGCAGTATGTGGTCTGGATTTCAGCACTGATGGTGCCTTTCCAGATGTGTAAGCTGCCCATGCCACACGCACTCATGCAACCCCATCCCATCAGAGATGCAGGCTTCTGAACTGAGCGCTGAGAACAACTTGGGTTGTCCTTGTCCTCTTTAGTCCGGATGACATGGCGTCCTAGTTTTCCAAAAAGAACTTCAAATTTTGATTGGTCTGACCACAGAACAGTTTTCCACTTTGCCACAGTCCATTTTAAATGAGCCTTGGCCCAGAGAAAACGCCTGCGCTTCTGGATCATGTTTAGATATGGCTTCTTTTTTGACCTATAGAGTTTTAGCCGGCAACGGCGAATGGCACGGTGGATTGCATTTACCGACAATGTTTTCTGGAAGTATTCCTGAGCCCATGTTGTGATTTCCATTACAGTAGCATTCCTGATATTATGCACTGTAGATGATGATAACTTCAAACTCTTTGCAATTTTTCTCTGAGAAACTCCTTTCTGATATTGCTCCACTATTTTTGTCCGTAGCATTGGGGGAATTGGTGATTCTCTGCCCATCTTGACTTCTGAGAGACACTGCCACTCTGAGAGGCTCTTTTTATACCCAATCATGTTGCCAATTGACCTAATAAGTTGCACATTGGTCCTCCAGCTGTTCCTTATATGTACAGTTAATTTTTCCGGCCTCTTATTGCTACCTGTCCCAACTTTTTTGGAATGTGTTGCTCTCATGAAATCCAAAATGAGCCAATATTTGGCATGACATTTCATAACGTCTCACTTTCAACATATTGATATGTTATCTATATTCTATTGTGAATAAAATATAAGTTTATGAGATTTGTAAATTATTGTATTCCTTTTTTTTAATGCGTCCCCTATATATATATATATATATATATATATATATATATATATATATATATATATATATATATATATATATATGGCATATATATATATATACCCTCTTATTTGTTTTGTTAATAAAATTATGTTTTTTTAAGCGGTGCGTTTTTCATTAAGAATAACAATGAACCTACCACTCAAGCAAATGCCACTAATTCTAATGTAATGCACAGGCATTTATAAGCATTTAAAAGTGAGGTAGAAAAGAAGGTGCACTGGCATCACTGGGCTGAACGGATTTAATGTCTTGCGTGTGCTTGGAAAGTGGCAGTGACGGAAACAGTGACAATTTAAGTTGGGTTGGAATGGAGTAAAGCCTATGTTTAGGCTATTAAGGAAATGCAATTTAGCCAAAGAAGAACTGTTACTTTAAACGTTGATTTAAAAGAAACCTACTTCAGTGTAATATATGTTACCATATCATCACACGTAACACTGAGAATTGGAATAATTGCGATGTGACGGTCTGGTGTGGCTATCTAAATCAGAGAAAATCATAGCGTTCGGGTACATGATTTGGAGGTGACGCTAGAGCTGATCCACGCATCTCTAATGTAGATTCAGGGTAACCTGCAACCTCCGCCCCACCGGCTTTACAGTGAACAGTGCATTGGGCCATTTTTATAGCAGAGCCACTCTAGGTATTTCAGCCACTCTCTCTCAAAACTGTAAGCTTTCTTTTCTGCTGGTGGATCCCTCATGGATTTACCACATGATCGCCATCACCAACCTCAGGAGTTACAATATGTCACTGTAGGTGGCTTACAAAAGAAATCACTGAGTTATTTTCATCTACTCTCTTCAACTCTTTACATTGTCACGTGACCAGGAGCTAACAAGTGTGCAAAGAGCACTGTGAAAAGAGTGAATTACAGCTAATATTATCCAAACTAAAATCTAACTAAAAAGAATGTAAAGTTTAATTGGTTATGTGACCGTATCAGCTCAGGCACATACTGTGCAGTAATAGCTGTTTTGCAGAGAAATTAAAACAGGTCGCACATCAACAATTATTTGCACTCACAAATGCTCCTAAATAGGTGTTGAGGTCAAGTAGATGCAATGCATAATTTACCCCATGACTACTAGATTCAATTTTTTTTGTGAGTAATGTATTTTGCATTTTAAACTTACCCATGGACATCATTTGTTCTTTCTGCTGCATCAATTTTAACTTCTCTTCAACATAATTCATCTAAAATTGGAAAAAAAAAAAAAAAAAAAAAAAAAAAAAAACCTTTAGAGAAACAGTATTTAAAACTGCATATGTCCTAAACGATGTGTCATGCTTGTAATAGCCTGAATGAAGATGGCCAAGTTAAAAAAAAAAAACAGACATGCAAGCATACAATAACACAGACCTCTGTTGGAGAGGCATCATTTGGACGGCGACCTCTCCCCTTCCCTGGTGGACTGAAGACAAACACTGGGGGCTCGTCCGGGAAGAAGTGGGAGAAATCGTGTTCAGCTAACTTATACTTTACAACTGTAGATGGCTGGAAAGTATAACAGCAACCAGAGAGAAAAAAAACCATTCAAATTTAAATAATTAAATTGGGCAAACTGTACAACTACAGTCCAAAAAACGAATACATTATTATTTTACCTTCAGTCTGACGGTCCCGTTCATTGGTTCACAGTGCTGTTTAAGAAGAAGCTTCAATCTGTCTCGACTAAAAATGTTCTTCTTACGACTATAGGATGAAACAGCGAGGAAATAAATTAGCAAGTGATTTTTTTTTTTCAATATGGTAGTTTTACAACTTTACAATATGTGTAACAAGCAAGAGAAACAAACAGAAAGAGTTTATTCATGAACCTATCTCTAGTAAAAAAAAAAGAATGTGCAACTCACTTTATCTGAGCAGCTTTTACAACTAATGGTTCACAACCCTCTGGGCTGATAGGTTGAACTCTGTATTTAAATGAAGATGGACTGGTGGCTTTCTTCTTGCTTAAGACAACAAAGTATAAAACACCATTTATTTGAAAAGAAGTTCAAGGATACACCTATGAAGCCATTAAATAGAAAGGCAGTTCTGGACACTGACCCATTAGATGGTGTTTTGGGAGAAGTGACTGTGGGCTCTTCATCACTGTCGCTGATCACAATTGAATCACCCTCTATGCGATGTTTGCTATGGCCGTTGACTGTGCCATTGGAATGGGGAGATGTAACCTCTAATATTTTGCAGGGTTGCCTGCTGAACATGGAAACATTATAATGAATAAATTAAACAAATCTGCATGCAAATATTAACTCCAAATGGAATAGTGTGAACTATTAACTAAGTGATTTGAAAAAGAAGCACAAGAATAAACTAAATAGACTAAATATTTGCCTTAGCCTGAGAACCAGAATTCTACCTCAAAATGCTACTAGAAAAAGCTTTAAAGAGTAGTTCATAAAGAAACTGTGAAAAATGAGAGACTCCATCTCTCCCAAAATTGACATTTAGATATTTCCTTCTTTCTGACAATGTAAATATTATAGTTATCCTAAATGTAGAATACACATCAGTACTTGAAAATTTCTTCAAGATCAGCCACTTTCAATAAAAAAATAATAATAAAAAAAATAGATAAACTCCACCAACCACCAATACAGCATTGGGTGTGATCTATCTGACTGACTGGATGAGACATCAAGACTCAGCCAGACAGACAGCAGTGTTCCTACTTATCTTCCAAAAAAAAAAAAAAAAAAAAAACCCCCTCCACCCCCTGTCTACCAGTGGGACTCCATTCTGCCTCATGTCTGGTTGTCTCTGTAAGCTCTGATGTTGTCTAGGGCAACTCCTTGCACCAGTTCAGCCAATCAGAAAGATTCTCTTAGCTCCACCCATTCACATTATGTTATCTCCACATAGCAAGGTCAGCTCGTGATGGCTGACTCTGATCCTTTCCTAAAGGACAGAGCGCCGATACACTTTCCTTTAACAGGCAATTTTCCATTCAGGATCAGGCTTACAGCAGTCTATGTTATTTTCTCTGGACTCATAATTGTGCAGGGTTGGCATATTTATTTTCCAAGACTTGATAGTGTACTGTATGCAGAGCTGCCAAGGACTTTCAGAGCTCCAAATATGCTTTTGTCTAGAGGCGGCAGGCGAGGGTGGAGATATATTGATGAACATCTGGGTGTTTCTCTTCTTCTGTTAAGCCATGGTCTGTTCTAAACAGTAACTTATACAAGGCTATTGTTCATCACCATTCGCATACATTCTCTACACAATTGTGGCTCATCTACATAATGGTGGTTTTCCTCCAGTAAAAAAAACAAAAAACAAAACAAAACATTAGTCAACTGTTGTCCAAAAATTATTTTGCAATTCAAAAGATTTAACCATGATCAAAAATTATTAAATGGACTAGGGGTGGGAATCTGTACGCACCTATTTTCTCAATTTATTAATTAGTTAACAGACTTTAAATCTTATATTTTCTTAAAATAATTACATGAAAACCTACATCATAACAATTGGATTATCAATTAGTCACATCTGTGCACTGTGCCCGGGAAACCTTCAGCTTTACAGTAGTGAATAACCCATTTCTACGGACAAAACGCATATGAAAAATTGCAGAGGACACACAGTGTGCTGCTCTGGGAAAGGTACATGATCCAAGTTGCCTGAAACATGAGAATGCTTTATATTCATCATAAGCGCATCAAACAAAGCATACGCATTTATCACGTCTTGCCCTCTCATGTTTTGACAGATTCATGTGCCGTTTAATGCCTTCGACATGTGTTTTCCTGAGCGCATAACTTACATGTTATGGTCATTTCCTTATCTATAAATGTTAGAAGGTCCTGCAAGTATTTCCAATTTGCATATTCTGACAACAAACGTCTTGTTAAACTTCAGAGTTCAACGAACGAGCACCGGGGGGACGCACGCATGTCAAATCAATGGAGCACATTTATTTTGACTAAAATATAAAAACTTGAAAATATGTCAAAATATGTTTTGCTAGAAGTATAGGTTTAAATATAAACACAAGTAGTCATATCTATGAAAAGCAGTAACAGTAAAGGCACTATTGTTGGTATAGCCCATTAATGTAATATAATTACTGTTCAGATGAGTGAGTGTCTCGTACAAGTTGCCATTTTGTTCTCGTTTTTGTCATTTTAAATTGTCAATTCATTTTATGCTTCATATGTTTAGAATGTAATTGCAATGTTTGCATTTTAACCATTTTTGCATATAAAGGTACAGCATAGCCTAAATAGATACATTCACTATATTTGTTTTCAAAGGCTTTATACTACACATTGTTTGGAGGACAGCATTGGGCGGATATGGAATAACAAATGTAAAATAATGGATTAAAATGTATTTATTAAAAAACAATTATGTGATATAATTTTAGATTTTTCAGCCGATTAATCGAAAATAATAATAATAATAATAATAATAATAATAACAACAACAACAACAACAACAACATTACCAGATAAATCGATTATCAAAATAAATGTTAGTTGCAGCCCTAGTTGTTAGTTGTAAGCGTAACTTCAAGCAAAGCATGAATTTGTCTGAAGTGAAGTCTGTGAATCGCATCAACCTTTTCAAACTTTATGTTATGGAAGGGTTTTTGTGTATGTGTCCATGTGTGAGTGGAATTGGAAACAGAATACGGCTGTTTGTAGAGCAGTGCCATCATGCATCTGCGGGTACAAACGAAACTCGAAACGATTCAGATCGTTGAAGAAATCACAAATTTTTATATAAAGAATCAATTTATTTTTTCTCCCCCTCATAAAATGGACAGTTCTTAACGCCCATTCACACCAAGAACGATAACTATAAAAGTACAGATGCTCATATTGACCGTTTAACCGAAAAAAAGAATTTTGACCAATTAATACTATCAGTTAAATGTTTTAATTATTTTTAAGGTTTTTTTTTTTGTTTGCTGCATGGTTAAAGAAAAATATGCTATATTTGTTAACTCACGGGGCGTGTCAACACGTGCAATCACACGTGCCTACAAAGACCTATTTTGCAAAATGAATCAAGCGAAAAGTAGGCCTACTGTGTGGGACCATTTTGACAGAAAAGGCGACCAAGTTACTTGCAATACATGCTACGCGGTATTAAAACAGCAGTAGTACAAGCTCTTGACTTTGTGGAAAGCAAATGAAAGGCGCTTATTCCCAGGACGTCAGTGCCATCCGAGAGGGGGTTTTCTGCCACAGGTCTAACTGTTAACAGACTGCGCTCCAGACTAGCCCATATCACGTAGACATGTTAAAAATAAAAACATACAAGGTGTGGATTGAGGTAGGCCTGCTATTTTTATTTGGTGAAAAAGTAAAAAAGAAAACACTTACTCTGATGGAAAACTATTCCAGTTCTTCAAAGCTTCAAACAGCTTCAGTGTATTTTCATTTTGTCATCTTAATTTGTTAATTATTTACGTGAAAAATATTTAATATTCATTTTATGCTTTTTATTTATATTATTTTATTCTGTTTTTCTCTGTTGTCAGAAACACTGCAGGTGCGTAAAAAATTGATAGTGTGAACCCAGGTTCTGTTGTTGTTGAGCTGTTCTGCATGTTCTCCTGTTTGCACGATAAAATACAATTAAAGCTGCGAGCAGCGATGACGGGCCCAAGCTGGTGGCACCGCCACCCCTGTGGCTTCAGGGAAAGGAGAATATTTTTTTGGCGTGTGTACTGCAAATACAGACGAGTATCGTCCATTCTGTCGACCTTTCCGACCCGTCTGTCTCGTGCTTTGATTTATGATGGGCAGCATATATGTGCTGCAAATGCGACCGTATTCCGCTCTGCCCCAAAACCAGAGGTGGGTAGTAGAGATGTTGAGTACCTGGGCTCAGGGTATCGGCCGATACCGAGTACTGACCCGATACCTGGGTATGTATCTGTAAATACAGCTGTATAAACTACTAACCCTGTATGAATTGCTAGAATTATTTTATGGTGTGCTTCAGACTTATCCCTTAATAAAACATGAATAAATACATAGTGAACTACTGTATTTATTACAGTATTTTTATTATCTGACATGCATTTGACAGCAATATTACTTATTTTTCTTAAACGAAAAAGAACTTCAAATGCAGCCACAAATCTAACACCGCAAACTGAAAAGGGTATTTTAGTTTTATAATATAACTGTATAAAAAAGTGCAACAAATAAATCTAGGAATATAAATGATATATTAATCAGAAAATATCTTAAAACAAGTGAAAAATAAGCAACCATCTAGGCTTAATAATTATTATAGAGAGAGACAGCTAAATCTACTGTACAACAGTAGCCTAATATATTCTGTCAATTTCTTCACATTAAACCAAACTTTTATTTTGACGGGTTGCCGTGAAGACCTTTGAGTGTCTGTGCTCATGATATGACAGTTTTCTCAAATGAAACGGTAAATGCTCATGAAGTGACGGTTTATGCATTCGTGTCCTCATATAGTGACACGGCAGAGACTACAAAGACAGCGAGCGCCACACGTGCGCCCGCACATCCACACAGAGAGGCAGAATTTGCAGGAGCAATATTTAAATAGTGTTTTGCAGTTTAATATTCACAGACACTAATATATATATTTGGCTATAGTCCGGAGCCCTGCGCTTGGATAAACACGGAAGCGACTGAACGCAGCTGCAGCTACCGGATATAACTTACTCAGGAGTCGGTACTACATAAATGTTAGTATCATCGCATTTTTACATTTTTAGTTCCAACTTGGTACCAAAGTACCGGTACTTGTGACATCCCTAGTCGCCGTTTTGCTGGCTGGTTTGTCTAGTCTGAAATACTGCTAACACGTTTTCATTTCTTCTTCGCTGCTCTAAACAGTGGTTGCTTTTGGCAACACAGCACAAATTCCTGTGTTTGCAATGCATTCTGAGCAGCGAAGAAGAACTGTGCAGCGAGCAGTTAGGCAAATCTAGCAGTCATTACAAGATCTTGTGTAAGAAAATGGCATCGGATCGGTACATGGGCTCAAGTACTCGCCGATACCGATGCCAGAATTTGTTGTGATATCGGTGATATTTCCGAAACTAGTATAGGAATCGGAACAACTCTAGTGGGTAGCCAAAATCTGTACTCAAAAGTACTTACGGAAATATTTACTCAAGTAAAAGTAACAATCGTAATAGTTACTTGAGTATTTGATAAAACAACAAAACAAAAAAAACATTAGTTAGTTACTTTTGATTTGATTGATAAGAAGAGATAACCCTGAATTTCAGACTACTTGGAGAGCATATAGTATTAATAGTATTAATATATTAATAGTGTACCATTAAAGTCCAATTGTTTCAAAGCAGCTTCACATTGTTAACAGGAAAATAATGCAACAGAATTTGTATAGCCGTTCTGGTGAAACCAGAGATAGAGATAGAGATAGAGATAGAGATATATATATATATATATATATATATACACATCTCTATCTCTATCTCTGGTTTCACCAGAACGGCTATACAAATTCTGTTGCATTATTTTCCTGTTAACAATGAAGCTGCTTTGAAACAATTGGACTTTATATTAGCGCTATATAAATAAAGGTGATTTGATTGGGCTATTCAATTTGTTTTGTGAAAAAAAAAAAAAGCATATGTAAATGCTTGATGTGAACGTTTGTTCGTGTACGTGTGATGTTTGGAGGATTCAAACGATTTGTCATTGAGCGCATATGAGGAAAACACTTGGACAGTGTATGAAATAGTATTACAATAAGGGAAAACTTCCCATAGTTACCAAATTACCATTAATAGTGTTCAAATATAGTCATCGTGACACTTACCGCTACATGTTTTGTATGCCGAGATTTCAGTTTGTTTTGGTGCACACAGCATGCATCGCATTATGTAAATATTCTTTTTGACATCTTGAAGTGAAAACAGACTGAACTTGAGGCCACGGGTGATCTGTCTATATCTGTTATATTATATTAATAAAATAAATATACACACACACAATATGTTTATTTATTTTTGTTGCTGAATGAAAGATTGCACACGCAGTGGAGAAAATAGTGAAAACAATGACACTTTTCTGTCTGCGTGTGAAAATATTAAGAGGCGCATGGATTTACGCCGGTATTTCAGTTCTGCTTACCCAAAAAAAGAAAGGTCAGGATAGAAATTCATAGAAATTTCAGCTCAGTTATAACCAACTTGTTTTTGTTTCTGATTGATATTTTGACTCCTGTCCAATTTTCTACATTAAAATTTTTATTTATTTATTTTTTTTTATTCGGGCTAGTTAAATTCTTTTCGGGTTACCAAAATCTCAAGGGTGCCTGCCCGAAGGGCTACCAGGGATTTTGAAATTTTGCGAGCCCTGAATGAGCATCCCTACTATAAAGATAACTTATATTAGCGTCCACACCAGTGGACGGTGTTGTTCTGTTTATTCTAAGTGCATGCTTATCTGCCGTTTTAAATGCTCAAGCTCATTACAGCAAGCTGAACTGTGACTGGCTGTCAATGTTTTTATCTTTCATCAGGGAAATTTTTTTCTGAAAGTGATTCCTACGATATCGTTTCTCTGTGCCGTTATCATTATAGCTGTTGTGTGAACTCAGCTATTCTTTAATTTTGAGAACGATTTTTAGAACTATATCTTTATCGTCCTTGGTGTGAACGAGCCTTTAATCTAAAGTCTGATTGAATGGGCCTGGTAAAATAGATTCAGTGATTGAAACTTTAGCGGCACATAAAAACTATTTTACTTTTTAAAAAAAAAAAAAAAAAAAACACTGCTTTATTCTTCAAAAGTCTGATTACTGATTCCATTCACATCAACAAAAAACAGAAACTCCACAGCGTGATTCATGTTGAGTTATGAGTGACAACAATATCTCACCTGGTACCAGAGCGACTGACAACATCCACTATCTCTCCGGGAAAGAAGCGGTCTTTGACATAGGCATACACATCATCGCATATCTCATGCAGGCGTGAGCGCTGGGTAAGTGCTGTCAGGTGCAGGAGGGGGATGACCAGGGCATTGGGAAAGTTCTGAAGGTTGAGTCTGGCTTTCCTCTCGCTGTCCAGAGCCTCCTGGTAGGTCAGGCCTGGCTTCCCCGTCACCGCACAGCTCCACACCAGGCTGTTACACAGAATGGTCCTCTCAAAGAATTCACTGTTAAAAACAAAAGCACATGTGTAATGCAGTGGTTCTCAAAGTGCGAGTCATGCCCCCTTATCAGCGCAAAAAAAAAAAAAAAAAAAAAACAGCAGAAAACAGCCGTAGCTACTGTGTTCAAGTGCGTGAATAGTGGTTGGCCCTCTGCCTTTACAAAGCAGCACAGAGCGATTTCTACTGAATCATTCAGTTCCACTGAATTGTTCTTCGTGTCATATTGTCATGACCTGGTCATGTTGGAGTGTGAGGGTGAAGTTAGGATAGAATATGCCAATGCTACGTTTACATTACACCTCCACTCAAGTTTTGCTTTTTTATATATATATATATATATATATATATATATATATATATATATATATATATATATATATATATATATATATATATATATATATATATATATATATATATATATATATATATAAAAAAAAAAAAACAGTTTAATTCTGATGTATAATGGTCGCTTCAATTCCATCAGCTCATCCAGAATGAGCTGTTCGAGTCGACCATATTGCGCAGCGCTGATCACCTGACGAGAAGACATTGAGCGTGTGTTACGTGTTAGTGAAGTGCTCGCATTGAGCGTGTGTTACGAGTGTGTGTTATATACATTAATGGACTGGACCGTGGCGGAGGATTCGTTCAGCAACAGAAGCTTCAGACAAAATGTCTTGTATTTTAAAATACGCTTTCAGCACCACCGCTATTCACAGACCGGAGCACTCACTTTCAATTTCGCGATTGTTCAAGTAAACGGGATCGCGCATTCAAACGCGATTTCAATACGTTACCGCTGTTAGAAAGCGACTCCCTGAGGCATGCAAATTTCTCTCAACATGAAAGCCATCTAGTTGTAACCTTTGAATATTGAGTACTTTGATTATGGTTATTGTTTGCACTTAATATCTATGATCAATTTGTGAGAAGGAGTTCAGTTGAAAAGCGCTCATGTGCAGTTCTAAGGTCTGAAGAGACAATCACACTGGAAAGAAGCCAGTCAGTTAGTTTTTGGCAAAACCTTTACAGTGCTTGTTGTCTTTTACTGCAATAATTCATACTCAGAAAGTAGAACTGTAATGACATTCATTACAAGATGATGAGTTAAAACATTTCAAATGCACCTGCAAAAATTTTTGTAGTCATGCATTTCATCGAGGATTTCTTAGAAATACTATGTAAAAATCTTGTCTCGTCTCGTTCTCGTGAACCCAATGTTGAGTCTCGTCTCGTGAGATAAGCGTCTCATCACACCCCTAGTGGACAGCGTCACAAGAAGAAAATTTAAATTAAAAAAGTTATGGTCTGATCTATTATACATACTCTTCAATTATTCGACGACATTACAAAGTGAAACTATTGCAGATGTTTTTCATTGCACGGTTGATAATTGGAAAAAAATCTTTCTGTCTTTATTTTTAGTTAAATTATTTGATAGTTCGATTTTTTTTTTTAGAGATATAAAGAGATACTGCTCACAACTGACTAATCAACCGTCGCAAAAAGTTCATGTTTTGGGGAAAACAAATAACAGTGTGGAGAAATTTACCCAAAATACATCTAATTGTTGACCATCATCTAAAAATTTTATTTAAAAAGTTGATTAAACCAGTCATTAATAATAACAGGCAATAATTTAAGCACAATTACACACATTTTAAAATTAAACAAGTTCCCATATCAGTCTTACGACCTGAGGCCTGTTGCATGAAGCTAGCTGAACAAACTCTGAGTTTCAGAGTAGGTTTAGAGTTGACCGATAAAGCCAACCGGGTTTAGATCAAGTTCAACGGTCTCTCAAAGCTTGGTACAAACGTTCTCTATAAACTCAGGTTTAATCCAGAGTTTGCGATTAACTCTGAAGCGTGTGCACCTGAAAGTGTGATGTGAGGCAAACAGCCAATCACAGTGTCCGTTTGATTCACTTCTCGCAAGAGAGACCGCACAATTCACTTCTCTTCTGAAGATTGAGACATCGTTTTGAAAATGATCATAAATTAAATGCGTTTACAAAGCAGGAATAAACACTGCTGCTGCAGCGACAGTTTGAGAAGGCAGCTGAAAGAATATCTGACTATATCAATGCATGATGTGCATCAAAGAAATACGCCTAATAATTATAGGTTCACAAAGAGCCCAAATGAATGTTGTTTAAAAGAATTATGAATGCATGCATTATATTTATATTAGGCTACTTGTCAATTAATATAATAATCATATGAATATATTATATGAATTAAACGTAATTACTCATTTGCACCAAAAGACGAGCAATTTTGTCTCAAAGTTCTCACACTATAAACTGCTTTAATTTGGAACGAGAGATACAGGGGGTGTGGCTTTATTGCATCTTTATTTGCAGCTGATTGGGCCAATCTGGGTTTGCGATCTCTAACCCAGAATAAAACCTGCTCCAGAGCAGGTTAGCTGTGTAGTGCAAGTTACCACGGTGATGAACACCGCTAAAAACCAATCCACCTTCTTGAGCCCGAAAAAACTGAGTTTGCTAAAACTAATCTCGAACTGAAACCAGCTTTGTGCAACAGGCCACTGTAGAATCAATGTCAATACCAACCCCCCCTCCCAAAACAAGCTTTCTGAACAGTGCTATAATGGCTCGTTTCCACTAATCGGTGCAGGACAGTTCAGTATACTACAGTATGATTCGGGTCCATAAACCCGGAGCATGCTTGCAATTCCACTGCCAACAGTACGCTTATGACAGGCGTGGTGTAGTGATCCGACATCATTCTCGTGCATAGTGCCATAATGGCTTGTTTCCACTGAGCAGTACATTCCAGTATGGTACGCAATTTTTGCCGTTTCCATTGTCAGAAGATGTGAATGGTACCCTAATTCCAAAACGCACCGTACCACTTTTTTGGCACTCTTCTGTTGGTGCACCTAGCACAGTTGTCCGGTACTAAATGGTGGAGCTATACTCACTTGTGCATGCTTATTCGGCTGTGTTTTTCCTTGCATCCATGGCTCAAACAAAGCGCGTCTTCTTGTGACAACAGCCACATGCCGAGAAGCAAGAACAAGATCTGCTGTATGTCGTTCATTGTTGTTTAGCGTGACGTCGATCACTACACCACGCCTAACATAAAGGGTCCTGTTGGCGGCGGAAACGCAAGCCGGATCAGAGTTTATGGTCCCGAGTCATACTGTACTGAACTGTACCGCACTGCTCAGTGGAAAACTATTTCTCTCTTAATCTCTTCTAAAATACACATAATTTTTATTTACCTGCAATGGTCACAATGCAAATCTTTTCGTTTATTTCTAAACCGTTAGAAGTCATAACTTATTGATATTATTTATAATAAAAGCTCACATTGTATGCCATTAAAACTCAGGTGAGAAATGTGTATTTTAACAATTACAGACCCCCCAAAAAACATGAATATACCATTGACTATTTGTATTTCAAAATAACTCTAGATGAATATAATGGCATAAATAATATAAGTAATAATAAATGAATAAAACTAAAAATAGTTTGTGTATATCAATTATTGGACAGATGGTCTTAAAAAGCAATCTTTACCAATATCTTGCCTTAAGATTTATCGCAAAGTAGTTATCATAACTCAGTAAACAGACCTAAGGATCTGATCGGCGTCCTACCACCTACATCAGCCCCACCAAGATTAATGTCAACTTTCCAAGAGCTGATGACAGATCAAGCCTGAAGACAACCATCTAGACCACTTAAAATAGTTGCAAACTAAGTACTACTTGGTCATTATAATCGTTACCTCTCCAGCCTCATAAGACAAGTAAATAAATTCCACAAGGCCTGATAACAATTGACAAACATAATAATGGAAAAAGCAGTTTAACTCCTGCATCTATGGGCAAATACACTTAACAATAGCAGCGACCACGTTTCAAGCAACAACATCCTGTGTGTGGATGAGATCTGCCCCATCCCTGCTAACAACCCCAAAAACACCCGATCAGCGGCTCCCCGTGGACACCCCACCCGCGATACGACACCATGTAAGCCCTTGAAACAAACCGACAGATAGTTTTAAAACTCATTTCCCTCAGTCTGGTCTCTATATCGAGGTTTAGTTAGGCTAAACTAAGCTAACTAACTAGCAGCCAACTCTGTTAGCGAAGGCCTCCAACTGACACCTGCCGGGTGTACCATGAAGGAGGAAAAATTTAACTCTTTAAAAAATACAAGGTTATTTCACACCAGGGGTGATGGGTTATAAGTAAAGATGGTTTAAATAAGCAAACTAAGATGAAATGTAGGTTGGTAGTTGTTTTAATTATTAAATATAAAACTTTGAAGCGGGCTGTCACTTCTGTTGTTAGTTTCTGCCGCTTCTGTTGTTGGCTGGCATCAAAGGGGAAGTTGAAATGTACAAATAGGAATAAAATAAAATAAACTCTTACTCATAGGTCCTGAAGATTTCGTGTGTGACTTTACAGAGGAAGACTTCTTCGTCGGGTCTGAGATCAGCGGGCGGTTTCTGCCTCACGAACGGCTTTTTGTGGAGAAGCGGCATCTTTTCTTTCTCTTTATCTTTCTCGGAGACTTTCAAAAACAACAAACACAAAAAGACAATTCAAAAGTGAGATGGTGTCAAATTAATGAGAATCCATTAAAAGTCAAAGTGTGAAATTTGTCGAAACCAGTTAAAATAAAACCGTTAGGATTTCAAATGTTAAAAAAATAACGATATCTTCAGTCTTTGTTAATGACACGCGCTTCCCGGGTGACGTTCAAAATCCAGCCCACATGTTTCGCCGTTTTATCCAAACCGAATATAAAGCACACTCTTGGTTCCTATATATCAAACGAGTCCGATATAAAGACGACTAAAGATGATATTTACCAGATCTATGATGTACAAAAGATAATCGGCACCGGAAGGGAAAGAAAAACACAAGAGTATCAGGGTATGTCCCACTTCTCCGAGCGGGGATATTAAGCGTGTTGACGACAAGTTTTGATCCGCTCTAGTTCACTTACCCACCGGGGTAGCACTGGGGGTGGAACTTCCACGATAATTCTGTCATTGCATTGGGCGGTTTGAGTGCCAATCACGCCTCCGCAGCCAATAGTAGGAGGCGAAAATGGAAATACTGTTTTTTTTTTTTTTTTTCACCACATAAGCTTCATGCATTTTGAATGACAATTTTAGCTTAATATATATTTGAATAGGCGTTTATGCGACTTGATGACAACTATTCTGAGCAATTATACACAGATAATTGTCACCTTCACCACAAATTTCCCAAACAAAAAACCTAGTTTAAAAAAAAAAAGTATTCTTTAGTACAAAAGTACTTTAAAAACAACAACAAAAAAAAACAGCGATGCTGGTGGAGGAAACGTTTTCTGACTTGCTCCTCTAAAACACCCCAACATTTTTTAGATCTGGTGACTGTGCAGGCCATGGGAGATGTTCAACTTTCATGTTCATCAAACCATTCTGTTAGAAGTCTTGCTGTATGTCGATGCATTATCATGCTGATTCACAACACCCCCCTCAAGGTACAATGTTTGAACCATTAGGTGCATTTGGTCCTCCAGAATGGTTCGGTAGTCCTTGGCAGTGCAGTAGGCCTACCCATCAAGCACGGAATGCCATGATATTGTAGCCCAATCCATCCCTGTGCTTCACTGTTTGGCCTCTTTGGGTCTTCTCCATACCATAACTTCTTTGGATGTGCACTCGCAGAAAAAAAAAGGTACAGTGCTGTCACTGGGGCGGTACCCTAAGGTACAAAAGTCAAAAGGTACATCTTTGTACCTTACTCACCCCTAAATGGTACATATTAGTACCTTAAAGGTACATATTAGTACCTTTTCGGTTTTGTACCTTAGGGTACCGCCACAGTGACAGCAATGTACCTTTTTTTTCTGACAGTGTGAGAAAGACAGGGAAGGTGTACTTATCAGAGAACAATACATGTTTCACACTGTCTACAGCCCAAGATTTTCAGCATTGGCACCATTGAAACCAACATTTGGCATTGGCACGAGTGACCAAAGGTTTGGCTATAGCAGCCCGACCATGAATATTGACTCTAGAGCTCTCGAAAAACAGTTTTGGTGGAGAGTCGAGGTGCTCATTTAATTCTGCAATGAGTTGGGTAGCTGTGGTTTTATGTTTTTTTGGATACAATCTGGGTTTGTAACTGGACACCCCTTTCAGACAGCTTCCTTTTGCGTCCACAGTTACTCCTGTTGAATGTGGTTCATCCCTTGTGCTGGTATGCTGACATTACCTTGGATACCATAGCTCTCGATACGTCATGAACACTTGCTGTCCTGGTCACAGATGAGCCAGTGAGATGCACACCAACAATTTGTCCTCTTTTGAACTCTGATATGTCTCCCATTATGTTGTGTCTATTGCAATCTTTTATGTATAGCAATGCTATCGCTCTGTTAATTCAACCTTCGCACTCTGCTCTTAGTGACGGAATGTAAAATCAGTGACTATTGGCCACCAGGCCACGCATATACTGGCGGGAAACGCTCTGGTTACTAACTCAACCTCATGGAACGCCAGTTTTATCTGATGCTTATGGGGGAAAACTCAGTTTTTCTCAGAATACTGAAGCCTGATTGGTTCACGTCTGTTCACCTGCACAGACAAATGGCTTTTCAGCCCGCCAAAACGAGTGGGTGCCTATTTAAGTCACGCTGAAAGCCAATTTGGTCCGAATTTTTTTTCCGACTGAGGAGTGGCAACGTCGACTCATGTGACATTGATTCTACAGGTCATAAGACTGATATGGGAAGTTATTTAATTTTAAAATGTGTGTAATTGCGCTTAAATTATTGCCTCATTTTTATGACAACAGTCTATTTGCTGTTATTACTAATGACAGGTTTAATCAACTTTTTATATTATTCACGGCAAGCTGCGCAATGCTTGTTCCTGTTATCTCAGGGAACTGAGGTTTTGTTAGTAACCAGAGGACCTTTCGATACAACTCATTAATTGTGTCAATTTTTTCTAATGCTTATGGAGAACGCACTGCAAAATGCCATGCTACTAGCACAGAATGGAAGTCATCCTGCGAGTCCATTGCCTGGGGGCGCTTGAAGCAAGCTACTAGAGAGATAGGGGCTTAAAATACGTCCAATAAGACAGGCTCAGGTCCAGAACCAGAGCACGTGGGGCATGATGCCATTAGGAAAAACCCCAGACAGTAGGGAACGACCAAGCAGACAACAGACCAGGTTCACCAAACTGGGCCAATTAGTGTGAGAGCGCAATCCCATAATAGCGCCAATGGAAGTGGAAAGTTCTGCGCCTGATCTACTGACAATGCACACTTTAAAGAACACTTGATGCAGCCAGATAATTTCCATAATGACCAACGCAATCTACCAAGAGCAGCGCAAATGAGCATCTGGTTTCTAGCACAAACTTTAATAAATCACCTTGTGTAATTCATTTAAATACTTTCCTTCCATAAATTTTGCATCTGTAAGGAATCTCCAACAAATGTGAACTGCAAAAAATAACGCCTTTTTAGTGCTAATTTTTCACTGCGTGTAGTAAATCCTGACAGTAGTTGAACGCCAAAAGGTTTGCACTGACACAAATCTGACCCAATAACTGTTCTAGAAGTGCAGGGACGTCTAAGTTGTAGAACCTGGAAAACTAAGGTGGACGGCGTGGACCTACTGGCCGGCGCACAGATGTCGGCAATGGACACTCCCACAAGGAGGCCACACCTGTAGTAGAATGGGCCTTCACTCCAACAGGGAACTGCAAGTCCAAGGACTTGTAAGCTAGCGCTACTGTGTCCAATATCCAGTGGTGTAGTCTCTGCTTCGTAACTAAATTTTCTCTGAAAATTCAGGCCTGCATTTGGAACGAATTGAATACCATCCCCAGGTTTGAGATGCATTGGGTGGGGGACAGCGAGTTTTTGCTTAGGTTGATTCTGAACCCCAGACCTTCCAAGTGGCTGCAGAAGGCAGAAAGCCCACCCAGGCAGGGGGAAAAATGCTCTTTTTGTGAAGATCTGTTTTTTATTTGACTCATTATAATAGCAGAAATAGGTCTGGGCATGCATACCAAAGACAGCAAACACAACACCTGGAACTGAACAGGGTGCTGCGAGGTGAACACACAGATGCTTTAGGGGTGGTCCAGCCTCGGTGAGACTTAGCCTCCTCCTCTTTGTGCCCAAGATATCAGAGGTGCTTGGGCGGCTCAGGATCCAGCACTAGTTTAGGGCGGGGTCCCTGGCGCTTGGGAAACGGGTAGCGCTTCACTGGATGGAAGTGCTACTTCACCTTTTGCTGGGGCTGAGCAGGTATGGGAGTCGGCTTGGCGTGTTGACGATGACTTAAGGCCAATTCACACCGCACAGACAAATGCCAACAAACAAGCTGCCAGTTGGATTTAGTATTTTATGAAAAATAACTGTCATGTTCACACTGCCCCAACAGACACCGACAAACGCTGACTGAACATGTTCAGTCAGGTGAAAACAAACCCTGATGAAAGGGGTAACACACTGATCTGACAAAGCCTAACAAATGTGTTTGTTGATGTCCATCTGAGCAGTGTGAACCGGCCTTTAGTGCGACTCAAGGCAGCAGAGGAACTTGCTAGTTTTTGCAGGAAGTGGTGCATTGCTTTTGATGTCTATGTCTTTTGATGTCTTCTGTGCAGCTGTGAAGCGCTCCGCAAAGCCATCCACTGTGTAACCAAATAAGCCCAGGGGAGAGACAGGGGAGTCCAGGAGGGCTGTCTTGTCAGTGTCCTTGACCTCCATTAAGTTTAGCCAAAGGTGGTGCTCGAGGACCACTAAATTAGCCATGGCACGTCCAATTGCTTGGGCCGTAGATTTAGTGGCGCGCAGGGCTCCTTGAAGACCGCTGGGTCAGGACCACTCTTGTCAATGGAATGGAGAAGTTATGAAGAAGAATTCAGACTAAAATAGCTTTCAGTGTGACTGAAACATGGCCCACCTGTTTTGGCGGGCTGAAAGGCCATTTGTCTAGTGCACAGACGTGAACCAGTCAGGCTTCAGTATTCTGAGAAAAACTGTTTCCCCATAAGAATAAAAAAAACCAAAAAAACTGACACAATGTGAGTGAACCATATTGAGAGGGAACCTCCAAAACTATATTGGCCAGTGTTTCAGTTTCATTGACCAACCCCTGTATATATACACACACAATTCTGTCAGCGAAAGAAAAAAAACATACCCAACTTCCTGTTTCAACAGAGAGTGGAACACAAAAATGCATTACAAGAAAATTCAAAACCAAACCAAGGAAGTGGGCACTTACAATAAAACATTTATTACTGGTCAATAAGAAGCAGTGCCAACATAACATGACATAAATAGATTCTCTGACATGTATGGCTAGTTACATTAACAGACAGTTTTAACTATAACTCTTTATAATTAATCTCAGCTTTAAAAAGTTGACAAATTGAAGTTCACCTAAAACAGGATGTTGTATGTTAAATTAAATTTTGAATAATTTGTCCTGTTAAAGGCCTCATTGAGGCTAATCGTATTCATTGTTCCACTGTATCAGAAGAGTCCAGAGCTTTCTCTTCTAAGGGTCAAAGTACTCTATAAAGATGGATTTGCTTGAGAGAATCTGGATCCGTGTCATTTTTTGGATGAACAGTGTAATCAAGTTGTATTTCCTCTATCCATTGCCTGAGTGCTAACGTCTCTAGGAACTGGGAAAGAAAAAAAAACATTAGAATTGTTTAATCAAATCTTGATAAAAGGCTGATGTATTGAATTATACTGCCAATCACAATTAGGAGACAAATACAGTAATATCAGAGATAGAGAAAAGCTTCTTACAACAGCATCCTGAAGTAAATTAAGTACTTCTTGAATGCTGGGTACAGTTACCAACAGTGCACCTTTCTTTCGGAAATTTTTATTAATACACAGCCAAGCTCTGAAAAAGAAAAAATGGGTAATTTTTTTAAGGCACAATTACTATACTATACATAATTATTCAATACATAATAAGCCGATAATCATTATATCTTTTTCCAAGTACATTTTACCAATTCCAAACTACATTGATCTTAATAACTGCTAATCATTTTATATATCATCATTTATAAGTGATTTATAATTGTTAACAGAAATTTCTAGTCCAATGGTCTCACCTTAATTTAGCAATTTTTATGGTATTGCATTTGTTGACAATTTAAGATTGAACATTGGTCTGGGGAGTCTGCTATGTATTTTCTACTGCACAAGAGGCGTGATAAATGAGCATAATTCAAATGACTGTACACAATTGGATAGTCCTTCAACCAATCAGACCACAAGAGGCATGATCAACTCTATCCGTCATTGTGTTAAACCCGCCAATATCACACCAGGTGGATAAGCCAGTCTGTGATTGGTTCCCGCAAAAGTGTAACAGAAGCAGTAGAAATCAATGTACAGGTTTCCAGCCTGAGCTGCAGGGCGAAATCAAATCGCCGGCTGATCAGGCTGGGTTTCCCCAGTCTAGTATTGCATAATATATAGTATTTATATTGACTTGCATAATAATTATGCACACACTACATATAATTTGTTTATTATTAAAAAAAACCAAAAAAACATTTATTTATGCATTATTAAAATAAGATCTCTGCAATCACAGTTTGGCACTTACTGCATTTGATCACTTGGTTCCATGAAGAATTCAAAAACGTTATTCATGATCAGAACATCTGTATTTTGCACTAAGGCAGCCTGAGAGCAGATATCTGCATGAATCACCTATGTAGGGCACATTGAACATCTCTATATATTTGTCTCCAGATAAAACAATGACTATACGGAGAGATAGAGAGAAAAAAAAAAAAGGTGTGATCAATTACCTGAATTCTATCACTGAAGCCATATTTCTCTATAGCCATTGTTTGAAGCTTGACAAACTCTGAACTTATTTCAACCCCCACAAGCTGAGATGCTGCACTGTAAAGGTAGCCCTGAGAAGAAGAAAAAAAAAATTCAGAGCAATACAATATAGATGCATCATCAGACCACGTTTTAGAAAAGAAAGATAAAATCTGGTGTACAGATCAGGGGCCTCATTTACAAAACTTTCCGTAGATTTCATCCTAAAAGTGTACGTGTACCCACAAAAGCTAGATTTTGCTTATACACAAATGTTTTCAGATTTATAAAACCACGCGTATGCCAGAACCTGTACAATTTTTTTAATTTTTATAAAACCCATCTCCACCCTGTCTCCTCCCCCAAAATAACCATATATGGAGCTTACAATGCCTAGTTTTACTATGCATATCCTCATCTGCATATCATTTGCATATGCATATTCCATGATACCATGTTTAACGGTACAAGACATTACGAAAATATGAGATACGGATGTGCCATCACATACATTGCTAAAATTCATTCAGTAGCCTATCCTTGCCTTGTTTTTGAATAAATAAATCAAAATAGTATAAAATACATTTCAGAGAAATTTTTTTCTCAATCTTTTCCACTGGCCAAATAGTATTTTTAATTGCTTTATATTTTTTATGGAAACAGATATGCCTTACTGATCATTATTTGCGCAAAAATATTTTCTCAGACCACGAATTCTGATATTATCCTACGCCAAGCAATCCTCGCTGTAGTTAAAACATTAAAACACAGCATGCCACAGGAAAAGTGTTCAAATGCATCGCATCCACTATAAATATTTCTATTTATTAGAATATAAAAATTTCTGGATAATGATTTCATGTAATTTAAGAGCTTAACTCCATTAATGAGAATGGCATATTTAATTGAAATGTGTATATCAGATATAAAACAGAGTTTAAATCATTCTTTTTTAAAATTTTAATTGTTAATAAAATGTTTGTACGCATGGGTCAGAGTTTGTGTACAGATGCGCAAATTTTCCCATCAAGTTTGTTTTTATAAATCACAACTTGTGCGTAGGAAGTGGCGTTCTCTTCCAGGGCCTGTTTTGTGCATATGCAACGGTTATAAATGAGGCCCCTGGGCTGGTACGTAAAAGGTTGCAGGTTTAAACCCAGTAGGGAAAGGCACTTAACCCCTGGTTGCCCCAGGGCGACTGTTCCTGTTTCAAGTACTATAAACATCATCTAATTCACAATTGATAATGAGTTTAAGTGTGCTTAGTTAAACAAACCATCATCAGCAATTTACCCCAAATAGCACAGCTCCCAGTCTAGATCCCACATCCACCACCAGTTTTCCTGTGAGGTCTGGAAGAATGTTGTGGAATAGGAACTGGAGCTCCGGGATTGAGAATGAATGTGAGATGAACTCTGTGAAAAAATGATTAATTGCATATTATGATGTTGCTTTTTTATTGCATACACATTTAAGTATCCATGCACACACTTACCCAACGGTGCTGTTCTGTGTGATCCACAGTTGAGGCAGTAGTTGCGACTCATTTTTCCCTCCTCACACAATGAATCGACAGTTTCCTCATCATATAAGAATGCATCTACATGCACTGTGGGATGAGTTTTCTGTTGAGTCTAAAAGTTAAAGTATGTTTTAGGATCTAACAATGAAATGTAGTTGTGAATTCCAAAGTACAATGCATCTAACACAAACCTTCTGAATAGCCATAGTCTCTGAGGGAGCCATAGCCTCCAGTGGAAGGCAAGCCCTTAGATCCTCTGCAATACTTTGAAGAATAACACTTTGGTTATCCACCAGGAAGTCATCCAGATCATCTAAAAATGTTGATGAAAAACTATAACTGACGTAAGGCCGACACCACAGGTGAAAACTAAAGTAAACATTTTAACTAATAGATAACACTATATTTCACCGGTTAATTACTTAAGTTGCATTAACAATTGCAAAACTGTTCATGTAAATGAGCAATGTTATGCCTAAATATGGATAAAGCTTTTTCTAATTAAATTTGCACACATTTCCAGAGCAGATATCTGAACAGTACATAAAAGCCAGTAGGGATGCACTGATAAGAAAATTCTGTCCGATACAAATAACGATAATTCTTTATATTTGAAAGCTGATAACCAATATATTGGCCGATAAATCTAAAACCAAATGTTTATATGATTTTAGAGCGCCTGATTACAAAACCAAAAGTCTCACCATTAAAAGCCATGTCCCAAGCACACAGTTATAATGATGATAATTGTATGTAGCCTATATGACAAACTTGCGCTGTGCTTGTTAAACGTATCTATATTTTCCTTTTCAAAGTGATTCCAATCCCAATTCCAATTTAAAGCAATTCAAAATCAGCAATTGAAGTGTCTCAGCTGAAGGAAATAATTTATGAAGGAAAATAGCTGAAGGAAATAACATTATTTATCGGCCTTTCTATTTCTGCCAACTTTTCTTATCGGCCCGATAATGATAACATTAAAGATGAACGTATATTGGATGTGGAGATGTATGGAGTTTGGTGTATGTAAACAATACATGCAAAAAAAAAAAAAAAAAACTCACTTTGAGAAAATTGCCTTTAAAGATATTACTATTGAAAGATAATCCTATGTATTGTAATTAGTAATTACAGAGGCAAATAGATACAGAGTGTTAATAAAATAAACACTTAAATGTCTATTTTGGATATTTTCTTTCCAATAGCAAAATAGCCCAAAATTTCAAAGCTGAGCAGTGCATGAAAAAGTTAGTGTTTTTCCTTAAATATAATAAGAACACGTAAGAGCTAACAGGAAAACAACAAAGGTTTCTGATTTTACCAGATGTTTTCAACCACTCAATCAGCTTTGGAAGATGTTGTCTCTCTGTCTTTGACAACACCTGCAGAATTTCATTCTTAGCGTCGTTAAAATTCATCGATTCAAGCTCTTGATATTTATCTCACGCCAATCACCATCTAGGTTGCTAGTACACAACTGAGCAACACTAGTAGCACTGCGGTAGTAGCCGTGAAGCGTGTGGTCTGGTTTAAGGTAGAACTTTACATGTTGTGAACATCAACCTAATATGATAAAATATTCCAGGTGGTAAAAATAAACATTTATGTTTGTGATTTCAATATAAATTACAAAAAATTACAGACTCTTAAAGGTAAAAATTTTACCATTTTGTTTTACGTTGAAATCAATTGTATCTGCTGCTGTGCCACCTTAACACAAGCTTCCATAACTTTGCCTCATGACCAGCATCTCTAATATAAAGAATATTTTAATAATAATAATAATAATAATAAATAATGATGGTATATTCGAATTTATATGCATAGAGATATGTATATAATAATATTACACGCTAGTAAAAAATTAACAGTTAATGAAAACGAATGTAAACTATAAATAATAATAATAATAAAAACAAAAAGCGAACTTTTGTTTTACACGGAAGTAAAGTCACGTCACGGGAAGTTGGGGGTTAGATGACGTTTGTAGTCGCTTTTCCACTCACCGAAAAACAGCTGCTACGAGTTTAGGTAAGTAATATTTTATCGAAACGTATCTCTATATCTTGACTTTTCGGATATCGAACATTTTAAATTCACGTCGGTTTGACTTAAACATGAATTCAATCCTGTATTGAAGTAAATCAACAACGGTTGTGCGGGTTACAACGGCTGTCTGGCCTCTTTTCAGCATTGGTCTTTAACTGAGTCAGCCTTAACAAACATTCAAATATAAATACTATCATGATTTCATAATGCTTTAAACACTCGTGTGTGTGCGCCAACATTTGTGTTTTGATGTAGTTACGATACATGGCGTAAAATATTCCAGATTCATCCAAATCGTGCAGTCCATAGCTGGTAATAACATATCAGCTCATCCGCGATCTTTTTGTTTAACAATTTCTGATTTGTGTTTGCTTAGAAAGGTTGAAAACATCATTGGGCTGGTTCCACTGAAGTCTTGAGGTTCAGAGTGAGCAGTGACAGGAGGGTTGTTTTGGGGGAAACCCCCACCACATTGGAAAGTCTCCTTTACATAACAAGTAAGAAAATACACATTCGATCAATCACAATTTTAGTGTCATCACTCAAATCCTACTCCGTGTCTTTGTGAATGGACAATCTGTAACCCCTGTTGATCACCCCTGTTGCAGGTTGGCAGCTTTTTTACCGCAAACATGGTTTTAGCTGATCTGGGGAGGAAAATAACCTCTGCTTTGAGGTCTCTCAGCAATGCCACCATCATCAACGAGGAGGTACAGTGAACATAATGCAATTTGGGCTTGTTAAGCATTGTCGGCCATCATAAAATATCAACAATGTTTACAATCTTCCTTAGGTATTAAATGCTATGCTCAAGGAAGTCTGTGCTGCCCTGCTGGAGGCTGATGTGAATATCAAGTTGGTAAAGCAGCTTAGAGAAAATGTCAAGTACGTACCAAGAGTTTTTGTCATTTTATGGTAAATTCCCTATTATAGAATGTCTGTTTGCTCTACAACCACTCTATGATTTCAGGGCAGCCATTGATCTGGAGGAGATGGCTTCTGGGCTGAACAAGAGAAGAATGATTCAGCATGCTGTTTTCAAAGAACTTGTCAAGGTAAAGGGTTTGCTTTTTTTGTCTTTATTTGAAATTGGTTTCCCTTATGGAGTCCTTTATGTGTAGGAGATCTCCAGTTTGTCATGGAGGAGAGATATAACATTTAGGGATGCACCGATAATTCTTTATATTTGAAAGCCGATAACCAATATATTGGTCGATAAATCAAAATTTTTATATAATTTTTAAGAGCCTGATTACAAAAACAAAACTCACCATTATAAGCCATGTGCCAAGCACACAATTATAATGATGTTCTCATTATAATTTTATGTAGCCTATATGACAGACTTGCGCTGCTGGGCATGTTGCACTTAACTGTATTTTCCTTTTTTGATGTGATCATATTTCAAGCAATTACATGGCGAACAGTGCACATCTTAAATGTCTCAGCTGAAGGAAATGCATTATTTATGTGCTTTAATATATCAGACAAATTTTCTTAACAGGCCTATAAACGAAAATATGAAAAATGGTCATATGTGACAACAGCTGGCAAAATGAGTCAGATTGCGCACAGGATAAGTTTGAGCTACGGGCAAAACAAGTAAAAACAAAAAAAGAAAAGTCGATTTTGATGTTCTCACATAAATGAGTTAAGCGCTTGTCTAGCGATCCCATTGCTCCAAATAGCAATTTAACATTTTACAGTATCTTTATTTGTACGTTTTCAGAGAGGAGTTGCCTACCTTTCATTTGTCCATGAAAACGATCTTACTCACACTGACTGATAGATCCGACGCGTGCCCACGAAGACATCTCAGACAGCGCGTGATCCCAATATACGCACATACACAGAATTACAGTGTTTCAAAATGTCTGTCCTGGCGAGTATTCACGCAAACAATATCTGTTATTGTTATATGTCTTAAATGAGCGTTTGATTAACTGTTGGGGAAAATTTTTCATGTGTAACATTATAAAACATCCGTGCAGTACAGGAGGTCTTAAAGGATTAGTTCACTTTAAAATTAAAATTATATTTACTCACCCCCATGTTATCCAAGATGTTAATGTCTTTCTTTCTTCAGTCAAAAGAAATGTAAGGTTTTTTTTTTTTGAGGACATTCTAGTATATTTCTCCATATAATGTATTTCAATGGCAACCAACGGGTTGAAGGTTCAAATCAATGCAGTTTCAAAGCGCTTCAAAGGGCTTTAGGGGGCTCTGCACGATCCCAGCTGAGGAATAGGGTCATGGTTGCCATTGAAATGCATTATATGGAGAAGTGTCCTGGAATGTTATGTAGAAAACTTAATTTCTTTTTGACTGAAGAAAGACATGAACATCTTGGATGAGATGGGCGTGAGTACATTATCTGGAAATTTTCATTTTGAAGTGAACTTATCCTTTAATGTCTAGGCTGTCTGTTTCATTAATGTTAATCAAACAATTGTGGAATCATAGAAAAAAAGAATATAAATTTATCCTATAGATATTTGGTGTTGACTTGGTGTATGTCCAATTTGGTGTTATTACCAGAGATTTTGTTTTGGAACTCAAAATTGACAAAGCTGACTCTATCAACTTCAAACAGGTGTAGCTCAGTCATTTTTTTTTTGTCCGATTCAAACAAACCATACATCATTTTGAAGTTGTTGGGTTTTTTTTTTTTTTATTAATGAAAATGACAGTTTCGCATGTTATATAGTAGAGAAGTATTCGATTTGGACGCAGCTAATAATTTTTGTAAATGTGCTCATTGCGACTCATTTTGCCAGCACAGGTCACAAATGGTGGCCGATATATTGTTCATCCCTAATAACACTAAACCAAATTGAATTGACTGCTCAATGACAGCAATTCATTCTAGAAGATGCATACTGAATGCTCTTATTGCAGCTGGTGGATCCTGGAGTCAAAGCCTGGACTCCCACAAAGGGAAAGAACAACGTTATCATGTTTGTGGGTCTGCAGGGCAGTGGGAAAACCACAACATGTTCTAAGGTGAGCAGTTCTTGGGTATTTGCCTAGATTTTACAGACCTTTTAGATTATATACCATTTTTATAGGGCTAATCACAAAAGCAACTTTTTTTTATTTTATTTTTTTTATTAGTTGGCATACTACTACCAAAGAAAAGGATGGAAAACATGTTTGATTTGTGCCGACACATTCAGAGCAGGTAAAGTCGATTCTGTCTTTGCATGTATTTGCACACTAATGCTTTGTGTACTTAAGGTAAAAAAAAGTCTAATTGTTTTTTTGTTTTTGTTTTTAAAGGTGCCTTCGACCAACTCAAGCAAAATGCAACAAAAGCCAGAATACCCTTTTATGGGAGGTAATAAAAGTGCTATTTCCCATACCCCACTGTTACAGTTGAATTTGCTCAACAAACCTAATCATTGATTTCATGTTGGTGTGATTTAATAGTTACACAGAAATGGATCCAGTGATCATAGCTGCAGAGGGTGTGGAAAAATTCAAGACAGAAAATTTTGAAATAATCATTGTGGACACAAGTGGTAGACATAAACAGGAGGACTCACTTTTTGAAGAAATGCTTCAGGTGTCAAATGCTGTGGTAAGATAGACTTCCTCTGTTTTGATCAATTAAGCAGCAATAAAAAATAAACAGGATATTGTATAAAAATAAAGTGTGATGCTTCATAGCCATTATTGTCTGTTCCCACAGCAACCTGACAACATAGTGTATGTGATGGATGCCTCCATTGGTCAGGCTTGTGATGCTCAGGCTAAGGCCTTCAAAGACAAGGTAGATGTGGCTTCTGTTATTGTCACCAAATTGGATGGCCATGCCAAGGGTGGTGGTGCACTCAGTGCGTAAGTACACACTTTATGCTTTGTACTTTCAGCACTTAAATAAAGTAAGTAAATGAAAGAGTTGACAGACAATTTATTTTTACAGTGTGGCGGCCACAAAGAGTCCCATCATTTTTATTGGCACGGGCGAGCACATTGATGACTTCGAGCCTTTCAAGACTCAACCCTTCATAAGCAAACTGCTCGGTAAGGTTTGAATATACTGCTGAGCTGCTGATAAATGCTTTAAACACAAAAACATCTAATTGTCATTGGATGCTGGAACTGCTGTTTATGTTGCAATTCCTATTTTTCCTCTAGGTATGGGTGATATTGAGGGACTGATTGACAAAGTGAACGAACTAAAGCTTGATGACAACGAAGAGCTAATTGACAAGCTAAAACATGGTAACGATAACATTATTTCTATAAGAATGTGTATTTTTGAGTTTTCCATGCCATATTTTGGACAACAAGATCCTTCCAGTGCTTTTTCACTAACAGATGTGACATTTATCTCTCTTAGGTCAGTTTACACTCAGGGACATGTATGAACAGTTTCAGAACATCATGAAAATGGGACCTTTTGGTCAGATCATGGTAACGCCAACCTTAACTGAAAGGATATCTAATTATGATTATCCACGGAGTAGTTCTTGACTCACAATTCCTGTTTTTCTTTGTATGTCTTCAGGGCATGATTCCAGGCTTTGGAACAGATTTCATGAGCAAAGGAAATGAGCAGGAGTCTATGGCCAGACTAAAGAAACTCATGACAATAATGGATAGCATGAATGACCAGGGTATGTGCTTTTTAAATTCTTTTAATACTGTCTTATAACAAAAATAATGCATTGACTAGCTAGCCTAAATAGAGTGCTGCAGGTGTGATGTTGAGATTTTCCTATGGGTTTTTATAATGGGTTTTTTCAATTTATGAGTGAAACAAGGTCTGTGTTAAACAACTTGATGATACTTAAGCCCAAAGAAAAAAAATTGGAAAATCTTGAAGGAACCACTTGCAAATTTGTCTTCTGGGTTTTGATGGCACGTCTGCAGCACTAGACTGGTTCAGTTAACATATTGTGATTGTTTTTTTTGGTTTTTTCTCCCAACTCAGAACTCGACAACAAAGATGGTGCCAAGCTCTTCAGTAAACAGCCTAACCGCATCCAGCGAGTGGCCCGGGGATCTGGAGTGGCTACCAGGGATGTACAAGAGTTGCTCACTCAGTACACAAAGTTTGCCCAGATGGTCAAGAAGATGGGAGGCATCAAAGGCTTGTTTAAAGGTTGAGTGATTTGCATCCAATGCTTGTGAACAAACCGAAAAAAAATTTGTTTCACTGAAAATCAGTGACTCATGGTATCGTTGCTTTGAAGGAGGGGACATGTCCAAGAACGTCAACCCATCACAGATGGCGAAACTGAACCAGCAGATGGCTAAAATGATGGATCCCAGAGTGCTTCATCACATGGGTATGATTGAGCTCCCTTAAAATCTCAGTTTTTGCTTTAAAAATGCATTGCAACTTGCACTTTTCAATGTCACATGTCATCATGAGATTTGTAAGGATGTTTGAATATTGATTATGGTTGTAAAAGCCTTACTTAAAGACAGCTATCTTCGTTTCTTGCAAGGTGGCATGGCCGGACTGCAGTCCATGATGAGGCAGTTTCAGCAGGGAGCTGCTGGCAACATGAAAGGCATGATGGGATTTAACAACATGTGAACCTCTGATCCCGCAAACAAAGGATGCAAATGATGGTTTAAGCAAACCAAACCTGGGCAGATGAAGATGGTTTGATTTCTATGTCTTGCCATACATAATTTAATTCTTTAAAAGGTGTAAAACATTTAGCAAAGACTCATTTACATGTAAAGCCCAGTGTTTCTGGAGCAGAAAAATGGGGACTGTTAGAAGAAATTTTGCTCCCTGACTGAGTTCAAGTCCAGCGATTGTCTAAAATGTCAGAGAGTGTTTGTCTTGGCGAATATACACACAGACATCTGAGTGCTTCACATTATTGTCAACAAAATTGACAACTGACCACTTTCACTATCTCTCAACTGGATTAAAGGTAAAGCCGTAAAGGTTATATGATTTTACAGTAATTGCTATGAGCATCTTCATAGCATAATATATTCATGAGTAGAAGAAATCATGGTTTATTGTATAATTGACTATTTCTGATTTTTTGATTTGCCATAGAAAAGCTTTGGCTTTGTATCAGAGATGAATACAGTAGTTGCTAAAGAGTATGTGGCAATATTTTGTCATAATGTTATAATAAAATTTATATGGCAACATTTTAACAGCAGTTGTCTTATCCTCTTTGATTATGCTGAAATTGTCATCAAATATATATATATATATATATTTTAAAGACTGACCATAGTACTTTCACTGTTTATTATGTACATTTGAAATCAAGGCTTTGTAAAGCAACAGCTAGATAAATGTACACAGAGATTAGTTGGTAATATTTTAGTTGTATCCCTTGTTAATTGATTGTAATTGCATACAAACATGTAAATTACAAAAATGCTTTTAAATGGTAAATTGCTCACATTTTAAGTGTTGTATGCTAAAACCAAGGAAACTGCAATTAAATATAATGGTACATCATGAAACATACATAAGATGTTTGTAAAAGATAGTTTATTGCTTTAATACTTCAGTTGTATTCATTATTCACGGTTTATTCAATTTATTGATCCAATTAATTCCATGTGGGAAACTTTTTTTTTTCTAATATAATGTATATAAAACGTTTTCATATCGAACAATTCCAAAAACAAGAATACTATGTTATTGCATGAATAATCCCCCCAAAAAAATGTAAAACACAACTCTTGATGTGCATCATGAAATGTGTCTCGGGCTCTTGACGTGGCACCGACTCCATGTTGAGTTGCTACGTCATCAGCCTGAGAGCTCGCTCGAGCCCGTGAGCGCGCTGTCACTGACTGAGAGTCTCCGAGGAGACACAAAATCAAGGCTTCAGGTATGTCAGAACACGACTTACCCTTTACAACGAGATGGTCACTTAAATTACGTTAATGATTCGATCAATGATGACGGCTGTAAAGCGTTAGGTGGCCCGTAGCTCAAGAAATCGAGGCTTTAAAGGGCATTTAGCTTGAAGTCAGTGTGGAATGGAAGCATGTCTACATCAACAAGCAGGTCATCGCAGTGTATGCTTACGCAAATGTTTGATCAGGTCTTTATGAAGCAGCTGTAGCACTCGAGGTGTTTTCCTGTTGATGTAAGATGATTCATATTTCCTACGCTATCGAACTAGCTTTCTGTGGCTAATGTTGGAGGGTGGGCTGACGCCCCCAGTGGATCCATATAGTTCAAGTAAAATAAACTAATGTTAAACTTACTCAACAAAGTAGGATGTGTCTGTATAGCTGACTATATAGCTACAGTTTTATGTCTTACCTTGCGAGAAATACACCGCACTCTACATTTGCTGTTAGCTTTATAATGTTAGAATAGTCACTTATCTGAAAACTGCAGACTGTTGCATTGTTTATTTATTCTGTGTCCTATTATTTCCCCAAAAGTGTTGTAATTTGCACACTTGGCTGTTTTTAATGTGTGTTTTTCTTCATTGGTTTTGTTCTTCTCATCTGCACATGTGGCATTTTTTTGGTTCACATCTGTAGTTATGGTCTGTAACCAAACTGGGGTCTGTGAAGAAGTTCAGAAAAATACATTGTAAATGTTAAAATGTATGTATACTGTAATTCTGTATGTATACAAGAAAATATATAGCTGTCTTTATATTTTAGCAAGGGGGTCCCTCACAAAGGGCATCATATGTTGAGAACCTAACTTGGCATCAAAAATTTGTAAACCATCTAACGATAGACGACAGCATTTTCTTTAGTGAAAGGGATAGTTCACCTAAAAATGAAAAATTGTCATCTCACCCTCATATTGTTCCAAACCTTTCTTCTGTTGAACACAAAATAATATATTTTGGCAACCAGACAGTTGATGGCACCCATTAACTTTCATAGTGGGGGGAAAAAAAACAATACTATTGAAGTCAGCAGGTGTCGTCAACTGACTAGTTACCAAAATATATTCTTTTGTGTTCAACAGAAGAAAGAAACTCATACACGTTTGGAACAACTTGAGGAGGGTGAGTAAATGAGGACACCATTTTAATTTTTGGGTGAACTATCCCCTGAAGGCCAAGTATGGTAACCCATACTTGGGATTTCTTCTCTGCATTTAGCCCATCCAAGTTAGTGCACACGTATTAGAAGTAGTGAACACACACACACGTGGACACGCACATTAGGAGTAGTGAGTAGTGAAGACACACACTGCAAACCGTGGGTTAGGCGTCGTTTTTGCTGTGGCTCCCGGGGGACAACTGGGGTTTAGGTGCCTTGCTCAAGGGCACCTCAGTCATTTCCTGTCGGTATTGATAATCGAATCCACAACTTTCGTGTTACCAGTCTGACTCTAACCATTAGTCCACGACTGCCATAATGGATTTGTGCATCAAGACATAAAGATATAGGCTGTTATCCTAGTGAGATGCCTACCAAGATGGCATTTGGCATAATAGGTGCTTTCTGTACAAAACTTCTATCTCTTATCTCGTTCCAGCTTTTAATGATGTGTGATGATGAGGCATTATAGTTTGTCCTGTGTCCAAAGGGTAATGATGAATCAGACTGGGCTGGCCTGTCTCTAATATACACACAGATCAGATTGCATGTCTTATTTGAATACATCACTGCGTACATTTCTGTGTCTGTAGTGACTGTTTTGCTACTTTTTACTACTTTTAGTTTGTCCTCAATTAAAAAGCTATTACAGGGAAATCAGTAGTGCTCCAGCGGTTATCTGTGAAGTTTGTATTACTTGTAGATTCCAGAGGGTGCTATGGCGACCTTCCAGGAGTTCATCCAGCAGAACGAGGACCGCGATGGCGTCCGTTTCAGTTGGAACGTTTGGCCGTCCAGTCGTCTGGAAGCCACACGTATGGTGGTTCCGGTGGCCTCCCTGTTCACCCCGCTGAAAGAGCGACCGGATCTTCCCCCGATTCAGTATGAGCCGGTGCTGTGCAGCCGGGCCACGTGCCGAGCTGTGCTCAATCCTCTGTGGTAAGACTGTTAAGTCAGAGCAGACAGCATAATGAGTTCACAGATGGAGGATCTTCTACTTATCCATTGCAGTAATTTCCAAATAAACACATTTAATATGAAAGCTGGATACATTATATGCAATGCTCTAATATTATTATGCTTTTATGCTTCTGTTTTTTATGTTTTTTCCCCCGTTGTTTACACAATCAGTCAAGTGGATTACAGAGCAAAACTCTGGGCATGCAACTTCTGTTATCAGAGAAATCAGGTAAAGTCATTGCAGTTTTGAAAAGTGTAAGACTGAAGCTAACAAATTGATTATTAATCGATGGAGAAAAATCCAAAAGGATTAATTATTAAAAAAATAAACATTTCAGTTAAATAAATTAATCACCTATTAATAAAATTGTTATTCCACATCCTGCCCAATGTCCTCAAAATATGCAATTTGAAGGCAATGTAAACAAATATAGTGAATGTACATACCAATTATTTTCATTATTGATTTTTGTTTTAGTTGTTGCAGCCCTGGAAAAGTGCGTTGCTTTTTTAAAAGTGCCATTTAATTATTTGCATAAACAATATTCATGTGCCCTGTCATAGTTTCCACCAACGTACGCTGGAATATCAGAGGTCAATCAACCTGCTGAGCTTCTCCCACAGTTCTCCACTATTGAATATGTTGTCCAGGTAACACCTTTTAATTAATTAGCTTTCATTGCCATTGAAATACTTGACTCTAAAATTGGATTTATGAATAGCCACTGATTCTGTTTCTGTTCTGTAGCGTGGTCAGCAGATGCCCCTGAACTTCCTGTATGTGGTGGACACATGTATGGAAGATGATGATCTGCAGGCGCTGAAAGAGTCACTTCAGATGTCCCTCAGTCTGCTGCCTCCCACTGCTCTGGTTGGCCTCATTACATTTGGACGTATGGTCCAAGTTCACGAGCTGGGCTGTGAAGGCATCTCTAAGAGCTATGTCTTCAGGGGCACCAAAGACCTCAGTGCTAAACAGCTCCAGGTGAAGATTCTTGTCCTGTTGCCAATGGAATTGCATGAGAAACTAATTTACGATACACGTGTTTGACTGAATTAGTTGGCGCAAGTGTCTCTTAATATGCAGTATTTGAATTTCATGAATCTTGTGTACAGGAGATGCTTGGATTGTCTAAACCAGCTGCAGCGCAGGCAGGCCGAGGTCCACAACAGCCTCAGGTTCCTCCTTCAAACAGGTGAGCTAAATTCAACTTTAACTCTTATGGCTATGTAGATTAATAATTGCTTTGTATAATCAAATTGATGCTTGCAAAAATCTTGATAACTATTCACGGGGCAACTTCTGTTTTCTTCTATGTATTTAAAAGGGTCATGACATGAGAAATCAAATTTGCCTTGATCTTTTGACATATAAAAAGTCTTCGTACCATTTTAAACAGCCTGCAAGTTTCATATCTTAAGACAACATCCTCATTATAAACAAATCATTTATTTAAACAAGCTCCAAAAACCTGTTTTGATATTGTGGGGTCTGTGATGTCACACAGGCAAAACATTTGCATATGACTGCCTCCAGAGCCTGCATCTCAATGTGCATACTATCCATCCTAAATAGTATGTGACATTAGTAATATTCAATATGTCAGATAGGGTGGATGGTATGCACATTGGGATGCAGGGCAGGACATTGACTTACATCATTGCACACTGGCATTCAGTCGCTTAAAGACATAGTTCACCCCCAAAAAATTCTGTCATTAATTACTCACCCTCATGTTGTTTCAAACTTATAAGACTTTTGTTCATATCCAGAACACAAATGAAGATCTTTTTGATGAAACCTGAGAGATTTCTGTCCCTCCATTGACCGCTACGCAACTACCACTTTGATGCTCCAAAAAGTTCATAAAGAGATCGTAAAACTAGTCCATATGATTTGAGTGGTTTAGACCAAGTTTTATGAAGAGACACGATTGCTTTACACGATGAACAGATTTAATTTAGGCTTTTATTCACATATAAACACTGATCAGGGAACATAAACAGAAGTTCAACCAAACGTGCTTGACGAGAATGAACCTCATTGGTTCTTGAGGAAGCTCAAACGTGCTGCATAACTCGAGAATGAACCTCATTGGTCTTGAGGAAGCTCAAATGTGCTGTGTAACACAAGAATGAACCTCACTGGTTCTTGAGGAAGCTCAAATGTGCTGCGTGTCACACGAGAATGAACCTCATTGGTTCTTGAGGAAGCTCAAATGTGCTGCGTGTCACACGAGAATGAACCTCATTGGTTCTTGAGGAAGCTCAAATGTGCTGCGTAACAAGAATGAACCTCACTGGTTCTTGAGGAAGCTCAAATGTGCTGCGTAACACGAGAATGAACCTCACTGGTTCTTGAGGAAGCTCAAATGTGCTGCGTAACAAGAATGAACCTCACTGGTTCTTGAGGAAGCTCAAATGTGCTGCGTAACACGAGAATGAACCTCACTGGTTCTTGAGGAAGCTCAAATGTGCTGCGTAACAAGAATGAACCTCACTGGTTCTTGAGGAAGCTCAAATGTGCTGCGTGTCACACGAGAATGAACCTCACTGGTTCTTGAGGAAGCTCAAATGTGCTGCGTAACACGAGAATGAACCTCACTGGTTCTTGAGGAAGCTCAAATGTGCTGCGTAACACAAGAGAATGAACCTCACTGGTTCTTGAGGAAGCTCAAATGTGCTGCGTAACACAAGAGAATGAACCTCATTGGTTCTTGAGGAAGCTCAAATGTGCTGCGTAACACGAGAATGAACCTCACTGGTTCTTGAGGAAGCTCAAATGTGCTGCGTAATAACGAGAATGAACCTCACTGGTTCTTGAGGAAGCTCAAATGTGCTGCGTAACACGAGAATGAACCTCACTGGTTCTTGAGGAAGCTCAAATGTGCTGCGTGTCACACGAGAATGAACCTCACTGGTTCTTGAGGAAGCTCAAATGTGCTGCGTGTCACACGAGAATGAACCTCACTGGTTCTTTGAGGAAGCTCAAATGTGCTGCGTGTCACACGAGAATGAACCTCACTGGTTCTTGAGGAAGCTCAAATGTGCTGCGAGAATGAACCTCACTGGTTCTTGAGAATGAACCTCACTGGTTCTTGAGGAAGCTCAAATGTGCTGCGTGTCACACGAGAATGAACCTCACTGGTTCTTGAGGAAGCTCAAATGTGCTGCGTGTCACACGAGAATGAACCTCATTGGTTCTTGAGGAAGCTCAAATGTGCTGCGTGTCACACGAGAATGAACCTCATTGGTTCTTGAGGAAGCTCAAATGTGCTGCGTGTCACACGAGAATGAACCTCACTGGTTCTTGAGGAAGCTCAAATGTGCTGCGAATAAGAATGAACCTCACTGGTTCTTGAGGAAGCTCAAATGTGCTGCGTCAACAAGAATGAACCTCACTGGTTCTTGAGGAAGCTCAAATGTGCTGCGTAACACACGAGAATGAACCTCACTGGTTCTTGAGGAAGCTCAAATGTGCTGCGTGTACACGAGAATGAACCTCACTGGTTCTTGAGGAAGCTCAAATGTCTTGAGAGAATGCTCACTGGTTCTTGAGGAAGCTCAAATGTGCTGTAACACAAGAATGAACCTCACTGGTTCTTGAGGAAGCTCAAATGTGCTGCGTGTCAACAAGAATGAACCTCACTGGTTCTTGAGGAAGCTCAAATGTGCTGCGTGTCACACGAGAATGAACCTCACTGGTTCTTGAGGAAGCTCAAATGTGCTGCGTGTCACACGAGAATGAACCTCACTGGTTCTTGAGGAAGCTCAAATGTGCTGCGTGTCACACGAGAATGAACCTCACTGGTTCTTGAGGAAGCTCAAATGTGCTGCGTGTCACACGAGAATGAACCTCACTGGTTCTTGAGGAAGCTCAAATGTGCTGCGTGTCACACGAGAATGAACCTCACTGGTTCTTGAGGAAGCTCAAATGTGCTGCGTGTCACACGAGAATGAACCTCACTGGTTCTTGAGGAAGCTCAAATGTGCTGCGTGTCACACGAGAATGAACCTCACTGGTTCTTGAGGAAGCTCAAATGTGCTGCGTGTCACACGAGAATGAACCTCACTGGTTCTTGAGGAAGCTCAAATGTGCTGCGTGTCACACGAGAATGAACCTCACTGGTTCTTGAGGAAGCTCAAATGTGCTGCGAACACGAGAATGAACCTCACTGGTTCTTGAGGAAGCTCAAATGTGCTGCGTGTCACACGAGAATGAACCTCACTGGTTCTTGAGGAAGCTCAAATGTGCTGCGTAACACGAGAATGAACCTCACTGGTTCTTGAGGAAGCTCAAATGTGCTGCGTGTCACACGAGAATGAACCTCACTGGTTCTTGAGGAAGCTCAAATGTGCTGCGTGTCACACGAGAATGAACCTCACTGGTTCTTGAGGAAGCTCAAATGTGCTGCGTGTCACACGAGAATGAACCTCACTGGTTCTTGAGGAAGCTCAAATGTGCTGCGCGTGTCACACGAGAATGAACCTCACTGGTTCTTGAGGAAGCTCAAATGTGCTGCGTAACAAGAATGAACCTCACTGGTTCTTGAGGAAGCTCAAATGTGCTGCGTGTCACACGAGAATGAACCTCACTGGCTCTTGAGGAAGCTCAAATGTGCTGCGTAACAAGAATGAACCTCACTGGTTCTTGAGGAAGCTCAAATGTGCTGCGTGTCACACGAGAATGAACCTCACTGGTTCTTGAGGAAGCTCAAATGTGCTGCGTGTCACACGAGAATGAACCTCACTGGTTCTTGAGGAAGCTCAAATGTGCTGCGTGTCACACGAGAATGAACCTCACTGGTTCTTGAGGAAGCTCAAATGTGCTGCGTAACAAGAATGAACCTCACTGGTTCTTGAGGAAGCTCAAATGTGCTGCGTGTCACACGAGAATGAACCTCACTGGTTCTTGAGGAAGCTCAAATGTGCTGCGTGTCACACAAGAATGAACCTCACTGGTTCTTGAGGAAGCTCAAATGTGCTGCGTAACACGAGAATGAACCTCACTGGTTCTTGTGGAAGCTCAAATGTGCTGCGTAACACGAGAATGAACCTCACTGGTTCTTGAGGAAGCTCAAATGTGCTGCGTGTCACACAAGAATGAACCTCATTGGTTCTTGAGGAAGCTCAAATGTGCTGCGTAACACGAGAATGAACCTCACTGGTTCTCGCACATCAAGCAAAATGCTTGAGCTTCCGTTTACCACAACTGATGTGTGAGTTGAGTAATGTTTATAAGTGAATAAAACCCTAAATTCAATCTATTCATTGTATAAAGCGATCGTGTCTCTTCAGTTCAATTCATATGTATTAGTTTTCCGATCTCTTTATGAACTTTGAAATGTCAAAGTGGTAGTTGCGTAGCTGTCAATGGAGGGACAAAAAACTCCTTAAGATTTCATCAAAAAGATCTTGATTTGTATTCAGAAGATGAACGAAAGTCTTATGGGTTTGGAACGACTTGAGGGTGAGTAAATAATGACAGAATTTTCATTCTTGTCTGAACTATCCCTTTAACAGCTGACATTTGCCTACATTGGATGTAAGTGTCACGTCCAAAGAAAATAGAACCTATTATAATCACTCCTGTCTACACTGCATACAGTATACAGATGCGCGTTCAGTTTCTGGCATACTCTATGCACTTGATTCTGTGAACAACAGGACAAATGGAAGAGTGAAAGAACGTTCACTTTGATGCTTCCAGTTTAAACGGCTTGTTTGCGTCTCTGTAGAGACGTCATAAGGATCTTAATAAACAAGTGGATGGTTTATTTTAATGACGTCCCGGCTCACAGTGTAGGATTATATGTTTGTTTAGAGGATTTTGTTTTTTAAACTAGGCACAGTGGCTATGTTTACATGCATAACTTTTGTTTCAGTCGGAATTAATTCATTTTGATTGATGAATCCGAACGTTGTTTACATGAACGCTAAATAAAGCGTTGTCAAGCTTCAAACTGGAATTGAGTTTGTGACATGCGCACACTGCACGGATATACGGTTTCCCACTGTTTTCACATACTTTTCTCCTACTAGGGGTTGAACGACAGATTTTTTTAAAGTCAGCATTTATGTGATGAAAGTCGAGTCGACTAGTCATTCATGAGACATCATTCAACAACTCGTTCCTCGCGTCATACATCATTATGCCATTTCTACATCATTGTGCTTTTCAATCCGATCAAGTGTTTACATGTCCTATCGATCAGATTAGAAAAGTAATAAACCACCCCTTTACAAAACGATCAAAGGAACTCAGTCGCATCGGTTAAGATGTTTACATGATGTTTACGTCAATCTGATTACAAACTAATTATTTGGTTGCATGTAAACATAGCCAGTGTAATGGAGAGTTTGCAAAGACATTTTTTTTTTGTGGAAAAATGCAGCAGCCAACTGTATTGGATCTGACAGCAGATGCATTACTAATTGTAAGTAAATTATTTCATAATGTTTTGTCTGTAAATGATGGTTTAATATGCATAATGTTTTCAAAACACTTGCAATAGAGAGAGGGGGTTGATACTGTTTCCTATGCAATGACGTAAGCCAATCAGAGCAGTGGCCGTTTACTGACAAGCCTTAAAGGAGCCGCCCATTGATGGGAGATCATTTCAGACAGAGGGTCAGAATGAAGGTTGAAAATAAATGTTTTTCTGCATATAGATTTGCAGAAAAAGCTCTTAACATTATAAGTGAACATTGAGGAACGTTTTAAAATAATTTTGACATGAACCCTTTTAATATATTTTAATATGGTGGTCACTGATTGTATATGTGCACAGGTTTCTTCAGCCAGTACAGAAGATAGATATGAATCTGACAGATTTGCTGGGAGAGCTGCAGAGAGACCCCTGGCCCGTCACTCAAGGCAAACGACCACTGAGATCACTCGGAGTGGCCCTTTCCATTGCTGTCGGTCTGTTAGAGGTGACTGTCAGGATTTATGTTATTATCTTTAATGGTTTGCTGTGCTGGACTCTTTGCTACCAGCTGCAGTTACAAAATTATATGTTTACACTACTGGTTTGGACACACCTTCTTGTTCTTTATTATTTGAAAAAAAAAGTAATAATAAAGAACGATCACTTTTGACTAGAGCTGCACTATGAATTGTTAAAAGATCACAATATTGAGTCAAACAATCAAAATTCATCAAATGATCAGAAGTACAGGCATAAATGCTTATAGTTCAGATATGAACACTGACGTGTATGGTTGATGTCTATCAAAATGGAGCAAATCACTTTTTTTGAAGATTCAAATAAAGATTGTATCAGTTTCACCAGTAGGTGGCGACAAAGTGATCGTTTAAAAAAATAATGTTATTGATTCATTAATTCGAGATTTGTTCAAAAACGCGCTGATTCATCCAGTAAGTCAATGAATCATTCATTCAGACTGATTAAAAAAACAATTTGTTCAAATTAATTAAATGTTTTTTTTTTTAAATAGACTGCAGCAATTCACATTTTGACAAACTCTTCTAGTAAATGATGTGTTATCTTGTTACGTTGTCTATTCAGAATCGTGAGCTCTTATAAAAAAAAAAAAAAAAAAAAAAAAAACATTCATCCATATGCAGCTCTTTGGACTAATAATAAAAGAATCAAAATAGAAGTTACTATGTATGTGGAGTAGTAAATTTTGTAATGAAATATATAGTGTTCTGGATACTTTCACATGTAGGCACAATTTATAATTGTATTACATTTTATATTTGTATTAAGCCTTTTGGTTTTTAATTTCATAAAATGCATAAATTCATTAAAGTGTGCCCAAGCATTGAATTGGTCGTCTTGCACTTGTGCTTGTTAATTGGTTCCCTCCATTTACCTCCCTAATGTAGTGCACTTACCCTAACACTGGCGCTCGCATCATGGCTTTCATCGGTGGACCGGCCACTCAGGGTCCAGGCATGGTGGTAGGGGATGAACTGAAAACACCTATTAGATCCTGGCACGACATCGAGAAAGACAATGCCAAGTTCATGAAGAAAGCCACTAAAGTGAGTTTCCCTGTATTTGTTGTCTGTCTGTATGATTGATAGAGGTACCACCATCCTGATGGTACCAATGCTTTCATGAAGGTAGCATCGTCAAGTGGCTGTACTGTTAACTCGGTTTGAAAATTTTAATGTCAGATGGGGGTGGGCGATTTAACCAAAATCTTATATCATGATGTATATCACAATTAAGTTATTTTTTACTTTAAATAAGATTTTTAAATAAAAATTTGATACCACTGAAATTTCATAATTCTTATCACCATTTTCAGTATCATAAAAAAACAACAACTCTCAAGCTTACTGAAGACAAGTACATGGTGATAAAGAAAAAGCAAAGAAAACAAACTACACTAGAACAAAGACAAAAGAAATGCTACATAAAATGTATAATGTAATCAAATGTATAAAAACAATCATAGTCTTTACTGTGTAAATTAAATACACATTTATTTAATCACAAAAGTGATTCAGTCAAGAGCAGTGAGAGATTTTCTCTTTTTGTTTGATTAGCATAAAGCAGATAAATTTGGATGCTGTCACTTTATATGTTTCTATTTACATGTCAAATACATGTCACTTTCACACATAGGTATGTATATTTAACTGTTCAAGCCCAATTAGGTGGCACTGAGTTCAGTTCTATCGCTCTCTATGAGCAGCGCTTTATGTAAGGTAGAGATTTCGAACCCAAGTTCTTGCTTTTTCTGGAAAGTATCCCATGGCATAGATAGGGCCGCTCCACTGTTTGGGCCACAGGAAAGCTTTCCCGGATGTGTTGTTTTTTTTGTTTTTTTTTTAAGCTTTTGTACACCTTTAAAATAGTATCATTCCCTTGTAGCACTATGAAGCCTTGGCCAACCGTGACGCCGCCAATGGACACATCGTTGATATTTATGCATGCGCTCTGGATCAGACGGGATTACTGGAAATGAAGTGCTGTACCAACTATACAGGGTAAGTGAAACAAAAAAGGTTTTCAATTTTCTTTTTAAATTGTGTTTCAGCATTCTGACAGTGTAGGCTTAGAGATTTGAGGTGACTGGTGCATATTAAAACATGTTGAGAGTCAGGAACACAAATCTAGACATATCCCCAAGATTTTCAGTATGAGCAAACACTTATTCAATAAAGTGTGAAACACTCTTCCTTTGCCATTATGCCTGTGTACTGACTGTATACTTGCATTCATGATGACAGTCCAAATACATAAAATGCACCTTTCTGCTTTTCTGTAAATGGCAGGGGTTATATGGTCATGGCGGACTCTTTCAACACATCTCTGTTCAAGCAAACTTTCCAGAGGGTTTTCACTAAAGACGTGCAGGGTGCCTTTAAGATGGCACTTGCAGGGACTCTGGAGATTAAGGTGGCTAGCTTTTCTTTTTTACATAATAAAATAAAAAAAGTTGTTCTAATTGGCTTGTCTTGGCTATTTTACTTACTTTATTTAATTGTGCTATATGTGGCTTTCTTTTTAATATTGTTAAACTATTATTTCAGACATCAAGGGAGATAAAGATATCTGGAGCAATCGGCCCATGTGTCTCCCTGAACGCCAAAGGTCCCTGTGTGTCAGAAAACGTAAGTAGCTCATCTATTTTAAATCAAACAGACTCACTATACTGTGTTTTCTCTTAGCTTTAGCTTTATCTCTATCTCTGGCAATACAGAGAACGTACTGACATTTCATTTTGACATCTACTTGTAGGAAATAGGAACTGGTGGCACAAGTCAGTGGAAAATTTGTGGACTGGACCCAAATACCACTCTTGCATTCTACTTTGAGGTTGTGAATCAGGTACGTGCGAGTAAACTTTGTTTGATCTGCTTACATTCTGCCCTTGATATACATTTTTACAAGTTAACATTGCCACAGATGGTTTTGGAAAACCATCACAAAAAAGAATTTTGACATGCCCCTTATTTCGCAAAAAACAAGTAAAAACTACCTTCACAGTATTACACTTACCATATTTTGTGATACAACATTCCTGTCTGAAAATGTAGTTCTAGGCTGTGTTCGAAATCGTCCCCTATACCCTCATTCACTATTCCCTACATTACTCCTCTAATATAGTTCACTTGAAGGAGTGAATTAAATGAGTGAATGAATTCAGGTATTGAGTGCATCGTAAGGGCTGTAGCTTTTGCATAGTTTCTGCTTGCTGTTTAATAATCATTTGAAACTTAGCAAACTGGCATCTCCAGTAATATTGAAAATGTTTATCTTAAATTCTGTCATGGAAACTAGTATGTATAAACCTTATTAAATTATTTAATAATCAGTCAAAAAGGAATTTATATGATACACGCTATAGCCACATTGGACCAGGCACGGTAATTCATTTGCGCGACCGCCACATTGCATTATGGGCATTCTCTAGTCATTGAGTGTACTTCAGTTATACCACTTGTTATTGCAGTGCATTATGGGATTTCACAAGTGCACTCGATAATGTCCACTATGGTTTTGGCTACAAATTGCTTTTATTGATTTCTGACACAGCCCTAAAGGGGTGATTTCGGACACAGCCCTAACCCTATCCATACCCCTAAAGCTAACCCTACCCATAACTTATCCCTAAAATCTGAGGGAAATAATAGGTAACATTGATGTAGAAGCAACTATCCCTGGTTGTAAGCTTAAACTTGACATAAACTGTAAACTCGTCCCTCAAATCCGATTGGATGATTGTAATGTTGTTCCAGGATCAACAAAGATGTTGATCCAGGAACATGTTGTACTTGGTGAAATCACCAGTCACAGATGCTGCTGTCCCTGCAGTCTGACACGTTTCAGGTTCATGTAGATTTCCACCTTATATGCAGGTGGTCCACTAGAGGGCAAACTTTCATCATACATGAGATGTTTTTTTTTAATTGTTTTTTTTACTGCATTTCAATTTAAAGCATTACTTTCCTGCAGTAGTTTTTAACCTTTCACAGCTTTTAGTGATTCACATAATTCACAATTATTCCAAATGTTGCAAAATATATTGAGGAATATGACGTGACATTTTTACAGTGAATCATTTCAAGTTGGTCTCAACTTCAGTTATTTTTATATTGTGAAAATTCGGAGTATGCATGGTCTTAATGCTGGCCGTCGTACATTTCACAGTTAATGTACAGTGAGTATTTAGCCTTTATGTTACGAAAACTATATTTACATAGCAAATGATATACAGTGCATCAGATCAGAGTGTGCCATCAATATTATACAAGTTGCTATTGAAGTCAGTCATTATTAATGTGGTTTTCAAGTTTCTGAAAGCAGTTGAACTATGATTGGCAGTTTCAGATGTCTGCCGAACATTTTAGAGAGAACTTTTTGCACAATCACATTGCATTGTCCTTTGAGGATTCCTTTAGAAAAAAATGAATCTGCTCAAGTCATAAAAGAAAACAATGCATCTTTTTTGATGCAAAAGTATTGTTGAATATCACACAAGGTTCCTTCTGTCTGTAAGTCTGTATACATCATAAATTGCTTCTGGTTAGCTCTGCCAGTGTCCTCTTCTGCTGAGGTGAAACGATGCTGTTGATGCTTCCTTAAATCATGATTATTTCTACACTATTCAGTCCAGCAAAGACCAATAAGGGTAGTGCTCAAACCAGCGTGAGGTCCTCTTGGGGTTGGTTGTTTGTTTGTAGTGCCGGAGGTTCACTGGGAGCTGGTGAAGAGAAGCTGTTGCTCTCGCAGCGTGGCTGTATGGTTGTGCACTGGGAGAGGGAGTTTTTACGAGGATAGTCAAACATCTGTCGGATTTTATTCAGGCTTTTGCGCAAAGCAGCTCTGTACCTCCTGAAAGATACAAACAAGGTCACGGTAAACCTCCCACATACTCGCATGCTCTTAGAATCTAAATAATAACCACATATCAAAACTATGATTCATAGCCGCTGTACATGTTCTCTTTCTAGATGTTGCCTGAATTGGCCATTAAGTTTTTCATCAGCAGATTTTTACCTACACCTTCTTTTTACAATCCTGCTCCACATTCAATACCTGCCACATTTTGTTTATGAAACATTATTGAATGTGGCAGGTATTAATATGAACTGCCACATCTGATAGTAAAAAGGCCAGAAAAGTCTTAATCAACAATAGAAAAGGTAATGTCTATCCATGATTACATTTCCCAAAATAGAGAGCTTATTTCCTGGGAGAATGTGTCTTATGGATCTTCCTATCTGTCTTCTATCTATCGTGACATTTAGGGCTTAACGACTAAATCTTATACTTACAGTATTAGTAATGAGATATATCACAATATAGTTGTTTCACCTCAAAATTCAACCATTAAAATAGTTTATATAAATGCATAGTGAATAGTCCACTGAAAAAAAAAAAAAAGAAAAAAAAGAGAAAGTTAGACTACCGTTCAAAAATATTTATTTGATCAAAAAAATACAATAAAACAGTAATATTGTGAAGTATTACAATTTTAAATATTTTAAAATGTAACCTATTCCTGTGATAAAAGCTGAATTTCCAGCATCATTACTCCAGTCTTCAGTGTCACATGATCCTTCAGAAATCATTCTAATAGAGACAGAGCAACACGCGCCATAATCTGAAAACCCACGCCCACCGGGGAGAATCAAAACTTTTCCATTGACTTTGTATTGCGTGAAGTGTCCTCCTTGACATTCTTATTTTTGACTTATAACAAAAAACAAGGTGTGACAAGGTGTACAGCAAACAACCAAAAACCCTGAAGTTTTTATAAGCTGTTGACCCAAAAAACGAGCGTTTAAGGACACAAAAGTGGATACAGGCAATTGAGACAGAGCGAGACACGTTATATTACACTGAGAACGTAATCAGCGTCAGGAAGTATAATATATAAAACTAACATTTGGATATTTTACTTAACAGTGACAAAATGTTTACTGCACACGTAGATTGTTTGCTGTACATCTTGTCACATATCAGCGTTTAGACATTGTTCTGTTTTTTGTTATGTCAGAAATGACAAGGAGGCCTCTTCACGCAATACAAAGTCAATAGACTTGGTCGGCATTACTGGGAACGCCCACAAAAACGTCATATCCGTTCATGCCGTGGGGGAAAACAACCCATTCGAATGAACGCGCATAGACCTTGTTAGATGCTTTATCTTTACTCTTTGTAATGATATTACGATTTATTTTTGCTTGGTGCAATGCCGAAAAGTTGCCATGTGGCGTTTTCCACCTCTAGTAAATAAAAAAAAAAACCTGAACTGAAGTTTTATAGTGCCAAATAAACAGACAGAGCCATTTGTCAATTCCGAAAGCCTGTGCAATATGTCCATTACAATTAAACATTTGCACTACATGATGCTGGTATTATCGTAAAGATTAAAAAAAGAGATTTCATTAATTTGCAATGACAAAAGTTTGTTGAACAAAATGCCAATAAAGTCATACTTGTCACGGGACTCGAATTGCGTTAGAAATGCAGTCAATTTATCGTTAAAGCAGTTTTTCACAATGAGCGATCATATAGCCACAGAATGCGTGAGGTTATTAATGTACAAAACATTCAAAAGTATTTTTTATTTCATGATGGGAAGAGCTGGGCTCATGTCTGTGCTTCAGTCTTACAATCTGATAGTCACATTATATGTACGACACTTGATTGTATATTTTCTAAATGCACGCTGCTTCCACAAATATTACACAACATAATAGCTTGCCTACTTCATAAATCACCCAGTCTTTTGATGAAGACGGTTGCTATAAAAAAGCAAATAAAAAAAACGTTGCTATTGTCAGTAATTTGAATAATATTGTGACACTGAAATTTGGATTTGACATGTCAATGCTGAACTGGGAATTAATTTGTGCATGGCTGTACTAACAAGAAAAACGACTAAATAAAACAGAATGCAGGACAACAGAAAACTGATGGATGTCTAAACTTTATCTAAACCTGTCATTGATGCCAAACAGCTCATCATATAATGGATTTTAGGCTTTTGACAAATGTTTGTTAAATGTGCCACTGCGTAAATTTAATGTTTGACATTTCATGTTTTTGTTCTAGCCCGAACATACTTGTACATAAACGCCACACGGCATATTCAGAAAAATATCAGTTTCATAGCACAAGACACATTTTATGATAATTTTAAAACGTTAAATTCAGGAACACTGAATTAACGTTTTCATGGAAAGACTGGGTCATTTATGAAGTTGGCATGTCATGCCTATTTGGGGGTCGGAGGAGCAACATGTAGGCTATTTTGATGAGAAAAAGGGTTGTTTATCAGTCACAGATACTGTACGGACAATCTGACCCAATAGGCTCAGTTTTTCTAAATATCTTGCGCTGTCAAGCAGCAGAAATTATTCTACACAGGCTATACTGGGTTAACTCCATGCATTTCCATTGTGAGGAATGGACTGTTTTCCCCCATGCTGACTCCGGCCCCACGCCACGCCCCCAGCTATGACACGACGCAAACCAAGTCTATGGAGAGCGTTAATATTTATTGCGATATTTTAAGTCAAAATAAAGATTTTTTTATTATTTAAATAATATTATTGTTAGTATATTGTTATCAGGACACACAAATATTCCATCATTGCATTATTATACATTATATTCAACATTATATCTAGTAGTTTAATGTAGTAATGTCACTGATTTTTTTTTTTTTTCTCAATCAGTACTCACAGAATCTCCCGGTGCTCGCTATGTTCTGCCTCTCTCGCTATTAATGCACTATACATATAAGAATAAACCATCTAAAATGCTTTGAATAATCATACTACTAAAACTAAACGTGATATGGTGATTTAAATGATGTTTGCACTTTGACTTTGAGGAGTGCGCTTCAGATGATCAATGCAATCAGTCACAGTTCTAATCGCAAGAAAGCGTGTCAAAACGACTATTCCTAAACTGTAAATGGTTAGTTCTGCATTTACTCATGTTTTCTCATGTTGTTTCCGCGCGACACGCGAGCATTTGAACGTCCATGTTTACCACTGTATGTGCGATCTTTGTAAATCTGTTCATCTTTAAAAGCCACTGTGTCTCTTCAGAAGACTTGGATTTGGATTAGACCACTCGATTGATTATTTTTACGATGCTTTATGTCCCATTTTTTTGGCATCTTTTAAGTTTGAGAGGAATGGACTTTAAACAGAAATCTATCTCTGGTTTCATGAAAAATATCCTCATTTGTGTTTTGAAGTTAAATGAAATCGTATAGGTTTGAAATGACATGAGGGTGAGTATATAATGACACAATTGAATTTTTTGAGTGAATTATATCTTATAAATACAGTAAGCTGAGGATAAAACAACTATACCGCGAATCATATCATTTACATCAACGATGCATATCGTCGCATTTTTTAATATATACGCTGTATCGTTACACCCTTAATATCCAGTCATAAAACTGGTGCACTTATTTGCTTACGTTTGTGTCATGGAGATGATCCATGGGTTGAGAGCTGAAGTGAAGAGGACAAGCCATGTGGCAACAGCCGAGGCAGGCTGCGGGCTCTCTTTTCCCGTCAGAGTCTCATAGAAGCAGATGACGATGTATGGCAGCCAGCAAATAAGCAGGCACACTGTCAACAACACACAAATCACACACAATGACATGGTTAAAGATTTTTGGGGCAAGCTTATTTCATTATCTCAAGAGGAATATCGACTCTCGAGGTTTTGTTGCATGTGTGATGTATTTTGCTAATTAGTTTCACCATAATCTACCTGGACCCTTGCTGGGTCACCAAAGACAGAGGAACAAATATCATACATTTCAGTTGATTAAAAATGTAAAGCAGATTAATTACATTGAGTTAAATCACAGTTAATCCACAACAATTCATTTTGCAGTCAAGCTTCATGGCCTGTTCAAGACTTTGACCATATGCAATATTTTTAATTGTTGGTATATTTATATATATATATATATATATATATATATATATATATATATATATATATATATATATATATATCAGTACACACAGACTGATGTCTCTATATATTCTCTGATTTGCCTAACTTGTCAACACACCTACTAATTCTTTATTATTTCCATAATGGGGAAAACTTTCAAACTTAAAAATAACACAAATGGAAATATAACAATTATGTTATACTAATCAAATGTCTCTTATTTGTGAGCTTTGTCTTAGTCTAGTTTCCAGCTCTGCACACCAACTCCATGAGGTGCATTGTGGGTACAGTTCCTTTAAACGGCATTGAAGTAGCATGCTGTACACTTTTTGGATGCTTTTCCTTCCTCTCCAGTCCAACTCTTCCATTAAATAAATTAAAGTTTAAGTTTTGAATAGAAATTCATACGTAGACAATTTATGTTTGTCTGCAAAACCCACTTAAAACATTTCAACAGAAGCCTTTATATTGAAATGCTTAGAGGGTTATGAGAAACACTGAGAATAAATTGAGTTGTAACATAAAGTGTTTCTAAACTTTTGACTGACAGCAATACTCTACCAAGACAAGTCACAAATGAGGTCTCTTTAATATCTCAGTTGTTTCTCTTAGGCAGAGTAAACCGGTGCGTGATTGAGAATGAGCGTCACCTGCGATGCATATAAGGACGAGCGACACCAGTGAAGGACGAGAGAGGACCAGGCCTGGACTTTGTGTTGCGTTTTATTATGTGTGTGCGTGGCAGTCGTCCGTGAGGGCCTGCCTGCATTACTTTCGTTTTGTTTATTTATTTTATTAAAGTCTTTTAAACGGTCGCCGCTTCCCCCCTCTTTCTTCCCCTACGAACAAACTGAAAGTAACGTGAGCAGCCCCTCACGGCCGACTACCACGCACACACATAATAAAACATAAACAAAACACAACATAAAGGCCTGGTCCTCTCTTGTCCTTCACTGGTGTCTCTCCTTATATGCCTCGCAGGTGACGCTCAAAGGACGAGCGACAATAAATAAACAAAATGAAAGTAATGCAGGCAGCCCCTCACGGACGACTGCCACGCACACACATAATAAAACGCAACACAAAGTCCAGGCCTGGTCCTCTCTCGTCCTTCACTGGTGTCGCTCACCCTTATATGCCTCCGAGCTCTCTCATGAGAGGACTCGTAGCCTCGCAGGTGACGCTCATTCTCAATCATGCACCGGTCTCACTCGCTCCTCCCACGTCTCTCGCTCGTCAACCTTGCCACAATAAGAAATTGTGCGCGCACAGAAGCATTCAGGAGCTGTTTTTCAACCTCTGTCCTGTGAGTTTAGAAATAAAACCGCATCACTACTAAAAACAATATATATTTTTTTTCAGCAATGAGGTGATAACTTCCTGTAATTAAACCAACAAACTTCACTATTAGATTACTCACTCTCTCTTGCCCATTAATTCATAACAAACGAAAATTACCATTATACCGTTATTTCCGGTCTATAGAACTCCAGAGGTTGACGTCATGCAGTCTAAACGAAGCCATTTTGGTAGGCAATCAGGAGAGTGCTAGAGCGGCTGTTGCCTTGGTATCTATAGTGGTCGAACAATAATTTAAAACCAGGCTGTTTAAACCTTACTATTTCAACATGATGGACAGCTGCTGTGCGCCAGGATGCCAGAACAGGCGGGGAAAGCAAAGAGGAAATTATTTTATTGTAGTAAGTTGTTGAAATGCCGTGAATTTCAGTTTATTCTTCATTCTAACTACTTTTGCCTCACGTAACTAATGATAAAAATAAGTTCCCATTAAATACGATACTTAATCATGAAATAAGTGATTTTTATATATAAATAACATTCAGAAACTGTAGGCTATTTGAAACGAATTAAGGATCAATAAATAAATACTGAAACAAAAATGACATTTACTGATTATGACTTATGATTATGATTTTATTTGACATGCACAACATGGACCGATATGGGACAGATGCACACAGCGGGGTGCTGTTTAGGACGGGTTCGTGTTAACTGCTAACATAGTAATCTATTCACATAATGTTTTCTCTCTTAAAATGTAAGCGGGTGTGTATGTCAGCATTATCATATACGTGTAAAGAATTGAAGTCTGTAATGTAAAACAAGCTTATTGATGCAGTCTGTCTGCTATTTTTATTCTATTCGTTAACGTCACTCCTGATCGGAGGCTTCTGTAAATATTTAGTTATGTAGATTTAGGCTTCAACTAAGTTTAATGGTGCAACACAAAAATATTTAGTTGTGCTTAAGTTGTAACTTAGTGCCCATTTATATCAAAACTAGGCTAGTTGTAACTTGCGCACAGCTGGTGCAACCGGCCCCAGGATACTGCAGGTCAGGGAAGCTATGCGTTCCTTTATCGATACACGTGAAAAGCACCCCACGGGAATTATAGGGATCTGTTATGTTTAATGTATTAAGTTTTGCATTTATTAAGCCTTTTGAATTAAAGTGCGCAGTGAACTCTGTTGCCTTGAAACTCATGCTAGTGTCATTCATTTCATATTCACTCCCAGCTGTCCCTGCCTGCCAATTTGGCGTTGTAAATAGAATGGGTCACGTGATGTCAGTGAGACTTTGCGCTGCAAAACATCCATGACAGCTGTTAACTTATCAAATAATCAAATAATCATGGCCACCTAACATGAATTATATAAATTATTTTAATAGCACGGCCATTCAAACCCAGAGTGTCTACCATGTGCATAGTAAAGTCTTCACCGACAATCACTTTGGGAAGTATAGTTTCCACAAAAATATTAATCCGCATAACACTGATAATAATAAGAAATGATTCTTAAGCAGCAAATTAACATATTAGAATGATTTCTGAAGGATCATGTGACACTGAAGACTGGAGGAATGATGCTGAAAATTCAGCTTTGATCACAGGAATAAAGTACATTTTAAAACATTTTCACAAATAACTGTTTTCTATTAAATTGTAATGTATAACACTATATTTTATTTTACTGTATATTTGATCAAATAAATGCAGCCTTGGTGAGCATAAAAATTATTTCAAAAACATTAAGAACTAGTTACTAACTGCAATCTTTTGAATGGTTGTGTACGTAGATGCTGACGTTGTTCTGTTTGTATTAAGCAGGAAACAATTATACGCCCAGGTAAAAATAAATGTTCTTAACAGAATGATGTCAGAAAGATAAGCACTTGATGAACATCTAAAACACTGTGGCAAAATCAAATACAATAAAACTGCTTTATGTCCCCTTTTTTAATTATGCTTACCGATGCTTATCACCATTACTATGGAGCTTTTGAAGTAAGTATTGGCTGGCACGTAGAAACAGTGATCTTCGTTGCAAACAAACGTCCCACGACGCACCTGGTTCCTGGCTATATACACTATATATCCATACATGGAGCACATCAGTACAATGGGAATGATTATTCCCAACACCATGAAGAGCATGTTGAAGGCGATGCCGGACGGTTTGAAGCTGGGAACGCAGAGGAACTTTGTCTCGCTGTAGGTGTAACTGCCAAAACCGAATAGTGGCAGAGCTGCGGTGAGGATGCTGTAGACCCACACAATCGCAAGGATGATTTTGGCCCGGTGCGACGTAAAGATCACCGGGTAGCTGAGGGCGAAGCAGATCTCTGTGAACTTGTCGACAGTGGCCCAGGTGAGGGAATGGATGGAGGCGAGCTGGAGCAACAAAAACAGAAAGGCGCTTCCCTTGCAGGTGGCGCTCTTGCTGGGGTAGCTCTTCACTTGGAAAAGACTGTTATGGATACCAAAAGGGATGGTGGAGGCGCCCAACGCCAGATCGCATAGACTGAAGCTCAATGTGAGAATCCAGGTGTCCGTTTGCAAGTTCTGGTTGAGTAACACCACCAACAGTAGTAACAAGTTCCCCAAAACGGAGCAGATACTGGAACTAATCATCAACACTGCATAAACCACTGAAGTCCACTGCATGTTTACATGGGTGTCCAAATGCAGACATGTACAGTCCAAACATAAACACTCATTTGACGACAGATCACAATGGAAGCTGTGGAAAGAGGAGGTCACATTATCAGTGCCAAACCACCAGGGAAGGTGTTGCTGTATGGGAGGAGTGTACCTCATGCTGATCTTTAGGAGTTGATGATGTACCACGCTTTACCAAGCACTGATCTCTTTGGGGAGTGTAGTCAAGCTCCTCTCCGTCTTTACTATCAGCTCCTGCCTCAGCCAGTTCGAAAATGGCAAACACGTTGCTTTGAGAGGCAAAACTATGTGAACGGCTACAATCACATGTAGCGAGGTAAATAAAGCATCTAACATTTAAAGAGCACGTTTCTGTGGACACAGGGTGCATGGGGAGGCTGGAGCTGCACTGCTCGGCAAACACAACGCTTGAGATTCAATATCCTCTGTTGCCGACTTTGAGTCTTTTCATACTAGAGTGTTTTTTTTAGTATAATTGGCGAGAAGCATGACCCTAATTCGGTTTAAGTCATAATCATTCATTAAGGCTTCAGTGCCTTTACCCAGAGATTAAGCCAGTTATATCAGTTATATCCTGTTGCATTTGTCATTTCATAAAGATGTTAGATTACAGGGTTTTTTTGTGGTATTGCACAAGCTGTTTTTGCAGTACCTTACCTAGATGTAATTATTTAGTCAAATAAGTAGATTCAAACTTAATTATTTCACTTTCGCAGTCAGTTAATAGACATGTTGAGCATTTATGAGCTGTGATTGAGGTGTACATACTAGTTTATATTTTAGAGAAAGGTTAGTGTCACACAATCCACGATATCATTCTAATATGCTGATTTGCTACTCAAGAAAAATTTCTTATTATCAATGTTGCTTAATATTTTTGGAAAATGTATTACAAAACCATTTAAAAGTTAGGCTAAGATAAAAAAAGATAAACTAATACTTTTATTTAGCAAAGATGCATTAAATTGTGACCATAAACCATTTGTTACAAAAGATATCTATTTCAGTGTTCTATTACAAATGCGTTTTTTTTTTTTTTTTATTTTTACTTTCTATAAATCAAATTGAAAAGACTGTACTGTAATTGAAAAAAAGTATACTATTTTCACAAATATATTAAGCATCAGAAACTATTTTTAACATTGATAATAACCATTATTAACAATTTAGCACCAACAGAGCTTGACATTAACACCCACCAACATGCAAAATGCAGGTATATTTCAGCAGTGGCGTGTAATGCAGTCACTCCTACTAGCTACTTTGGCAGGTTGAATTTTATATATACACAATATTGCCAAAAGTATTGGGACACCCCTCCAAATCATTTGAATTTGATTTGGTGTATAAAAGCAAGCACCTAGGTGTATAAAAGCAAGGTGTATAAAAGCAAGCACCTAGGCATTCAAGTGTGGTACTGTGATAGGTTGCCACCTGTGCAATAAGTACATTCATGAAATTTCCTCACTACTAAATATTCCACGGTCAACTGTTAGTGTTATTATAACAAAGTAGAAAGAATTTGGGAACAACAGCAACTTAGCCACAAAGTGGTAGGCCACGTAAAATCACAGAGCGGGGTTAGCGCATGCTGAGGCGAACAGTGCGCAGAAGTCAATAGCTACAGACCTCCAAACTTCGTGTGGCTTTTATCTCAAGAACTGTGCATAGAGAGCTTCATGGAATGGGTTTCCATGGCCGAGCAGCTGCATCCAAGCCTTACATCACCAAGTGCAATGCAAAGCGTCAGATGCAGTGGTGTAAAGCACGCCACCACTGGACTCTAGAGCAGTGGAGACATGTTCTCTGGAGTGATGAATCACACTTCTCTGTCTGGCAATCCGATGGATGAGTTTGTGTTTAGCAGTTGCCAGGAGAACGGTACTTGCCTGACTGCATTGTGCCAAGTGTAAAGTTTGGTGGAGAGGGGAGTATGGTGTGGGTGTGTATGGGATTATGGTGTGACAATTTCATGCTCCCAACTTTTTGGGAACAGTTTGGGGATGGCCCCTTCCTGTTCCAACATGACTGCGCATCGGTGCACAAAGCAAGGTCCATAAAGACATGGATGAGCGAGTTTGATGTGGAGGAACTTGACTGGCCTGCACAGAGTCCTGACTTCAACCTGACAGAACACCTTTGGGATGAATTAGAGCGGAGACTGTGAGCCAGGCCTTCTCGTCCAACATCAGTGCCTGACCTCATAAATGCACTTCTAGAAGAATGGTCAAAAATTCCTATAAACACACTCCTAAACCTTGTGGAAAGCCTTCCCAGAAGATTAAAGCTGTATAGATATTGTGTATAGCGGAATAGATATAGGATACAAGCTGCGCTTTCTTGCACTCTCATCTCTCCGAGAGCGAGTGACACACAAACCTGCCTCCCCTCACTCATTCCTTTTATTTGCACCGGATTAATATCGTTGGTGGCTTGAATTTTGGTGGCCCGCAGATTTTGTGCTCACATTCAAAGTGCGCGCACATAAAGCTGCCTCTCAGCACTAAATTGAGTTCTTTTCACCTGCTTATTGTGCTTAAACAGTCAAATACACATAGAATAATGTGAAAATGCTGGTATTGTCGAGTATTCACATAAACGCAGTTATGTTTTATGTTTTAATGTAAACAGTTAAAAGAAAATACATGTGTAACAGTAAAGGGCCTTAATGGATCCGTGCGTCAGGTCTTAAAGTGACATCGTCAAATTTTGAGATATTAAAAATAACTATATGGCATTTTTTTTCCCATGGTGTCGATGTCAAAATTGTGGCCAGTGAAAATGCTGAGTGGCTAGTAACTGAAAAACCACTAGCCACAGTAGCTGGTGAGCAAAAAAGTTAATGTCAAGCCCTGAGCACCAATAATAACTGATAATAACTGAGCAGCAAAGCAGCATTAGAATGATTTTTGAAGACTCATGTGACACTGAAGACTTGAGTAATGATACTAAAATTCAGCTTCAGAAATTACATTTTAAAATGTATTCAAATATTTCGCAATATTACTCTTTTTACTGTAATTTTCGCTCCAATAATAGTGACTTTGGGTGAGATTATTAAAAGTTTGTCTCTAAACAAATAAATAGCAGACTGGTGCTAGGGTGGTGGGAAGGTTTGGGAAACCTGATGAAAAGCAGTCCTTTATTTTTGCCATGCCATTTGATGTGTTTCGTCTTTAATATTATTGAACAAAATAGGCAGTGTTAAAAAATGATTTTATTTTTTTTCCTCAGCACAACGCTCCTATCCCACAGGGTGGACGTGGAGCCATACAGTACGTAACGCAGTATCAGCATTCTAGCGGACAGAGGCGCATCAGAGTGACCACAATTGCAAGGAAGTAAGTTGTTTGCCCTTACATTTAACCATCAATGATTGCTACACACATTACCATTTGAAAGTTAGGGGTTAGTAAGATTTTTTTAAAGAAATTATTGGACCCACTTTATATTAGGTTGCCTTAACTACTATGTACTAACATTTTAATTAATCATTTGATACAATGCACTTATTGTGTACGTACATGTTTTTACATTGTACTTACATTTTTAAAAATACCTGCATGTAATAACATCTGTAATTAATTTCTGTAGTTTATAGATTTATAACACTGTTGACACTTCCCTTACACCGAACCCAACCTTTAAACTTACCCATACCACAACACCTGCCCCTAACCCTACCCTTAAACTTACCCATACCACCACACCTGTCCCTGACTTTACCCTTAAACTGACCCATACCACCACACCTGTCCCTAACCCTACCCTTAAACTTACCCACACCACCACACCTGTCCCTAACTTTACCCTTAAACTTACCCATACCACCACACCTGCCTCTACCCCTACCCTTAAACTTACCCATACCACCACACCTGTCCCTAACTTTACCCTTAAACTTACCCATACCCCCACACCTGTCCCTAACTTTACCCTTAAACTTACCCATACCACCACACCTGCCCCTAATCCTACCTTTAAACTTACCCATACCACCACACCTGTCCCTAACTTTACCCTTAAACTCACCCATACCCCCACACCTGTCCCTAACTTTACCCTTAAACTTACCCATACCACCACACCTGCCCCTAATCCTACCTTTAAATTTACCCATACCACCACACCTGGCCCTAACTTTACCCGTATCCCACCTCAATATCAGCAAAAGTGCTTTGCAATACAATATGAACACAATAGTACATTGTACTTATTTTTTTATGTAAGTACGTTAGGGCCACCTAATATAAAGTGGGGCCAAATAATTTTTTCAGCAAAGATGGATTAAATTAGACAGTAAAGATGTTAATAATAATACAGATTATTTCTATTTCAAATAAATGCTTTTTAACTTTATATTCATCAAAGTTGAAAAAAAAAAAAAGTTTCCACAAAACTTAAGCAGCAGAAAATATATTAAAATAAAGTTATTTTAAATTGGAATTATATTTCAAAATATTACCCTTTTACTATATTGTCAAATGAAAATGGGGACCTTTGAAAACAACATCATGATAGTAGAGTGACCCTCATCCTTTCATAAATGCCTCCCAGTTTGACATCATCTTTGCACATCATCCATGTGTTATCCTCAACAACCATGTCCAGTTTCCATGACAATGTGAAAAAGAAATCAAAATATTCCACTTTTAGAACGTTGCGTTTGTTTGTCAGAATCGATGTGCCTCGAAAGAGTACATTCAGTCTTCAACAAAGACTAATGCGCTGCTTGTAGTTTTGTACTAAAAATGGTTTAAGTGCCTGAAAGAACATTTCGGAGCTCTTTGACTATTCTTGCGCTTTTTGAATATACCTCTTGGATTTTTTTCTTTAATATCCAGACATTGAGGATGAATCGGTGTGAGTCAGACTGATGATGCACAAGCTTGTGTTAGAAGGTCACTGTGCTATAACATGTTCTCCTCATCCTCCTCTTCAGCTGGGCTGATGCTCAGACTCAGATCCAGAGCATCGCTGCATCTTTTGACCAGGAGGCCGCCGCTATCCTCATGGCCCGCCTGGCCGTCTACAGAGCCGAGACGGAGGAGGGGCCAGACGTTCTGCGTTGGCTGGACAGACAACTCATCCGCTTGGTGAGTCTTTCAGCCTTTCTTCTTTCAGCTGGGACTAGCAACATATAACTTTAGTTATAATCAGTCATTTAGTATTAGGGATGCACAATAATTTATCTAATTGTTTTCTTTAATTTGCAGTGCCAGAAATTTGGAGATTATCATAAAGACGATCCCAACTCATTCCGTTTCTCCGAGACATTTTCGCTGTATCCTCAGGTATTTACCTCCTGTCTAGCACTCTGACAGCACTGAATCTCACTTAACAGCAGAGCGAAAAAGAGACCTTTACATTTGTCTTTGGCAGTTTATGTTCCATCTGAGGAGATCTCCATTTCTGCAAGTGTTCAACAACAGTCCTGATGAAAGCACCTACTACAGACACCAGTTTATGAGGCAGGATCTGACCCAGTCTCTGATAATGATACAGCCTATCCTGTATGCATACTCATTCAACGGGCCACCAGAGGTAAAAATGCAGAATTTCTCCCATTGAACATGTAAAATTTGCATGATTCAGGTGACCAATGATGGACTTCAAAGATGTTAAATACCATCAAATCAAATCACCTTTATTTATAAGTCCGATTGTTTCAAAGCAGCTTCACATTGTTAACAGGAAAATAATGCAACAGAATTTGTACAGCCGTTCTGGTGAAATGGTGATGTTACCCAGCTAATTTCAAGTATCATATAGTGTCAATGCGGGCAGATCGGTAATATAGATGAAATTTAGGTGTCCCCAACTGAGCAAGCCAAAAGCCAGAGGCAACGGTGGCAAGGAACCAAAACTCCTTCAGGGGCAGAATGGAAAAAAAAAACCTTGGGAGAAACCAGGCTCAGTCGGGGTGCCAGTTCTCCTCTGGCCGACGAACAAACAGTGTATGATTGTAATTCTGGCAACATAGCAGGTCTTAATTCATATTAGGTAAATAGATATTCGTAAGATTATTCGAAAGATTTGAGTCGTCACGCCGAAGACGGGTTTAATGAGGATGTCGTGTCGATGCAGCATTTACGGGGGGAGTTTATTTGACATGCTCTCTGCAGACATTTCAGGGATATGTTGGTCATGTCCAGGCGCTGACTGCAGTAAACCTCGGGATAAACAGAGAGACTAACATTAGCGTAGAGGCCATTCTTCTTATGATGTAACGAGTACATCAGGTGTTATGGGAAGTGTTCCCGGTTCCGGCTGACCTAGTTAATGCAGCCTAACAATCATTTACTGATTTGAATAATAGAAATTGATAATGTTTTATGTGTAAGCCATAGTAAAGAGATTTTAGTCTAGATTTAAACTGACAGAGTATGTCTGCTTCCCGAACAATGCTAGGAAGACTGTTCCAGAGTTTAGGCGCTAAATAGGAAAAGGATCGACCGCCTGCAGTTGATTTTGATATTCTAGGTGTTCTCAACTGGCCAGAGTTTTGAGACCGCAATAGACGTGATGGAGTATAATGCGTTAAGAGTTCGCTCAAGTACTGGGGAGCTAAACCATTTAGTGCTTTGTAAGTAATGAGCAAGATTTTAAAATGTATACAATGTTTAATAGGGAGCCAGTGCAGTGTTGACAGAACCGGGCTAATATGGTCATACTTCCTTGTTCTAGTAAGAGCTCGAGCTGCTGCGTTTTGGACCAGCTGGAGTTTGTTTATTAAGCGAGCAGGGCAACCACCCAGTAAAGCATTACAGTAATCTAGCCTTGAAGTCATGAACGCATGAATTAACTGTTCAGCATTTTGCATCGAAAGGATGTGCCATAATTTAGATATATTTTTAAGATGGTAGAATGCAGTTTTACAGATGTTAGAAATGTGGCTTTCAAATGAAAGATTGGTATCAAAGAGCACACCCAGGTTCCTAACTGACGACGAGGACTTGACAGAGCAGCCATCAAGTGTTAGACAGCATTCTAGGTTACTACTTGCAGAGTTTTTTTGTCCAATAATTAAAAATTCTTTTTTTTCTGAATTAAGTTTGCAGGAAATTACTAGACATCCAATGTTTTATATCAGCTATGCATTCCGTTAATCTTGTGAATTGGTAAGTTTCGTCAGGGCGTGAAGAAATATAGAGCTGAGTATCGTCAGCATAACAGTGAAAACTAATGCTATGCTTCCTAATGATATCTCCCAGTGGTAGCATGTACAGGGTGAAGAGCAACGGTCCTAGCACTGAGCCCTGCGGTACTCCATACTGAACTTGTGATCAGTGTGACCTCTCTTCATTTACTGCTAAAAACTGATAACGGTCAGATAAGTATGATTTAAGCCATGCCAATGCAGTTCCACTAATGCCAACATAAATTTCGAGTCTATTCAAAAGAATATTGTGGTTGATGGTATCGAATGCAGCGCTAAGATCGGGTAACACTAATAGAGAGATACAACCACGATCGGATGATAAGAGTAAATAATTTGTAACTCTGATGAGAGCAGTCTCAGTGCTATGATACGGTCTAAATCCTGACTGGAAATCCTCACAGATACCATTTCTTTCTAAAAAAGGAACATAATTGTGAAGACATTGCATTTTCCAGTATTTTTGACAGGAAGGGTAGATTTGAGATCGGCCTGTAATTGACTAATTCTGTAGGATCAAGTTGAGTTTTTTTAATAAGTGGTTTGATAATAGCCAACTTAAAAGTTTTCGGTACATATCCTAATAACAAAGATGAGTTGATATTAAGAAGAGGATCTATGACCTCTGGTAGCATCTCTTTTAATAGCCTAGTCGGTATAGGGTCGAGCATACATGTTGTTGATTTAGATGATTTAACGAGTTTAGCCAATTCTTCCTCTCCTATAGCAGTGAATGAATGTAATTTTTTTACACAACAATGCTCTGTCTCATGTGACACTGTAGTAGACGGCTGCATGGTTATAATTTTCTTCCTAATATTAGCGATCTTACACGTAAAGAAGTTCATAAAGTCATTACTGCTGTGCTGTTTACAACCATCAGAAGTAGAAGCTTTATTTTTGGTTAACTTAGCCACTGTATCAAATAAATACCTAGGGTTGTGTTTGTTTTCTTCTAAGAGAGTCGAGAAATAAGCAGATCTAGCAGTTTTTACGGCCTTTCTGTATGTGATCATGCTCTCTTTCCATGAATTACAAAAAACCTCTAGTTTTGTTTTCTTCCAGCTGCGCTCCATTTTTCTGGCTGCTGTTTTAAGGGCCCGGGTGTGCTCATTGTACCACAGCATTGGACTATTTTCTTTAATCTTCTTTAAGTGCCGGGGAGCAACTGTGTCTAAAGTGCTGGAAAAAAGAGAGTCAATAGTTTCTGTTGCAAAATCGAGTTCTTCTAGGCTATCTGGGATGCTTAGGAGATGAAACTGATGAGGAACATTATTTAAAAAGCAATCTTTAGTGGCGGCAGTGATAGTTCTGCCATATTTGAAGCGAGGGGATGGCTTTGCAGCTAAATTAAGTATACATGATACTAGGTAATGATCTGAGATGTCGTCGCTCTGCTGCAGAATTTCAACGGTATCAACATTTATACCATGTGATAATATTAGGTCTAGGGTATGATTAAGGTGATGAGTGGGTCCTGACACGTGTTGCCTTACTCCAATAGAGTTTAGAATGTCTCTAAATGCTAATCCCAATGCGTCTTTTTCATTATCTACATGGATATTAAAATCACCAACAATTAGTACTTTATCTGCAGCCAGTACTAACTATAGAAAGTCAGCAAATTCTTTGATAAAGTCTGTATTGTGGCCTGTATACAGTAGCCAGCACAAATGTCAAACAGGATTTATCAATTACACTACATAATGCTACATAAAGCACCAAAACTTCAAAAGAATTATATTTGAAACTAGACTTCTGAGTAATACTGAAGATATTATTATAAATTACAGCAACCCCTCCCCCTTTACCTTTCAGACACGGCTCGTGTTTATAACAATAATCTTGAGGGGTGGACTCATTTAAAGTAATGTAGTCGTCAGGTTTTAGCCAGGTTTCTGTCAAACACAGCACATCTAGATTATTATCTGTAATCATATCATTAACAATAAGCGCTTTTGGGGAAATATTCAGCAACCCCAGCTTTATCATTTGATCATCTGTATTATATCTGTTGTTTATTTGTTTGACATCAATTAAGTTTTTACTGTTGAATGGTCTTGATGGTTTTTTGTATTTACTAATTCAGGGAACAGACACAGTCTCTATGTGATAATATCTAGGTGAGTCTCTACGTGTTGGGATTTATCTGACTTCTGTAACGGGAGACAGCTAGCAGACGGTCGGGTAAGCCAGTCCGTCTGCTTCCTGACCTGGGCCCCAGTTAGTCAAGGTTTAGCTTTAAGACTATATGCCATATTACTAGAGAGAAGAGCAGCACCACTCCAAGAAGGATGGGTGCCGTCCCTCTTCAACAGGTCAGGTCTGCCCCAAAAGCTTTTCCAATTGTCTATGAACCCTATGTTATTTTGTGGACACCACTTAGACAACCAGCCATTGAGTGATGATAGTCTGCTAAGTATCTCATCACTCCTTAATTGCATCTGCCATCGTACTTGCGAGTTCACACACCTCTTTAATGTTAATTTTGGTGATCTCCGACTGGCGAAGTCGAACATCGTTAGTGCCGACGTGAATAATAATCTTAGAGAATTTACGATTAGCTTTAGCCAGCACTTTTAAATTTGCTTTGATGTCAGGCGCTCTGGCTCCTGATAAACATTTGACTATGGTGGCTGGTGTCTCTATTTTCACGTTCCGTGTAATAGAATCAGCAATAACTAGGGCACTTTCAACAGGATTCTCAGTGGGTGCATCACTGAGTGGGGAGAACCTGTTTGATGTTCTAATCGGAATGGAAGAGTGGTTTTTTTGATCCGCGACTATGCCGTCTGACCGTCACCCAACTGCCCTGCTGCACGGGCTCTACAGCCGGAACCGAACAATGTACAATGTTCACTAAGCTAGTCGCATCCAAAGCAGTGTCTAAAGCTGTTACCATGTTCCCTTGCACACGTGAAACACTTTGAATTTTACCCAAATTGGTAGAAATCAATGTATATAAGCAATATAATTATTTTTAGCTATGTCTATATTTAACATATAGCGTAGACTCTTGTACCTTAATAAATAAATGTATTGCTCATATACTGTTAATTTACAAACTGATTTTGATAGAGAGATACACTACCGTTGAAAAGTTGGTAAAATAAGTCTCTTTATGTAATGTTCACCAAGGGATTATTTGATCAAAAATACAGTAGAAACCGTAATATTGTGAAATATTATTACAACTTGAAATAAATGTTTTCTATTTTGAATATAATTTAAAATGTAATTTATTCCTGTGACGTCAAAGCTGAATTTTCAGCATCATTACTCCTTCAGTGTCACATGATCCTTCAGAAATCATTCTAATATGATGATTTGCTGCTCACAAAACATTTCTGGTCACACTTTAGATTAGGGTCCAATTCTCACTATTGAATATTAACTATGACTTTTGCCTCAATAAACTAATTACTGCTTATTAATAGTTAGTAAGGTAGTTAAGTTTAGGTATTGGATAGGATTAAGGGATGCAGAATAATGCATTAATATGTGCTTTATAAGTACTAATAAACAGCCAATATCCTGGAAATATGCATGCTAAGCAACTAGTTAACAATGAGAATTAGACCTAAACTAAAGTGTTACCAGATTTCTTATTATTATCAATGTTAAAAAATGATGAATAGAAGGTTCAAGAGACCAGCATTTATTTTAAATGGAAATCTTTTCTAACATTATAAATGTTCAATTTATTAATAAATGCTTTGCAAGTATTGATTTCTTTTCAAATAAAAAAATCTCCAAACTTTTAAAAAGTGAAACTCGCTTAATCATTTTGTAAAAGTGTTCTTTAAACATCAGTATTAATTCAGTGGGTTTAATGAGAAAAATCACGTGTCATGACTCACGTTGATAATGAAGTGCAGTGTCATGATTACTGTGCACTTGATGTCCCCTGACACAAAAGATTAAAATGTGTTCTGTTTAATTAGTGCGCTGAGATCTTTTGTTCTTATTTTGTTTAAGCTCATATTATTGTTGTCTTTAAATATTTTTGCAAAGGCATGGTACCATTTGTACCCAGGACAGAGTCCTGTACTGGTCCTGTTTGGTAAAGCTGCACCTGACCTGTTATCCGACAGCAGCACTAATTTAATTCCATACCCAACCAGACCCATTTGACATAAAGACAGCAACCTGAACCGCACCCACATTAAATATGAGTTTATGCATTTAAGAAAAATAGACACAGCCCAACAAGGTGGTAATTAACAGAAAAAAGATGCATTCGTCATGTAAATGTCTACATCATGTGAGCAGCTTGCCTATGCAGGCTATTTTGAACAAATGTGCATACACCACAACATACAGATGCTTAGAGGTCTCCATAAATTAAAAGAACGCAGCCAAATATGAGCCTTTAATTCAAGATTCAAGAGTTTTATTTGTCACATACACGGTTATATACAGAATATACAACCGGCAGTGAAATGTAAACAGGTCCACTCCATGGACAGTGCAAATTCACAGTTAAAAAAACAATGGGGGAAAATATAAAAGAAATGGAATAAAAAAGTACTATATATATATATATATATATCTCTGTAGAATTATAAATAATCAAGTCAAGTAGAAAGAAAAAGTAAAAAATAAAAATAAAGAAGTGGAATAAAATAAGTGAAGTAAACTGTGCAGTGAGTAAACTGTAGACTTATAAATATGTGGTTAACAAATGTATAAAGAGTATAATGTGCAAACAGGTTTATAACAGGTTGTTACACAGTAACAACGAGAACAGAACAGAAAGTGCAGTGCAATGTCAGTGTATCGATGTTTATCCTGAAGTGAAGTCACGTGATGTTAAGTGACTGAGTTCAGGAGTCTGATGGCCTGGGGGAAGAAGCTCCTCCTGAGTCTCTCAGTTTTGGCCATCAGGCTTCAGAAGTGCTTACCAGATGGCAGCAGCGTGAAATGAGGGTTTGCAGGGTGATTAGAGTCCTTGATGATCTTAGTAGCTCTACCTTTGCAGCGTTTGGTGTAGACGTCCTGCAGAGACAGGAGAGCTCACCCTGAGATACGCTCGGATAAGCGCACGACTCTTTGCAGGGCTTTGCAGTCATGACCGGTGCTGTTCCCATACCACGCTGTGATGCACTGAGTTATGTCATATAACATCAGGGATATTTTAGTGCATTCATTCAGCATTTAAATGTGGTTCCCGACCAGCAACTCAAATGACAATGTAAATATTGTTCCACAACGGTTCACCCGTCTGACCTAGGAGCCCGAAGGTTGCATGCATTTTAATGGCATTATTGTGAAAGAGAGGGAGAGGGAGAAAGCAAGCAAACAGGCACACGTTGTATAAATGGGTTGTATAAACTCCATATAATGATCTGATGGCCCGTGCTTGTTCTTTAGTTGTACTGACTGAGTTTAACAACATCAGGATGATGATACAATGAGCAACTTAAACTGACACGTGTGTATTCTAATCTGCTTTTAATGGGGGGCTTTATGTCACTTACTGTTTTTCCCCTGACACTGGGAACAGAAGGGGGGAAGTTTCATGAAAGATGTTTATGAAAGCATCTAATTAACAGTGACAGTCCAATAACAGGCTTTGTTTTTCTGTTGTAGCCCGTGTTGCTGGACAGCAGCAGTATCTTGCCTGACCGCATCCTCCTCATGGACACCTTCTTCCAAATTCTGATTTACCACGGAGAGGTAATGTGTAAAATTGGTTACACTTTATTTTGATGGTCCACTAAAACTCTAATAACTGCTAGTTGACATGTAGTTGCAAAGTTACTTGTTGTTTGTAGAATGTCGATATAAGTTGTAACCGTAAAAATCACAGCGCATTGCACTGTGGTATATTTTCCCCTGTGACTGGGTTAGACGTTGGTTTAATGCCAAGTCTTTTTCATGTTTTCAATAATTAAGAATGCAGTCTGTTTTCTTGGTCTGCGCACATAAAATCAGAGCCAATTTTGCACTGAAACCATTTTAAACTTGGCTGCGTTTCAGCAGACAGACATTTTCTGATGAAACACTCGTAGGTGTCTTGCTGAAGTACATGCTAATGAAGTGAAATCTAAAAAACAAATGAGCGAGATGTTCCCATAGTCACAGCTCAAAAAAAATAATTTAAATACGTTTTCAGATTTATCATATTATAGTATGTCTTCTGACAGATATGTTTTCCCGTGTGTAGACAGTGTCTCAGTGGCGTAAAGCCGGGTACCAGGACATGCCCGAGTATGAGAACTTCCGCCACCTGCTGCAGGCTCCCGTGGATGACGCCCAAGAGCTTCTACACACTCGTTTCCCCATGCCACGCTACATAGACACCGAGCATGGCGGCAGTCAGGTACAGACTGATGTGATGAACTGCCTGTAAAGTGTAAACTATATAGGGAGCCCTTACTTGCACATTACTATAATATAACAATATAGCCCAAATTAGCCTAAATTCAGTTGCTATTTATTTTTAGATATAATAATCAACACTCAAATAACACATTGTATGCAAACATGTAAACTTCACATAAGGCAATTTTTGCATTAACTTATAAAATTATGTTTTTACTCCAATTTGTTGTTGAAATATAATAATTTATACATAGTGCCTGTGTATAAATAATTCATGACAGATTCATTTAAACATACATTAAATAATCAAAACATCACTTACAGGCTAAGTAGAATATAATGAATATATAGGCTAATATAGTGCATATATCTAGCAAAAGAGTTGATTTCTCTAGTGTAACTAACAGCTGTGGACACTGAAGGACTTCTGAGGTAAATGTGACGCTACGTGACGTTGTTTACAAGCTGTTTTATTGTCTTTCCGTGGTTGAAACACCGATTGAGCGATTACACAACATATGATGCGTTTCAGTAAGTTGTAATGTATCCTGAACATACCTTAAGAGATATTAATTCATGTTTATTCTTTAGAAAGAGATGAACGCTCTTCATCTTGCGCGCCTATACAGTGATCAGTCGCGACACATTAAAGAGCGTCAAAACGGCATTTATTGCCTACTATGGCGCACTACTTGGTAGAAACACATTTTTGACGTACTATTCCTGGATAACATGATATAAATGTTAATGATCAAGCAGAGAGCATATGACACCAGTGCAAAAACAGTGTGTGCAACTCACCAAAAAGCCTTGAAAGCTTCATAAATATGCACTGGATACGAGAACAGCGTCTAATGTAATTTAGACTGTCTGTCTGTCTAATGTAATTTACTTATTTATTTTGCTTGTTATCAGAAATAATCTACTCTAGAGATAACTTATACTGGCTGCGTTTACACTTGACATTAACATGCGATCACCGTGATCCGATCAAGCAGATCGGCTCATCGGTCGATCAGGACACAGCGCGTGTACATTTGTTCACATCAAGTGGTCGCCATCTAGATAACTGATCGGATTTATGTTTCCCACAAAATATTTAAATTGGGTATGTAATAGGCCTTTATCACAGAGTATAAAACAACTTTCGCTTTATCCTCTATTAATGGCAGTGCCCATAGAGCACGGGATTTCTATGATGCATTCATATACAATCAGTCTCAAATAGGGTACTTTTATCTACAAGTTTGTTTCCCAACATTAATCTTATATTATGAAATAAAGAAACATGTTATTCCGACGCATTGCATGATTGAAAGGTGAGCGCGCAAGCATTTATATAGGCTACTGTACAGAGAACGGCATCACAAGGTCTTTAAAGGGTTATTTCACCCACAACTGAAAATTATGTCATTAATTACTCATCCTCATGTCGTTCAAAACCCGTCAGACCTTCGTTCATCTTGAAGATGAAGATATTTTTCTTCTCTAAGGTCTTACGGGTTGGGATCGACATGAGGGTGAGTAATTAATGACAGGATTTTCAGTTTTGGGTGAACTAAACCTTTAAGGGGGGTGTTTCCCCCACTAAATAATGTTGCACAATTAAAACAAAATATGATAACACACAAGATTGTTAATAATTTTTTGCAGACGTCTACCGGAAGTTAAGTTTGGGCCACACAAGCGCGCATGTGCAGTAACGTTTGTTTATGTTGTTGCCGTTGAAACCGTCTATATACTCATAACGTACTTTCAAAACATTAAAATACCAAGCGTTACGTTATTCTCATGTTATCTGAAAATAAAACATGAAGGAAAATCAACAGCTCGTTCAGTCAAACGGACAGACAAGCTTTAATTGTTGCGCAACCTTATGATTTGAAATGACTCGTTTCACTCTTTTTGAATGGAAGTTCCCCAGACCAGAAGTGCCACCCATAATTTAAAATGCAGTAGGCTCGTCAGGAATAAGGTGGATAGGAGAGTTTGTTAAAAAGTAATATTAAAGGTCATTAATATTCATTGTTCAAAAGTAAAGGTCATTAAAGAGCAGAGTGGTGTGATGCTTCGCTCAATATTCCGCTCTATGCTCTCTGCTCAATCGCTCACAGCCCAAGCGAATGCTCCACTAATGTAGGTCTCATGCTCACCGGTAAAATGACATTCGCTCAAATCCCACTCCAACATTAAATTTCTCTGTATTATACACTCACCTAAAGGATTATTAGGAACACCTGTTCAATTTCTCATTAATGCAATTATCTAATTAACCAATCCCATGGCAGTTGCTTCAATGCATTTAGGGGTGTGGTCCTGGTCAAGACAATCTCCTGAACTCCAAAATTAATGTCAGAATGGGAAAGAAAGGTGATTTAAGCAATTTTGAGCGTGGCATGGTTGTTGGTGCCAGACGGGCCGGTCTGAGTATTTCACAATCTGCTCAGTTACTGGGATTTTCACGCACAACCATTTCTAGGGTTTACAAAGAATGGTGTGAAAAGGGAAAAACATCCAGTATGCGGCAGTCCTGTGGGCGAAAATGCCTTGTTGATGCTAGAGGTCAGAGGAGAATGGGCCAACTGATTCAAGCTGATAGAAGAGCAACTTTGACTGAAATAACCACTCGTTACAACCGAGGTATGAAGCCACAACACGCACAACCTTGAGGCGGCTGGGCTACAACAGCAGAAGACCCCACCGGGTACCACTCATCTGGACAGTTGAAGACTGGAAAAATGTTGCCTGGTCTGATGAGTCTCGATTTCTGTTGAGACATTCAGATGGTAGAGTCAGAATTTGACGTAAACAGAATGAGAACATGGATCCATCATGCCTTGTTACCACTGTGCAGGCTGGTGGTGGTGGTGTAATGGTGTGGGGGATGTTTTCTTGGCACACTTTAGGCCCCTTAGTGCCAATTGGGCATCGTTTAAATGCCACGGTCTACCTGAGCATTGTTTCTGACCATGTCCATCCCTTTATGACCACCATGTACCCATTCTCTGATGGCTACTTCCAGCAGGATAATGCACCATGTCACAAAGCTCAAATCATTTCAAATTGGTTTCTTGAACATGACAATGAGTTCACTGTACTAAAATGGCACCCACAGTCACCAGATCTCAACCCAATAGAGCATCTTTGGGATGTGGTGGAACGGGAGCTTCGTGCCCTGGATGTGCATCCCACAAATCTCCATCAACTGCAAGATGCTATCCTATCAATATGGGCCAACATTTCTAAAGAATGCTTTCAGCACCTTGTTGAATCAGTGTCACGTAGAATTAAGGCAGTTCTGAAGGCGAAAGGGGGTCAAACACAGTAATAGTATGGTGTTCCTAATAATCCTTTAGGTGAGTGTATGTCTTTCTAATTATAATGAATTTCTTGAATAAATGTCTCAATTACGGTAGGCCTATAGATAAGTTATGATATTTCTGTTTTAAAAGCAATATTTTATCAAGTAGTAGGCTATAAATAAATGTGACGTGACTTGACTGGATAGTGCCGAATTGCAGAGTTTGTGCAAACATATCCACTAGGGGTGGAACGGTGAGTGAGTCACGTTCGAGCAGAGGGCACTTGCAAACAAGAGTGACTGTTTTGTCCACGCCTTTTGATCATCGCTGTTGTTGTAATGTATATTATTGTTGTAATGAAGCCAGATTTGAATCCACTGTGGGTGGAGAACCGTACAGGTGTTGTGGTTTTTTTTTTTTTTTTTTTTTTTTTTTTTTTTTTTTTCTTTCTTCACGTCACTATAATTAGACTTCCTAACTGCTGTTTTCTCACGGCTGTTATTTTTTGTTTTATGTTTATTTTGTTATTGAGAGGAAAGCACGCTGCACATATTTACATATTTGTCTAAACGGCACTCTCATCAGTGTGGACTTCGGGATGTTCATTAACTGTATAGTGCTGTGAAGGCATTTCAAACTTCTTTTTATCCATAAGCGATACATTCTCCACACTCCCTTTCAGTTTGTTCTCCTCCTTCATTCCTAACTTTGAAACTCTATTAAAGGGGTAGTTCACCCAAAATTTAAAATTCTGTCAATTACTCACCCACGTGTTGTTCCAAACCCAGACTTTCGTTCATCTTCAGAAGACATATGAACATATTTTTCATATTTCTGTTTCTCCTTTGTAAGTCTATTGACCTAAAACTCTGATACTTCAAAATTATCGTAAAATAAACCTATATGAATTGAGTGGTTTAATCCAAATCTTCAGTAGAGACATTACATTATGAACAGATTTAGTTTAGGCTTTTATTCCCATATAAATATTGATCAGCAAACAATGTTTACAGCATTCAATTTTGGTAAACGTAAACTCAAGTATGTTTGCTTGACGTGTGAGAACCAATGAGGTGCATTCTCATGTACGACAGCACGTTTGAGCTTCTACACGAACCAATGAGGTTCATTCTCGTGTTACGCAGCATGTTTGAGCTTTAGCAAGAACCAATGAGGTTCATTCTCGTGTTACGTAGCGCGTTTGAGCTTTGGCAAGAACCAATGAGGTTTGTTCTTGTGCGTCAAGCAATTACGGTTGAGGTTCTGTTTATGTTCACTGATCAGTTGTTTATATGTGAATAAAAGCCTAAATTCAATCTGTTCATCATATAATGCGATCAGGTCTCTTCAGAAGACTTGGATTATATTGCTTGATTTATATGGATTTATTTTACATTCTCTTTATAAAAGTTTTGAAGTGTCAGAGGTTTGGGTGAACAGACTTTTAATGAAGGGACAGAAATCTCTCAGATTTCATTAAAAAATATGTTAATTTGTGCTCTGAAGATGAACAAAAGTCTTGTGGATTTGGAATGACATGAGGGTGAGTAAATTTACATAATTACATTTTTGGGTGAATTAACCCTTTAATATTCCCTTACCTGTATGATCTTCATTTAAATAAAGCAATAAAAGCCACACGTTGTTGTGTAATATGAGCTTTGTTCATAAAACCTTCTACATGGACACCGTGTAAGGTGCCTTCTAACAGAAATGAAACCTCAAAAGTGACTGATTTCAAATACTACATGGCAGCAACTCTGCACTACTCATATGAAACACAAGAGACTCGACTAAAATATGATATTAGCATGTTTCGATAATCTTATAAGCACACTTTTTGGTAAAATTAAATAAAAGAATTTGATTGTCTTTTAATCAAATATATTTATAATAGGGCTGTCAATAGATTAAAATTTTGATTGCGATTAATCAAAATTACTCACACTTATCATGAAATTAAGCATACACCATTTTTATTGTTTAACAGGTTCATTTTGTCATAATTTGCTATATTCAGCAATGTAAAACACCAGATTGATGGGTGATTTTCACAAAACTGCTAGCTTTTTTTACAGCAAATTTAGGTTTACACTTGGAGACTCCAAAAGGACACCAAATAACCAAATTATATAAGTTCATAATCATAAATTATGCACACCAAAGTACCTATTAAAAAAGAAAAGAAAAAACGTTTCACAATTTATAGTGTATAATATGCAACAGCAAAAAGCTGGTTTACATTTTAGACACGTCAAGTTACAATACCGAACAGGATCACATGGAGATGCCAAAAAAACCTAAACCAACCGCCTTGACCTGACTGCATATACTACAATACATGAATCCATTCAGAATTACTAAACAAATCAATACATTATCACCCTGAATGTGTGTGGAAACAACGTGAATGTACTGAAATATGTCTGTGTATAATACAGTGTGCGATCAGTGCGCTGAGAGTGCACATACATGGTTTGTTTATTCACAGACTCGCGTGTGCTTAATGTACAACTCCTGTAAGTCACCGCAATCATGTCATGTTTTGACATTCTAGTTAGTCTGTCACAGTGTGATGTGTGAGGGTTTGCGCTCTTCAGAAACAATCACAGAATATGACAGAGCTCATGTTTTAAAGCAAAACCCATGCTGGACTGGATAATTCATTGAAAATGCAATTTTCCCTGCACTCTCTGATGTAATCAGCCTGGTTTTCTTTGCATTAGCGCTGTTTTGGACTGATTGTTTGAATTAATTTGCTTACTGAATCATTGGACTGAATTTTCCTGCCGTTTAGTGGCTTAAAATTATCTGATCGCAAACAGAGAAGCGAAATCGGGTTAAAGGATTAGAATAGAAATTTACAAGTACGTGCACCATTGTTGATGCTCAGTGTAAAAACTCCCAACTCCCAAGATCATCTAACTGAGTGACGTAAATTACGTTAATGATGCATTTTCACATGCTCTAGTAATTTATTTGCGTTTTTGTGTTAAATTATTTTAATGCATTAAGGATTTTAAATTAATTGCATGGGTTAATTCGTTAGCATTGACAGCCCTAATTTATATTATGCATTTCTCTCGACTTGTCCACTATCTACGATGAAATGTTTTGGTAACAGTTATTTCGATGGTTCTCCTTACACATTTTACTAACTATAAGTAATGTTGCAACTGCATGTCAGCTAGTTGTAGACTGTCTGCTTAATATCTGCTAACACTTCATTTTGATGCTCCCAAACAATCTACTATCTAGACAATCTGCTGACTAGTAGGATCTTTACAAGTACATTAACTTATTCTACTAAACCGAACCCTAACCTAACAATCTACTAATACTCTAATGAGAGTTAGTTCACATGAAGTTGCAAAGTTACTTATAGTTATATGTCCAAAGTCGACCATTGAATTGAGCTTGCTGCAATGTATATTCGTTTTACCTCTTAATGCTTTAGATTTTAGTCAGCATAATGTTTCTGCCTAATTTTTGACATAGCCTTCAAATTGGCAGCGCACCATTGATCCCTTAAATTGCTGTCTAGGTGGGAAGGTCACTAAGTTTTGTCACCAGAACTCTTAATTGTGCTAAAAAGAAATCAAAGTACCATGGTGGATTATTGCTTTTTTTAAATGGAATGGTAGCAACAGTTATAATATGAAAGATGGCAATTTTCAATAAACAGTTAAATTGATTAATTATAATAAGAAAACCCAAACAAACAAGCAGTTCTTCTGCCAAGTAATATAGTTCATTAGCCTGATGGAGGTTTATGGTTGCCAAGCAGCACAACAAATCAAAGATCATTCTGTGTTGCAGCCAACATTTAAGTGCACTTGGCTCTTAAATATGGAATTAAGATGATGTTGTGTGTGTGTGTGGTCCTGGTAAACCCTATGTTATGGGGACAAAATGTCCCCACAAATCCTTGTCCTTCTAGGGAAATGAGGAAAACAGCTAAAAAATCCAAATGTTTTTTTGAAAATGTAAAAATGCAGAAGTTTTCAGTGATGGGTAGGTTTAGAGGTAGGGTTAGGAGATCATTATGTATATGAAATGTTCCCATAAAACATGGAAACCCAATGTGTGTGTAGGCCTACTGGCTATTTTACAACTGATTTTTACAGCCAGATCCATCCATTGTTTTAAATAATAGATTTGGTTTGAAAGAGCCATGTTGTTAAATGGCAAATGACAGTTGTTTGAATCAGTAATTTTGGATTAGTCAGTGCAAATATTAATTGCTTTCACAAAACCACCTCCATTTTCTCAAGCCTTGATTAATGGTGGCTCAAATGGAAGGTGCTACTTTTGAAAACAGTTGTTCTGACAGCTCTTCAGTCAATTTCTACGCTTGAGAAATTCGCCCTAGAGGATTTTTAAACGCTGCTTGTGAATAAATGACTGTAATGGGTCATTGAGACTTGGCAACTGTTCTGCATATTAATACACTATTTTTAAGATCTGAAATTATACCATGATTTATTTATTTTTCTCCCCCTCCAGGCTCGTTTCCTCCTCTCCAAAGTGAATCCTTCTCAGACTCATAACAACATGTACGCATGGGGTCAGGTGAGTGCTGTATATCTCACCAACACAAGCACATTTCCTTTGTGAGGAATATTGATTAGTCTACTGTAACGAGCAGTTGTTATACAACTATAGAAACATGTCTCTGCATTTTTCTAATATTCACCGCCGCTGATTGAATCACACTTCCTGTGTTTGTGTAGGAGTCTGGCGCACCCATTCTCACAGACGACGTGAGTCTTCAGGTGTTTATGGATCATCTGAAAAAGCTGGCAGTGTCCAGCGCTGCCTAAGAGCCTTCCATTGTCAATCTTTTTCTCAGTAACACACAGCCAGCAGGATCACATTGGCACTGCCCTCAGTTTTTCCTATTTATAACATGCATATATGGAGCCCAGACCTTCGAAAAAAGAGATTGAGTCAATCGGAAGCATCATTCTTTAATGTTTAATTATGACAAAAAACAATGGCAAACACTGCATCCTCATAACACTACATGTTGAGTATACATCAGGACAAGATATTTGTTACTGTTTTAATCAGAATGAATTTATTTAGCTACGTGAGTGAAGTGGCTACATAGTTTAAGAAATGACAATTCAGTCATTATTTACTCCATTTTCATGCCATTCCAAACCCATATGCTGCCTTTTTTTTTGTCCTTGGAGACAAACTGAAAGAATCGTTATATATAGACAAAAATAATTTCAAATTCTTTTGAAGCCATATGATAGTTTCTTGTTGTCTAGTCAGTATTTGCCTCAAATTCTTACTAGACAAACAAAAACCAATGCCGTTTTTGGTTAATAGCTTTCATGCACCATTTTTGAATGCAGACATGAGATATCTGAATAATGACTTCGGTCTGTTCCTCGTACAAAGCTATCATACTGCTTCAGAAAACCTGGACCTGGAGTCCCATCGATTATTTTCAGTGTGCAAAACCCACAATGATTCTTTATAAGTTATCACTTTGTGTTTTATGGAAAAAATAACGGCATACGGGTTTGGAAAAACATGCGGGTGAGTAAATAATGATGGAACATTCATTTTTTTGACTGAACTGTTGCTTCAGATCTGATGTTTACGTGTATGAAACTCTGTGATGAGACCTCATGTTGAACGGAGGGAGGAAACTAGCTGGTTTTAGCATACCTGCAGCAGATACTTTTGTTTTCCTAGTCAAGGAAGGTGAAAGCAGTGCCAATGTAGCCAATTAAGCATGAGAGCTCAAACGCCGCCTCTAGCCAACAGCGCAGAACAATGCATTATTTTTAGAACCTGTGCGCGTCTCTCGTCTCGTTGCTGTTGATGGTTTGTTTTTCAGCGCAAGGTTGAGTGGCCCTTTCCAAACACAGACTTGCGGAATATGTAAGCTGCCTTTCTGTCTGTCGCTCTGATATTTATGAGCCGTTTCTAGCAGTATTGTATGTTTTGTTTCTAATAAAACTGGCTTCATGATCCCACCATGGTCTGCAGTGTTCAGATTTTGAATTTTGGAAACCAAAAACTATTCTGTCTTTGTCATTCTTGCCTTTCAAGTCAGCATCCTGTGAGTCTCAAAGGACATGGAGGCCTATGTGTGTGTCTCCATTTTCATTGAAAGAATAGTTGAAAACACTGCTATCATTTTCTCACCCTCATGTCATGACTTACTTTCTTCTGTTGGAACCCAGAGGTTTTGTATCATCTCTGAGTTGGTATTTTCCATACAGGCTTTGATGGGGCTTTGAGGAGTGAAATATTCCTTTAACAGAGCGCAACTATTGCATGTTCCACAAGTAAGAGTGGGTTGGTGTGCAAAATAATTAATTGCATTACACCATCATGAAATTTGATAGCACGGTCTACGTCTGAGATTTGCTTTAAAGAAATATGACTTGCTCATTTGCAGCATTTGTGTGGTTGTTTTCATTGATGGCCACATGGGAGCAGCAATTAACTAAGAGAGCGCCGGTTCAACTGTGATTATTGGAGAAATCAAAAGTTCTTTTAGATGGCGTATGTAAATGATGAATATCTCACGGCAGTCGATCCAGATTTTTCACATCCAAGTTTTATAGAAAGATAATTACCGATTCATGCCTTCAGTGTTCATTATTTCAGAACTCGCCATGTTATTCCCTGTTAAGTTTTCAAATCATTAGTCTCCCTAAGCCATATTTTTACGGATCACCCTGTCAAATAGGCATGCCTAAATTTTTTGCTTATTAAATTAATAAATTAAACCGCATTAGGCCGTGTAGCAACTCATAAGGTAATAACTCCACATAATGTAATAAGTATTACATTATTATTGTAATAAAATGTTCATAATGTAATAATTTTCTCAAAATGTAATAAAATCTTGAGCTCATAATGTCATAATTTTTACATTTGAGAAATTTATTACAATGTAAACTCACCAAAAACATGTCATATTTTCATTATTGTAATAGCTTTTAAAAAATAAATATTAATATTCCCTTTTTAGATCACATTTTAAAAATCAAATTTTAACCTGCCTACAAAATCCACCAGGTTACTGATACTACTACTTCTACTACTAGTAGTAGTTTAAAGGTGCAAAAGTTCTGATTTAACTTATTTATCTGGATTTAGATTTTTAAAATGTACTGTAAAGGAATACCAATTCTTTGTTTAATAAACATTAATAATAGTAATAATATTAATAATTGCAGGAATATTTAAATGTTGCATTTCTTGCAGGTAGTTTAAGACTGATTTAGATATTATTATTATTATTATTATTATTATTATTATTATTATTATTTTTAAATGTACTGTAAGGGAATACAATTTTTTTATGTTTTAAAAGCGATTACAATAAATGAAAATGTGATGTTTTTTGTGAGTTTAAAATGTAATACATTTCTCATAATGTAAAAATTGTTGGCTCAAAGCTCAAGATTATTACGTTTTGAGAAAATTAATACATTATGAACATTTTATTATAATAATGTAATACTTATTACATTATGTGCAGTTATTACGTTATGAGTTGCTACAGGCCGGTGTGAAAAGGATATTACACCCCCTGAGCACAATGTAATGTGTAATATATTCTAATCCTATAATGCTTTCTGAAACTTTTTTCACAATGAGATCAGCTCAATGGATGTGAAAGCCTGTATTTTTATTACATTTTTAAATCTGTCAACTCATTCCAAAGTGGCTTAACAAATGCTAAAGATTTCACCCTTTGCCAGGAGTTTTATTGACAGGCGATCTGACCCATCATAATCAGCCATCCGCCAATTCCGCCATTTTGTCCGGCAGAGCAGTCAGAAGAGTAAGTAGATTAATGTTGGTGGACTTGAACGGTGTATACTGACATCTTTCCTTGAAAACCTAAGCAGCTGACTTGTTGCCTCGCTGCCTTAAAAGGCAATGACTTATAAGGCAGCGTTTGTGCACAGAGGCACCACACAAAACAGATTTCGGACAGGCAGTGTAACAGTTTAATGATCTACAGCTTTGGTGATAACTAAGCGAATATTTAATTACTACAGTAGTAGTTTCTCGCTAGAAATTACATCAGAAATGGGAAAACGTCCAGAGCGCACATTTTTACGTCCACTTTTACACAAACTGACCAGCAGCTGCAACTCTCAGACGCCATCTTTCTTTTTCTATCTCAACTGTCACCAAATGGAAAGCATAGGATTGTGGGATATCAAAGGCAGTGAAGGATATATCTATGCTGCCTTCAAAAATCGATCAGATGAAGGTCTCAGGAGGCAGGAAGTGAAGCTAACATTAGATTTGGACATGCCTTGATGCCTTCCTACCTTGAAATGTGTCCTTCGAAGGCAGCATTTTCCAAAAGCGCCATGGCTTGTCGGACATAGCATCAGTAACTAAAGGGGGCAGGTCTTTGCAAACCAATTGGGTTCCGGAGATTTGGAGATCACGTGACTTTGTGGTCTCTTATTGCAATTGTAACATACAAATCGATGTGTGTTTGAGAGCTGTGAAGTATATCTCAGTCTCCCCATGAAAAATGAAAAATCATTTTGTAGCAATAAAAACCCAAATCATGGCTGGTGTCCTGATGCATTTTACGAGCACTGTGGAGAAAAATACAGGAAGGTTGCAGACAATTTGAGTAGAAACCCAAAGCATATTGCCACAGACTGTATACACTCACCTAAAGGATTATTAGGAACACCTGTTCAATTTCTCATTAATGCAATTATCTAATCAACCAATCACATGGCAGTTGCTTCAATGCATTTAGGGGTGTGGTCCTGGTCAAGACAATCTCCTGAACTCCAAACTGAATGTCAGAATGGGAAAGAAAGGTGATTTAAGCAATTTTGAGCGTGGCATGGTTGTTGGTGCCAGACGGGCCGGTCTGAGTATTTCACAATCTGCTTAGTTACTGGGATTTTCACGCACAACCATTTCTAGGGTTTACAAAGAATGGTGTGAAAAGGGAAAAACATCCAGTATGCGGCAGTCCTGTGGGCGAAAATGCCTTGTTGATGCTAGAGGTCAGAGGAGAATGGGCCGACTGATTCAAGCTGATAGAAGAAGCAACTTTGACTGAAATAACCATTCGTTACAACCGTGGTATGCAGCAAAGCATTTGTGAAGCCACAACACACACAACCTTGAGGCGGATGGGCTACAACAGCAGAAGACCCCACCGGGTACCACTCATCTCCACTACAAATAGGAAAAAGAGGCTACAATTTGCACAAGCTCACCAAAATTGGACAGTTGAAGACTGGAAAAATGTTGCCTGGTCTGATGAGTCTCGATTTCTGTTGAGACATTCAGATAGTAGAGTCAGAATTTGGCGTAAACAGAATGAGAACATGGATCCATCATGCCTTGTTACCACTGTGCAGGCTGGTGGTGGTGGTGTAATGGTGTGGGGGATGTTTTCTTGGCACACTTTAGGCCTCTTAGTACCAATTGGGCATCGTTTAAATGCCACGGCCTACCTGAGCATTGTTTCTGACCATGTCCATCCCTTTATGACCACCATGTACCCATTCTCTGATGGCTACTTCCAGCAGGATAATGCACCATGTCACAAAGCTTGAATCATTTCAAATTGGTTTCTTGAACATGACAATGAGTTCACTGTACTAAAATGTCCCCCACAGTCACCAGATCTCAACCCAATAGAGCATCTTTGGGATGTGGTGGAACGGGAGCTTCGTGCCTTGGATGTGCATCCCACAAATCTCCATCAACTGCAAGATGCTATCCTATCAATATGGGCCAACATTTCTAAAGAATGCTTTCAGCACCTTGTTGAATCAATGCCACGTAAAATTAAGGCAGTTCTGAAGGCAAAAGGGGGTCAAACACAGTATTAGTATGGTGTTCCTAATAATCCCTTAGGTGAGTGTACACCGATCAGGCACCTGTGAGTGGGTGGGATATATTAGGCTGCATTACCTAGGTCAGCCAAAACTGGGAACACTTCCCATAACACCTGATGTACATGTTACATCATAAGTAGATGGCATCTACGCTAATATTAGTCTCTCTATTTATCCCGAGGTTTACAGTAGTCTGCCGGATCCAAGCCGTATCCAGATCAGATGGTGGACCTGCGCCTAGACACAATCACAATGCAGCCCTGAAGTGTCAGCAGAGACTGTCAACTAGACTGTCCCCTATGAAGGCCTCCTTCCCTTCCCTTTCCCTCTGTACAGATAAAAACATTATCAAAATGATTCCTATTCACATGTCTAATGTCTAAAAACGCTGTATTATGCATACCAGACAAGTAATTTCACGGTCATTTTGTAAAGAAAAACTACGTGCCTGCGCAAATACATATTCAAACAGGCCTGCCTATAGAATAAACATGTAATGCTTACGTGCATGTCGTCACCATTCTCACAGATTCACATTTTTTGAAGTTTACACAAAGATGAGAACGGTATTGTTTCAAAACTATTTCAAATCCTATTTAATACTTTACGTTCTCAAGCCACCAAACACTGTTGCCATGCAAATGAATGTCCATAACGCATTAAAGGTTTTCTATTTTAGAAAATGAAATCACGAAAATGGTGTCATGTAAGTGGCCCCAAAGTAAATAACTAATGATTTTTTACAATGGAAATTAATCAATCAAAAACTTCACAGAAAAAAGTCACAGAGAGGGTGGAAACCACGTTTTCAAGTGAGGCAGAGCGACATGGGTCCTGAAGTGGATTTGCTGGATGAATCGGAGGAGGAGACAGAGGAATACCCGAGTGCTTCACTGAGATCCAGTTCACCCGAGCCCAGTACTGGCACAACAAGGGGGACACCGCAAACTGGGGAAATGGTGGCGTTAATGCAGGAATTCCTCAGTGCTCAACAACATCTGTCAGAACTCAGGAATACGAGAATCCATGCAACAGACAGTTCAGGCAGCGGCTACACCAAGCAACGCTGAGAGTCCACGAATGGCGCTTCCAACGCCAAGCCGGTCTAGGTCACTCACTATCACCACCACCACCAAGATCTGAGTCCCAAAGCCAGTCTTCCAAGCAGGCGAGGATATGGAGAACTTTCTACGCTGCTTTGAGCGTCTGGCACGGACGTGGAGATGGCCAGAGGAGGAGTGGAGTTGTAGACTGATGCCGTTGCTAACAGGCAGAGCATTGGAGGCCTATCTTGCTATGGATGAGGAGCAAGCTTGACAAATTCAATATCTCACTGGAGAGATATCATTAGCACTTCTGGGCTTCAACAGTACAGGCAGGAGAATCACCAAATGAGACGTATCATTGGCTACGGAACCTGAATCTTCAGTGGATTCGACCTGAGCAAATTCTTATCGTCGGTGTATGAATGAGTGAATGAATGGGTAAATGTGAGGCAATATGTAAAGCGCTTTGGTGGCCATGGGTCTGTTGAAAGCGCTATATAAATGCAGTCCATTTACCATGCCATATCCAGATCAGATGGTGGACCTGTGCCTGGACATGACCAACGCATCCCTGAAGTGTCTGCAGAGAGTGTGTCAAATAAACTCCCCCCGTAAATGCTGCATCGACATGACATCCTCATTAAACCCGTCTTCGGCGTGACGACTCCAATCTTTCGAATAATCTTACAAATATCTATTTACCTAATATGAATTAAGACCTGCAATGTTGCCAGAATTATAATCATACACTGTTTGTTCGTCGGCCAGAGGAGAACTGGCACCCCGACTGAGCCTGGTTTCTCCCAAGGTTTTTTTCTCCATTCTGACCCTGAAGGAGTTTTGGTTCCTTGCCACCGTTGCCTCTGGCTTTTGGCTTGCTCAGTTGGGGACACCTAAATTTCATCTATATTACCGATCTGCCCGCATTGACTATATGATACTTGAAATTAGCTGGATAACATCACCGTTTCACCAGAACGGCTGTACAAATTCTGTTGCATTATTTTCCTGTTAACAATGTGAAGCTGCTTTGAAACAATTGGACTTGTTAAATGCGCTATATAAATAAAGGTGATTTGATTTGATTTGAGTGTTGTTGGACACTGGAAGTGCCATTTCTTTGTTAAAATCTTTCCATGCTGCAACCATGCATTTTGATGACACCATTTACATACAATGTGTACATGGGGATGTGAAAAGTTACCCAAGTGCTGTGGTGAATGTGTGTGTTCATGAACAAACGTATTTGCTCAAGGTTGCAGTTGTTGAGTCGTTACCTGCTGACATGATTTTGGGAAAAGATTTGCCTATATTACTTGATTTACTGTATGGTACAATTAATGCTAAAGCAAACCTATCAAGTCCAGTTGTAACACAGGTCAATGCTAATGCTGGGTTGCAGCCCTTACCAGACTTGCACCATAGTCTGATTCAGGGTGGAACTAAGGCCCCCAGAAAGTCACACAGACAGCGGCGTGCAGACAAATATTTGGGTAATTCAGACCCAGAAGTTAATGCTGAGGGTTTGGAAACGTGGAAATAGCAGATTCCAGAGAACATTGGGGACTTACAACACTCTATTCCATGGGCCGGGCATCTAGGTCACCACAAGACATACACACGTATAAGTGAGGAGTGAGGAGGTGAAACCAGTGCTGATGGTCAGGACAGTTCAGAGGCAGACATCACCACTCGATTTTACCCCTCTTCAAGATGCTGAAAGGTCTGACCTACAACATCTTCTATCCCAGTTTCCACAACTGCTTCAGCAGAGCCCTGGACGGACGTATATAGCCCAACACACCATCCACTTAAATGACCCTACGCCATCGAGACAGCGGCCGCATCGCATCCCCGAGTACCTCCTAACAGCTTTAAAAAAATATTGAGACGATGATACATTTGGGTGTCATCGAACCCTCAACAAGTGAGTGGCGCAGCCCATTGGTCATCGTGTCCAAAAAAAAAACTCTCTGCATCTGCATCGACTTCCGTAAGTTAAACAGCCAATTCAAGTTTGATGCATACCCGATGCCCTGAATGGATGTATTGCTGGAAAAGATTGACCAAGCCCAGTTTATCACCACTCTCGATCTTTGTAAAGGTTACTGGCAAGAACCTCTTGACCCAGCATCTTGACCCTACACTGCATTTAAGACTTGGAATATTCCATTTAACTGTCTTACCTTTTGGGTTGCATGGAGCACCAGCAACGTTCCAGAGGATGATGGACCGAGTACTGCAAGGTGGGGAGGGATGTTCAGCTGCATACTTGGATGATGTAGTCATTTTCAGCAACACCTGGACAAAGCACATCTAACACATCAAGCAAACTCTGGAAAGGATACAGAGAGCAGGTTTGACTCTGAACATGGGAAAATGCAGTTGGGCACAACGAGAAGCCTGCTATTTAGAATACCTGCTAGGTAATGGACAATTAAAACCATAAGTCAGCAAGGTGGAGATAATTCTCTTGACTCTGTCCTTCATTCAGTGCAGACGTGTTTTCACTCTGCTCCCGCTGTGCTCTGGCACTTGTTATTTTGTCTTTCTTTTTCTCTCTGACCCGCTGCTTGCTGGACTCCTGAAAATACTGAAATGGAATTGATTAACTGGTCAATCAGCGTGATCGATAGGATTTTCTCACAAAGGAAGGGTGCCCCGGGAGAACCCACCTGCCCGGACGGGACCTTTGCTGCAGGGTACGTGAGGGACGCATGGAACAACTGGCAAGTCCTGTGCCTGGAGGCTCTGTCCGTGGAGGATGCGGAAGATTTATACATGATTGGATTATTGATGGCGGGGTTCCTATTCTTTGGCTTTGGGATTGCCCTGACCTATCGGAAGATTGGTAAGACAGCTGCAAGCAAATTCACCCAGCCGCTGTCTGTGGAAATTAAGGAATGCTTCGGGCTGTGTGTGACCGTTTGAAGGAATTAGATCAGAGAGTGATACGAATTGAGGAACTGAACCGTAAATAACGCAGTCCGGACTGCGGATACGCAGGGAAGAGTGGGCTCCATCGGGGTCAGATCGGTGAACTTTTACGGACTGTAACCGGTCTGGCCATGAGGCTGGACGTAATGTCACGGAAACTGCACAGACCGGACGCGAATGCTGAGGACCAGATCTGATTGATTGATTATGATCCGGACAAATTACCGAAGATCATCAAATGGATTAAAAAATTGTATTTGCCTGACCTAATCAACTACCCCAACGAACCTCACTGTCCCTATCTCTCGGTTGGGAGGTCAGCCTGACAGCTTGGTCTGCTATCTTTCCCTGTGCACTGCCTTATCTCCCTTCAAGGACAAACCATAGAACTGAACTCGAAAACATCTGAAGTTATGGCTAACATTCTCACACAACACAATCTCAGACTCACTCGCACCATACACAACTATCCCGATCCCAGCCCCCCTCCATCCGTCTGCCTGTCTTTATCTATCTCCTCTCCCACTCCATACAAAAAATCCCATCACGTGACCACGTGTACTGTGTTATGTTATGTTTTGTTGTGTTTGCTATGTAATGCTTGCCAACTGCATTCTTGTATTTCTGGAGAGCGTGTGGCGGTGCCTGAAAAGGCTTGCTCCAAACTTCATTTCGTTATACTGTACTTGTACATGTGTAATGACAAATAAACTGAATTCATCACAGCCCACAACCAAGGACAAAGAAATATGTGAAGTCCTTCTTGGGTCTTGTAGGATGGTACAGGTGGTTTGTCCCAGAATTTGCCTCCATTGCTACCCCGTTGACCAACTTGTTCTGCAACTGGAATAGGAGCTGTCCTGACCCAAGGGATTGCTGGGGAGGAGAAGCCAGTGGTGTTCCTCAGCCGTAAGCTGCTACCTAGAGAGACAAGATACTCGAGAATTGAAAAGCAATGTCTGGCCTTTAAATGGTCCCTCGATAGCCTCTGGTATTACCTGCTTGGGAGAGAGTTTGACCTAGAGACTATTGATGGTACTTAGCTCTAGCCCTTCTACTACAAGGTTAGTCACATCCCTGGGAGGAAGAATGTGATTGTTGACTACCTGTCTCGGTACCCGAGCAGTACGCAGCTTGGAGAGGGGGAAGTTATTGTAAAGAGGGAGACCTGATCTGGCGGCAGGATGGCACTAACTCTGACACGCACACACACATTTTAATTTGCCGCTCCTCTGTTACCACTATGGTTTGTGTGCACACGAGACACACAGCACTGGTTAATTTAAACTCACGTACATAATCGCCCCCGCTACAGTAAACTCACAGTGCATACACACGTGATTGTTGGTATCGAAGGCTATTTATAGCTCTCTGTCATGTTTTCCCAATAATGGCGTCACCCGGATTCACACAACATATATCATAATGTTTTGCCTGATCTGTGTATTCCCAAACTGTATTGCTGTGGTTCCATGACAGTCTCATTGATTTGACCGACTTGATCATCTTTTACTTAGATCATTGCCACGGGGCAGAAAATATGAAATCTCAAGCTTGTTTAGAAAAATTAAGACATATGTCTCTACCAAAGGCACATCTGGAGTGTTTTTAAACCCGCTGTCTAGGAACATCCTCCAGAGAGGTTGCAAATTATCTTATCTCCTGCCAGAAAGGCTCCATTAACTTTTGAGAGATCTGCTGCATTTTGGTGCAAAATATGCACTTTAATTATGCATTACATTTGATGATAAAATCTCCATGGCTCACTGGAAGAAATTCAATGCTACAGATTTTAGGTCAATGTGTTTCACTTTTCCTATTCATTAGGCATGATAAATCCAGCTAATTAACCCACGCAATACTGGCCTCTCACAGATGGGTGGAAATTGACTCATTACACAAACTGAAGATGATTGAATTTCTCAAAATATCTCTCCCTAGATTGAGTTTGTTAACTTAACGAACTCAAGGCAGCCTTATTAAGGCATATTTGAATGCAGACATCACGTCACATCAACCACAAGCAGGGGATTGAAACCCCTGCCTACATAAATTATCTCAGATTTTTTTAGCAGTTATGTTTTTAGATTATATAATCAGGTCTCTCAAGTAACTTTAAAAGAAGCTTGTGTTTTGTCCTTGTAATCAGGACAACAGTGTCTTTTAACCAGGTTGCTGTAGAGTCTAGATTAAATAGGCTGTACACAAGAGGATGAGCACATAATTTATCTGACTCTATTAGTACAGTAATGCCACAAAAGAGAGTGTGCATTAGAAATGAATCCAGAGGACATGCTGAAACACTCAAACTACACACTGTCATGGATAGTGCTTTCTGTGGGGTTATTTGAAAACTACAAAAGTTGTTGCTCTTTTTTTTTTTTTGAGTTTGTTTTACTGCAGTATGCCCAAAAAGTTGGTAAAACTTCTAGCAGCTGTACATTGCTACAGAACATTGCTGTAAATATATGGTAGATTATACTTAAAATTACAGTAAAAAAAAACAACCTGAATTTCATTAATGTAGTGTTAAAGTGCCCAGATTTATGGATTTTTGAAAATTACCTTTCATTGTAGTGTAACATAGTTCTAAGTGAATGAAAACATCCTGCAAAGTTTTAAGTCAATTTTAACATAATTTTTTTCAAACGAATTGCAGGCCGTTTCATTGTGATGTCAAGAGGAAACATTAGCATATTGCCCGTCCACTTATTGCGCGTGCAGACACCAGGGAAAACTTGAACCACCTCAAACACTGCAGCTGATTACAATGCTGTGCTCTACAGTGTGTTCATTGAGTTTCATATTGAGACCTCTCTGACTAACCAGCTAACTCACGTTATTACTGTCTTACTGAAATACTGTAAATGAGCTGTGGGCTGCAGTATTACCTAAACTGTCTATTAATGCAGATTGTCTGTCATTCTTACTACTTTGAGTAAAGATAAAGGATGGAGACTGACAAGATTTGTTTTGCAAACTTTAATGTTACATCACGTTAGTGCTGGGCTAATGTATGCGCTGTTATTGATACAGTTCCCTATGGAAACTGCTCCAAAGCTTCAATTTCGTTAAGGACGTTCAAATGCATTGATCAGTATGCTTGCGTCGACTTCACTGTAGCCTATACACTCACCTAAAGGATTATTAGGAACACCATACTAATACTGTGTTTGACCCCCTTTCGCCTTCAGAACTGCCTTAATTCTACGTGGCATTGATTCAACAAGGTGCTGAAAGCATTCTTTAGAAATGTTGGCCCATATTGATAAGATAGCATCTTGCAGTTGATGGAGATTTGTGGGATGCACATCCAGGGCATGAAGCTCCCGTTCCACCACATCCCAAAGATGTTCTATTGGGTTGAGATCTGGTGACTGTGGGCGCCATTTTAGTACAGTGAACTCATTGTCATGTTCAAGAAACCAATTTGAAATGATTCAAGCTTTGTGACATTGCATTATCCTGCTGGAAGTAGCCATCAGAGAATGGGTACATGGTGGTCATAAAGGGATGGACATGGTCAGAAACAATGCTCAGGTAGGCCGTGGCATTTAAACAATGCCCAATTGGCACTAAGGGGCCTAAAGTGTGCCAAGAAAACATCCCCCACACCATTACACCACCACCACCAGCCTGCACAGTGATAACAAGGCATGATGGATCCATGTTCTCATTCTGTTTACGCCAAATTCTGACTCTACCATCTGAATGTCTCAACAGAAATCGAGACTCATCAGACCAGGCAACATTTTTCCAGTCTTCAACTGTCCAATTTTGGTGAGCTTGTGCAAATTGTAGCCTCTTTTTCCTATTTGTAGTGGAGATGAGTGGTACCCGGTGGGGTCTTCTGCTGTTGTTGCCCATCCGCCTCAAGGTTGTGCGTGTTGTGGCTTCACAAATGCTTTGCTGCATACCTCGGTTGTAACGAGTGGTTATTTCAGTCAAAGTTGCTCTTCTATCAGCTTGAATCAGTCGGCCCATTCTCCTCTGACCTCTAGCATCAACAAGGCATTTTCGCCCACAGGACTGCCGCATACTGGATGTTTTTCCCTTTTCACACCATTCTTTGTAAACCCTAGAAATGGTTATGCGTGAAAATCCTAGTAACTGAGCAGATTGTGCAATACTCAGACCGGCCCGTCTGGCACCAACAACCATGCCACGCTCAAAATTGCTTAAATCACCTTTATTTCCCATTCTGACATTCAGTTTGGAGTTCAGGAGATTGTCTTGACCAGGACCACACCCCTAAATGCATTGAAGCAACTGCCATGTGATTGGTTGATTAGATAATTGCATTAATCAATAGAAATTGAACAGGTGTTCCTAATAATCCTTTAGGTGAGTGTATGTGCGCTGCTTCCTTTCCGTGTGTTCTGACTGGTAATAGAAAATATAAAGCACTTCCATTTCAGAGTCCCTGTCATCAGATCTGTTGAAGTTGTTGGTGTTCATGTTTGTTAGCCCAGGTCATTTTACAAATCCAGACCAGGCAATGTTATTCTACAGCCATGTCCGGAATAAAGAGTAGCCTATCCATGTCACACAGTACGGTTAGGGTGATATGTTTTAACCCGTGATACAGCTAAGATTTTGGCCATATACCTATCCAAGTCATTCATCACAGACTATGCTTATTGTATTTCAGCCACACCACAAGGTGTCACTGTGGCCTCAACGCTTCACCCTCACCTAATCTGAGCTCGATGGCTATGTCTAGGGTAAACCACAGCCTCCTCACTACCCTACCAACAAAGAAATGTAAAAATAAATACATTTAAATGTTAATGTAAAAATAAATAAATGTGGAAATTAATAAAAATATAAATGAATAAATGTATAAGTAAATAAAAAAATCAATAAATGTGGGAAAAAATATATATACATAAGGAAATAAATATATAAATAATTTTTTTGTGCTTTTCTATGTATATTTATTTATTTATTTAATTTTTACTTTTTTACATTTCTTTGTATATTTATTTATGTATTTATTTATTTAATTTTGGCAGCTTTGGAATTCCATAGTTCCCGCATATGCATTGCAATACATTAGAAATACACACACACACACACACACACACACACACACACACACACACACACACAGGTTTGTTGATGGACACACACTTGTTAATGCTGATGGTGAGGAATGACAGTTGAAACATCTCATAATGTACCTCAAACTGAGTAGCATCGCTGAGAAACGTCCTGCTCAAGGTTCGGGTTGAATAACTAGTTCTTCAAATGTTTCTTCATCGATTCGGACTCGCGCTGGGACTGGTGTAAAATCAACATCATCATTACTGTCTTCGCTGAGTTTTAGGGAAGCCTCAGTCCGGATGGAGCTGGAGTTCAGTTATGGTAATGAGAGTTCGGCTTCCGAAACACGCGCTGTACGTGGTAGACCAATCACAACAGCCTGGGCCATCTGACCAATCAGAGCAGAGGAGGCTCGTGGAAAGGAGGGATTTCATCCATCGAGACGTTTGAGAATCATTGAACACTGTGGTGATGTACAATGTATATTATGAGAAAATGAAGTGCTTTTTTTACCTTTGATGTATGTAAACCTGTTGTTGGAGACCTCCAAAACTAAATGAGGATCACCAAACCACCAATCCATCCATCCATCCATCCATCCATCCATCCATCCATCCATCCATCCATCCATCCATCCATCCATCCATCCATCCATCCATCCATCCATCCATCCATCAATCCATCCATCCATCCATCCATCCATCCACCCACCAATCCACCTTATTCACAGTAGATGCCATATATATATATATATATATATATAATTATATTTTTATTTTCTCACAAATACAAGTACAGTACAACAGTAGCCTACAACCTCTTGAATGACCTATGTATGTCTCTAGTAAAAATATATATATATATCAATGCTAAAGGACAAGTTGCTTGACAAATTAAATAGTCTACTTGGGGTTAACAGTTTGTTTATATATCCCTAAACCTAAGCACTATTATTACATTCACCACAAACACCCCAGAAATGACCTTACTCAAAACTCAAGACACCTTACATTACACACCTTAAATACAGTATTTTAACGCAGTTTAAATCAAATCTGCTAAGTGTGCTTTCAAAGAAAACATGCCTGCATGTTAACTTTGAGCTCTGGCTCAAATCCATCTACAAACCCGATTCCAAAAAAGTTGGGACTAATTGTGAATAAAAAAGAATGCAATAATTTACAAATCTCATAAACTTATATTTTATTCACAATAGAAACATTGACACAAAGTGAGACATTTTGAAATGTCATTTTGGATTTCATGAGAGAGAGCTACACATTCCAAAAAAGTTGGGACAGGTAGCAATAAGAGGCCGGAAAAGTTAAATGTACATATAAGGAACAGCTGGAGGACCAATTTGCAACTTATTAGGTCAATTGGCAACATGATTGGGTATAAAAAGAGCCTCTCAGAGTGGCAGTGTCTCTCAGAATCAAGATGGGCAGAGGATCACCAATTCCCCCAATGCTGTGGCCAAAAATAGTGGAGCAATATCAGAAAGGAGTTTCTCAGAGAAAAACTGCAAAGAGTTTGAAGTTATCATCATCTACAGTGCATAATATCATCCAAAGATTCAGAGAATCTGGAACAATCTCTGTGCGTAAGGGTCAAGGCCGGAAAACCATACTGGATGCCTGTGATCTTCGGGCCCTTAGACGGCACTGCATCACATACAGGAATGCTACTGTAATGGAAATCACAACATGGGCTCAGGAATACTTCCAGAAAACATTGCCGGTGAACACACTGGCTAAAACTCTATAGGTCAAAAAAGAAGCCATATCTAAACATGATCCAGAAGCGCAGGCGTTTTCTCTGGGACAAGGCTCATTTAAAATGGACTGTGGCAAAGTGGAAAACTGTTCTGTGGTCAGACCAATCAAAATTTGAAGAAGTTTTTTGGAAAACTGGGACGCCATGTCATCCGGACTAAAGAGGACAAGGACAACCCAAGTTGTTCTCAGCGCTCAGTTCAGAAGCCTGCATCTCTGATGGTATGGGGTTGCATGAGTGGTTGCAAGAGTTTTTAAACATTTTTGCGGATACATGTGAACGGGGATCCTTTGACAATTGTGTCGTCTGTCTGCGAAAAATGCAAAGGAAAAACTTGTTTTTAGTACATCATTGTCGCGTAAACATACCCTCAGTTTCAGCTTTCCTGACCATGACTTCACATTATTAAATGACAGTCACAACTTTATGATAAGGGTGTTATAATAAAACCTTCACAAAGGTGCATTCATATATATATATATATATATATATATATATATATATAAAAAAATTAAAAAAACATCATGGAAATGTATTATGAAACGACGTTATATGCAATATGAGAATGTAAGATGACATTTGTGGTACATGAATTTTTGCTGTCTATCCATAGCCTCAATTTTTTTGTTGTTTCAATTTCTTTTGTGAACGACAATTATCTTTAATTAATTAAACCAATGTAATTATCCAAGCTGAATTATCTTCTGAACTATAAGAAACAAAATCATGCTGAGAATCTTATACGTCAAGTTTGGTTCTGTTTCCTGTTGTTAGTAACTGTGTGTATTGAGATGAATTATGAAGGTTGAAATATAATTGCATTATTAGGTAGAGATGCCATTGCTTTACAGTTATAGTTGTCCTTTAATAGCTGGCCCATATGTAAGTTCATATTTGCAGTATGTTTCTTTGTTCTGTGTTGCCAAGTAACTAATGCCCATTCATTTGAGTACAACTGCATTTGCCTTAGTCTACTCTGCACATCAGTAATTTTCATTTATCTCAGCTCACAATCTCTGAGGATGGTCTGCTCATTCAGGGCAAGTACCAGATGTCCAGAGACAAGTGTTCCAATGAATGAGCATGATTTCTCCGATACACAACGCTGCAGACTCACTGAACTCTCATTTTGGACGTCACTAAAATCCATGCTGTCATTGTCATGTGACGTACCAGCATAATTTGGTAGTAAAGTGTCCAACAGATGCACACTTCAGAATCCCGATGGAAGTAGTAAGTCATCTGGGTACTTTTTGTCTTCTGTTTTATGAACACTGTGAATTTGAACATACTGGCATACACCGATCAGGCATAACATTATGACCTAATATTGTGTTGGTCCCACTTTTGCTGCCAAAACAGCCCTGACCTGCCGAGGCATGGACTTCACTAGACCCCTGAAGGTGTGCTGTGGTATCTGGCACCAAGATGTTAACAGCAGATCCTTTAAGACCTGTAAGTTGCGAGGTGGGGCCTCTATGGATCGGACTTGTTTGTTCAGCACATCCCACAGATGCTTGATTGGATTGAGATCTGGGGAATTTGGAGATCAAGTCAACACCTCAAACTCGTTGTGTTCCTCAAACCATTCCGGAACCATTTTTGCTTTGTGGCGGGGTGCATTATCCTGCTGAAAGAGGCCACAACCACCAGGGAATAGCGTTTCCATGAAAGGGTGTACATGCCCAGGTAGGTGGTAAGTGTCAAAGTAATAGCCACATAGATGGCAGGACCCATCGTTTCCCAGCAGAACATTGCCCAAAGCATCACACTGCCATGTGTGCTATAGTGCATCGTGGTGCCATGTGTTCCCCAGATAAGCAACGCACATGCACCCGGCCATCCACGTGATATAAAAGAAAACATGATTCATCAGACCAGGCCACCTTCTTCCATTGCTCCGTATTCTGATGCTCACGTGCCCACTGTTGGTGCTTTCAAACTCGCTCATATCCTTATGCTTGCCCATTTTTCCTGCTTTTTCCTAACAGGAAAATCGGTGTATATATAGTAGAGATGAAGTATGTGCCCAGACAGCAACATAGTGTTTGCCCAGATCCGGGGCACATCCATGCATACCAGATGTGGGCTGGATCTGGGCAACACTATGTTGCTGTCTGGGTGATTTTGATTGCAGCCTTAAGAGGGTGATTTTGACAAGCCTTAAGAGATTGCCTTAATATCTTAGTTGTTTCTACCAGGAAATTAAATGGAAAGAAACATTTTTTTGCTTCTCGCATTCATCTCTTGAAACAAAGACCCCAGTCATTTCTTATTTGCCTATCTATAGCTTCAGAAGAGATTTCAATGTCTCAGCTTACAAACTGTGCTCAGCTTTGCCACATTACCGATCAAAAAGCATAGATCTCAATATGACCTCAAATATTTACCAATTTCTTCCATGACCAAATGATCTGAATTGTATCCACATACATTTTATAGCTCTATACCCCTGCTGTATGTCAACAAATGGTCTAATTTGTCTATTTTTAGGGCTTTCAGTCAAATAAAACAAAAATTGTTAAAAAAAATTTCCAATTGCAAACGTTAGTTAGCTACATCTGTTTACATGAACTAAAATTAATAAATGTCACCGCTTTCACAAATTCAGGTTTTTGTAGTTTACATTGAGACAATAACGGTCATTTTCAAAAAAGACCCCTAAAACGCTGTTGTCGTGTAAATGAACGTGCAAAACGCATGATTTTAGTTGAAAACGGTGTAAATGGCCCCTAAATTAACTCAATTGGCAGGCCTCCAAACAACCATTTTTCATCTGGGAATTCATTTGGAGTTGCGCTGTTTTTCTTTTCGTGGCAGCTTGAAATGAGGCTAAATTTAGTTTGTTATTTTTTGATTAGCCACCAGGCAATAATTTGTCATATCTGTATCCACACTCACACAAGCTGCAATAAGAACATGGATCTGATGCTGTGCTTTTGTCAAGTATATATGTGTGTGTGTTGTTAATTATTTATGTTGCCATATAGAGCGCTGTGAGCTAAAAGTGGTTTTCATCCTGTTTATCTATATCTGTACCTGCGGCGCTGATTACTTCGACTGAACAGCAAATAATCTCCTGATATAAAGACGACGCCTGCAGGGAAATTATTTAAGGGCTGCAACAATAAAGAACTAGAGTCGATAAAGATGCTGCCAAGCATGATTTTGAAGTATGTGAAGGTGTTACTTCATCATGACCCTTTCAAACACAAACCCTGGACTGTGTTCAGAATGGAATACTAGCATTTTGCTTGCTGCTCATTATATACTGCCTATACTCTTTTTACAGCGATGCCAGCAAACCCTTTTTAGATCTCTAAACAACTTTCATTGGACAGTTCCTATTTTTTTTTCTTAGTGTGAATAACGTTTTGAAATTCTAAAGGACTTTTTGTGGAATGACCATGTCAATCATAAATTTCAATAAAAAAGAGTGTACTATTTTTTAATAGTAGTATATGCAGCAGACAGAATGCTAAAACTGTTGACACATGACCTCATTGTGTTACATGTTTAATTAATCATAAATACAATTAACATTTTGCAGTTTTGTTAAAAAATGTCTTGACAGTTACATTACATATACGGTAATAAAAATCATTAGGCTATATTATAGAAGATGATTGCATTTGTGCAGTTTTTCCTTAATACGTTCTTATATAGAGCGATTGATCAAATGCCATTGAACTGTGGAGCCCATAAAGAAAAGACGGCAGCATCCAGTTCGCAGTTCAAAGGGGTTGTAAGCACCAATGCATACATTTACATTCTGTGCACAGCATACTACAGGAATAGGAATCGTATGAAAGCTTTTCTAAAAATGCTATGCACACGCAACAACTCTGGATGTGCCTGTCAGTCTCTAACATGAGCTGTCACTAAAGCAGGTGATTAGTCAGGAACTGCTTTTCCACACTGAGAGCATTTACACGAATAGAGAATCATCACACTTTCAAAGGTCAACCAGCACTTCAGCACGAATATTAGAGCAGAAGATTTCTCATTGGAAAAAAGATAATCTTCCATATTGCTTGCTTTTTGAGTGTGCATATTGGGCTGTCAAAAATCAAATGACTTTCCGAAGAGCTCCTCTTAATAGAGATGTAGAAATGTTGTAGGTCCTGTACTGCGGTCTCCTTCATGACACCCAATGAGGAGTCAAATCGGACACACAGAGAATAAGAACAAATCAAGAGAAATGGACATACACAAAGTGGTCAAATCATTTTAGCCTAATACAGAGAGAAGATGGTAAATGAAGAGCAACAACTACAAAACACTAACATTCACTCCATCTCAACTCTTCACACAGGCTTTATACTCTGCTAGCACAGCTGATAATGATGATCACCACATTAGGGGCCATTTACACGACAACTGAGTTTTGGGGGCCTGAAAACGCAAACTTTTGAAAGCGGGTTTCAAAGTGCAAGTTTTTGAAAACAATACCGCTACTGTCTCGGTATAAACTAAAAAGGCGAATTTGTAAAAACGGCGACATCATGCGCATGGTTATTGCATGTTCAGTCTATAGACCTTATGAAGCCCTGCCCCTTTTCAGCACTGCGCCCACTGTGTTCTGCACTGTAAAAAAATATTGTTGGTTTAACTTAACAAAGTAAATAACCTGGTTGCCTTAAAATGTTGAGTTCATTGAAATAAAAAATTTGAGTTAATACAATGAAGGAAATGGGTTTAATAAATAGAAAGTCAAAATATTATTGTATCTGAACCACATAAATAAAAAAATAAAAATATTGTGATAAATCATGAAAATAGCACAATTTGGCATGTTTCACTGCATTATAACAAATAAAACACAATTACGCAATATGCTTACAAAATCTTTTAATTCTCAAAAATGTTCATTATATTAACTAAAATTTTTAATTTCAATGAACTCAAAATTTTAAGGCAACCTTACTTTTTAAATATTTTTTTTTTCAGAGATTGGGTACATGGTGGTCATAAAGGGATGGACATGGTCAGAAACAATGCTCAGGTAGGCCGTGGCATTTAAACGATGCCTAATTGGCACTAAGGGGCCTAAAGTGTGCCAAGAAAACATCCCCCACACCATTACACCACCACCACCAGCCTGCACAGTGGTAACAAGGCATGATGGATCCATGTTCTCATTCTGTTTATGCCAAATTCTGACTCTACCATCTGAATGTCTCAACAGAAATCGAGACTCATCAGACCAGGCAACATTTTTCCAGTCTTCAACTGTCCAATTTTGGTGAGCTCGTGCAAATTGTAGCCTCTTTTTCCTATTTGTAGTGGAGATGAGTGGTACCCGGTGGGGTCTTCTGCTGTTGTAGCCCATCCGCCTCAAGGTTGTGCGTATTGTGGCTTCACAAATGCTTTGCCGCATACCTCGGTTGTAACGAGTGGTTATTTCAGTCCAAGTTGCTCTTCTAGCAGCTTGAATCAGTCGGCCCATTCTCCTCTGACCTCTAGCATCAACAAGGCATTTTCGCACACAGGACTGCCGCATACTGGATGTTTTTCCCTTTTCACACCATTCTTTGTAAACCCTAGAAATGGTTGTGTGTGAAAATCCCAGTAACTGAGCAGATTGTGAAATACTCAGACTGGCCCGTCTGGCACCAACAACCATGCCACGCTCAAAATTGCTTAAATCACCTTTCTTTCCCATTCTGACATTCAGTTTGGAGTTCAGGAGATTGTCTTGACCAGGACCACACCCCTAAATGCATTGAAGCAACTGCCATGTGATTGGTTGATTAGATCATTGCATTAATGAGAAATTCAACAGGTGTTCCTAATAATCCTTTAGGTGAGTGTATGTGAATATTATGTAGATATTGTTTACATCAAATCCATGCTTTAATGGTAGACTAATCATCTCAGATTTCATCAGTCTTCGACGATGGTACTCTATAAATATGAAGACAATCTTTTTTTGTATTCCGGTTCTGACATTTTTTCTTTTATTCCATGGATTTTACTTATTTTCCTCCACTTCTTACCACTGTTTTTTTGCCACCACAATGCGTGCGCAGCTGCAAATGACGTAACTGTGACGTCAACTCCAAATTGGTCTATAGACTTCCATTGTAAGTGCATTACTGTAAACATGATTTTTAAAACAAGTCAAAATCACTTTTTTTTGTATTCAACATGCCACAAGCTTAAATAATTTTGAATGCAGAACATTTTAAAAATCTGCAAAAAAATCTCTTTTAAAAATAAGATAAAAAAATAAGAATATTTAAAAAAAAAACCAACATAAAAGCAATGTTGGCTTAAGTGCCTACACTGACTGTTCTGAAATGCTAGCACATGTGAAGGCCTCTCTGCAGGTTATTCTGACATTAGACCGAGTTAATGATGTGTGAACTGTCAGTGATTGTGCCCCTAAGTCCAGCAGCGCCGCTCTCTCACTATCCTTTAACAGTAGTAGGTCATTTTAATCACAAAATGTGGCGCTCGACTAACAGCCTCACATTTCACACCCCACACAGGAATAAGCTTAGACAGCTTTATACAGATTCACAGTCTGCCAGTGCACTCCAACATTCTGCACATTGCTGAACAGTTGTGTGTTTTTGTCTTAAACACACAACATACTCTAAAATTAGGCTTTGACTTCACTTTTCTATAATGTGTATATGCGTTTACACTCGGCTGGTGAAATTGCACTGAATTAGTGGTCTTTTTGGAGTAGGCTAATATCTTAATGGTTTCTGTTGGGTAATGATGGCCTGGTGTTTTTGGATCTGCTGAAGCTAAATGACTCTGATGACAGTCTCCTCTTCAGTGCTGGTCATTACCAGTCATTTTAGCTCACTTTCATTTTCAGCTCTAACTACAAGGGACAAAGCAACACTGTAACCATAAATTAACTCAGTTTTTTAAATTATATATATGTTCATTTATGGTTTCAGTGTCACTGACATTTCCTTCTTACAGACCAACTGTAGATAACACACTTTAAAGTTCTGCACAGTCTAAAATCACATACATATTCTCTTTTAGATCGCCAATTAGCAGTACATTCTCAAATTATATTATACAGGGGAAATCGGGGGTAGTAGTTACAAGGGCATATCATATCACTAAGTTATGTTAACTTATGTTAATGTTAACTAAAGCTATTACAACTTTTTAAAAATTGAAATAAATTGTAAACTTTAGATACAAAACTTGAAATGGGAAATATAGCCATGTAAATTAACTAATATAAATATCTAATTCAGTCATGAAATTCTAGAGGGCGCAGGCTGATCCTGCAGCCAATGAGATTACTTGCTCAACATTTAAATCTGGTTTAGTGTTTGCTGTAGGCTAGTCCTGCAGCGCATTATCAGAGTTTCTCTGAAACAACAGGTTACTGTCATAACCCTGGTTCTCTGAAACATAGAGTGGAGAGATCCACCTATGGGAAGGGCATCTGTACCTGACCTCTGCAGAAGCATCCAATTGCCCCTACTGCGCTTAGGCTCATCCTCTCACGGGTCAGGCCCAGAGAGCCACCCTGTTCGGGTGTGGGTGATAAATCTCCCCATTCACTTGAGACAATAGGTCTATGCGGAGGGGCAGGTGCCACAGCTGGGCATGTAACAGAGGGATTATCTCTCCCAGCCATGGTGCTTTGGGCCACCTGGGTGCTATCAGAATGAGAGACAGGCCCTTTTCTCTCTCCCTGGCCAGTGTGGTAATTATCAGGCACAGGGGAGGAAAAGCATGCAGCAGCACTCTGGGCCATGGGTAGGCCAGTGCATCCACCCTGAGGGGCATGTCCATGTCCTTTAGCGAAAAGAACATAGGACAATGGGTGTTTTCGCGAATAGATCTACGGATGACTGTCCGAATCTCATCCATATCATGCCCACTATCTGAGGGTGCAGGCACCAATCCCTGTATAATGGGTTCCCCCTCAATAGAAGGTCCACGCCTTTGTTTAGAATGCCCGGAACATGAGTAGCATGTAACGATAGGAAAAATTGTCTGCTCCATACCAAAAGCTTGTAAGAGCATGGAGTTTCAACGAGCACAAGCCACCTTGATGGTTGATTTAAGCCACTGCCGTGGTTGCAGTGTCCGAGCACATGATATCCCTGCAGACGAGGCAGAAAATAATTCAGAGCTTTCCAAATGGTCAGAAGCTCTAAATAATTTATGTGCTCTGAACGTAGTTTGCTCGGCCACAAACCGTTTACAGTTCTGCCCTCTTGGATGGCACCCCAGCCTGTTAAGGACGCATCCGTCGTCACAGCTTTCCACAGCATAACCGTCTCCAGAGGGGTACCCTGTGTAAAAGTCTGCACTCTTCCAGTGGCGCAAAGCTGCGGCGCAGGTGCGCGTCACTGTTACAGAGCGGCAAAGATCATGTAACAGCTGAAATGTAGTGACAAAACCAATTTCATGAACGTCCTCATCCTCAGGAGTCCTAGTGGCAAAACCTGGATAGATGAAGCCATAAGACCTTGTAGCCTGAGGCATGTGCGATATTGCACCTTCGCCCCCTCTCTGAACTGCGACAGACAGTTCATCAGAGTGAGAATGTGCTCTTGAGAGAGATGCGCTCTCATGGAGACTGAGTTCAGCTCCAGGCCCAAGATGATCACACTCTGACTGTGTGTAAAATTGCTTTTGTTCACATTCACCCTGAACTCGAGAGATATGATGTGCGCGTGCACACTGCAGGTGTCCTGCAACACTTTCTCCTTCGATTCGGCTATTATGAGCCAATCGTCTATGTATGTCAAAATCCGTAGACCAGACATTCTCGGGAGTTAAGCCCGCTTCCACACACAGAGAAAAAGTCCTTGGACTTAGGCTGAGCTCAAACGGGAGGACCGTGAATTCGTAACATATGCCTTGATAGGCGAAACAAAGAAACTTCCTGTGTGGCGGATAAATGCTTATGTGGGGAAAAAAGCATCTTTCAGGTTGACCGATTTAATCCAGTCATTCCATTTTATGGCGCGGGCGAGCAAACCATGAGTTAACATTCTGAAATTGTATATCCATCTTGTTAGGAAGGACCAGTTTCGGGGGAGCGAGCAGCCCTCCCTGGACTGGGTTGAGGTGCCTGGCGATCGAGGGCTTGATAGTGGGCGGGTTGCCAATGCAGAGAGCCACCATATCCTTCACCTCTAGACCTGCGAGACCGTGTTTGAAATTGAGTCAGAAAAGTCGAGCTCGACACACTGGGTAACAGCAACTATTAACCTGCGGCATTGCAGGTTTTTTTTAGGCAGCACCAGGTAGTGACTGCAATTCTCCGGGTTCTCCAAGACCTCTTCCACGTGCTTGAGGCCCAAGCAAACCACGCAGAACGGATGAAGGTCCACGTGGCGATCAGAGCACTACAGGCCAGTGATAAGCTGTTACCGGAAGAAGCAGAAATAGAGAGCGGCATACCGGCAAAAAACTCAGCTGTGGGAATAGGTAAGAAGATGCAAGAGCGCGGGCGGCTCCGAGAGCATACACAGTAAAACTGTTAGAATAGAACTGTCACGCCTGGCAGAGGCTGATCTGGCAATTTGTTCTCCTGCAGACAAGTAAAGTGAGCAGCGTAATTCCAACCGAGCTGTGTCAGTGCAGAGATCGCAAGGCGCGAACGTCAACTGATGAACAGTAGCGCGTACAGGTATTATATGCACACAGGTAAGGGGTGAGGCCTTTTCACATTGGCTGCACGCTTCTGTCTGTCATGCCAGACTTGGTAAAATTGGATGCTTCTGCAGAGGTCAGGTAAGGATGCCCTTCCCATAGGTGGATTCAAGAGATTCAAGAGAGATTCAAGATTTTTAATTGTCACATACACAGTTATATACAGAATATACAACTGGCAATGAAATGTAAACAGGTCCGCTCCATGGACAGTGCAAATTCACAGTTAAAAACACAAGGAGGAAATTATAATAGAAATAGAAAAGTAATATATATATATATATATATATATATATATATATATATATATATATATATATATATATATATATATATATATATATATATATATATATATCTGTAGAATTATAAATAAATCAAGTAGAAAAAATAAAATAAAGTGGAATAAAATAAGTGAAATAAACTGTGCAGTGAGTAAACTGTAGATTTATAAATATGTGGTTAACAGAAATGTACAAAGTATAATGTGCAAACAGGTTTATAACAGGTTGTTACACAGTAACAATGAGAACAGAAAGTGCAGTGCAATGTCAGTATGTCGATGTTTATCCTGAAGTGAAGTCACGTGGTGTTAAGTGACTGAGTTCAGGAGTCTGATGGCCTGGGGGAAGAAGCTCCTTCTGAGTCTCTCAGTTTTGGCCATCAGGCTTCGGAAGTGCTTACCAGATGGCAGCAGCGTGAAATGAGGGTTTGCAGGGTGATTAGAGTCCTTGATGATTTTAGTAGCTCTACCTTTGCAGCGTTTGGTGTAGACGTCCTGCAGAGAAGGGAGAGCTGACCCTGAGATACGCTCGGATAAGCGCACGACTCTTTGCTGGGCTTTGCAGTCATGACTGGTGCTGTTCCCATACCACGCTGTGATGTACTGACTTAATACACTTTCTATCGCCCCTAAATAGAAAGTTTTCAGGATCGCTGGTGAAATCCTGAATTTCCTCAGCTGGCGCAGGTGGTAAAGTCTTTGCCTGGCTTTTTTCACCTGTGTCTGAATGTGAGCAGTCCAGGTCAGGTCCTCGGAGATGTTTACACCCAGGTACTTGAAGCTGCTCACTCTCTCTACTGGTGACCCGCTGATCATGAGAGGGGAATATGTCCGTTGCTGTCTCTTCCTGAAGTCCACAATCAGTTCTTTGGTCTTGCCAGCATTCAGAGAGAGACAGTTGTCCTGGCACCATGATGTTAGTTGCTCCTCCTCGTCCAAGTATGCCGTCTCATTGTTGTTGGAGATGAGGCCCAGTGACAGGCGGAGTCGCACTGCCGCGATTACAATCAAAGCGAGCGTAGAAAGAGTTTAACTCGTTCACAAGCAGCGGATCAGCTCTCACCTCTGCAGAGGATTTAGATCCAAAGAACAGATGGACCTCAGTCCCTACCACATGTGCCGGGAGTCACTGAGTTGGAAATGACACTCCACTCAATCCTTATAATGGAGCTTTGAGGCTTTAACTGCACGTCGGAGAGCATAGCAGGATGATTTGTAGTCAGTCATATTCCCCGATAAGAGGAATGCGGCAGTGCGTGTGTTCACTGCAGCGCGGATTGAATTGTCCACCCACGGTTTCTGATTTGAGAAGGACGTTATTGTTATTGTTTGTGTGGCTTGCTCTGTGAGCGTGTTGATGAAGCAAAGCGCCACATCCATGAACTCGCTGACGTCAGATGAACTCGCCCGGAACATGTCCCAGTCGACGTCATCAAGAGCTGCCTGTAGCGTGGTCTCTGAATGGGGTGACCAGCGTTTAACTTCCCGCCTCACCGGGGGTTCCTGAACGAGCCTTTGTCTGTATTCAGGTGTGAGGAAAATGGCGGCATGATTCGATTTGCCAAAGGCTGGTAGTGACCGAGCTTTATAGGTGTTCTTAAACAGAGAGTAGCAATGATCCAGTGTGTTTGCTCCTCGTGTAGGACAGGAGACAGGACTGGTGAAAGTTTGGCAAGACTTTCTTTAGGTTTGCTTTGTTAAAATCGCCCGCGATGATGAAAGCAGCATCGGGGTGTTTGTTTATGACGCTGCTGGTAACATCATGAAGGCCAGATAAAGCCAGCCCTGTGTCTGCCTGTGGTGGAATGTAAACGGCAGTGGCGATGACCGAGGAAAACTCCCTCGGCAGATAGAATGGGCAGCAAATGATTGTTAGATGTTCCAGATGAGGTGAGCAGGATCGCTAAAGAATGGTGATGTTCCTGGGGTCGCACCATTTCTTGTTGATCACACTCCACCGACTTTGGATTTACCGGCCTCGGCTGTTCTGTCCATCCGAAAAACAGAGAAGTTCTCCAACGGCGTCACAGCTGTGTCCAGGACCGCGGGCGTGAGCCATGTTTCGGACAAACAATAGATGTTACAGTCTCTCATGTCCTGTTGAAAACTTATCCTGGCTCTAAGATCATCCATCTTATTCTCCAAGGATTGGACATTTGCGAGCAGAATGCTCGGGAGAGGTGGGCTGAATGCCCTTTTCCTCAGTCTGTTGCGGATCCCAGCGCGTTTCCCGTGGTGTTTCTTGATTCTTCGCCACTGACTCGTCTGTCCATTGTTCAACTCGGCTTTCCCGAAGAATCTCAGATGGCCACAGAGGATTGGTGAAAGTGTCCTGAAACAGTCCAGTGTAGCGGTAACCAATGTCCAAAAGTGTTTTGCTGTCATAGCAGATCAATGCAGACGATAAATTTGTAAAAATTGAGAGCAAAAGAGAGTAAAATAATAAATAAAAGCACAGTCTTCGCGGAGCGACCTGAACGGCGACCGAACACGGCGGCGCCATCTTGGATTTGATCTTGAACACAAGATGATGAAAGAGAACCCTCTACCTCTCCAGCTCCACCTACCTAGATCAGCTACAGGATTTATATATGTCTATTATTCATTGTTAAAAACTGCAGCCCATAACTTTTTTGGGTTAAAAATTATCCAAAATAAATTTGAGCAAGTATATAACCAGCCAGTGTTCAAAACTATCTGCTTACCTTAGCTCGATTTACAACGGTAAGCTTATAATAATGTTTAATTCCAGTGGCACTGGTGGAATTCCGTGGGAAAATTCAAGCATATCTTTGCATCATTACTTCACATCTGTACACATAAATAAGGTGTCCCGGCTAGTAGGCTATACTGTGTGTGAGGATGTTGGCGGTGGAGATTTATAGCCTTTTCTTACAGCACTTGATATAATTAAACTTCTCAATTTGATGGCAGATCCAGAAAGGTTCAAACGACAATCACCAGTGACAAGTGGAGATTCACCCATTGTAAAATGCAAATGACTTTAGACTTTCGGAGTGGCTACAGAAAAAAAGAGACTTCAACCGGGCCCATGTGAAAACAAGGATAAAAAGAGCTTTTGTATTGTGACGTGAACTCTGTGTTTTGAAGGGGTTCAAAACAAACGCAGAGACGGCTTTTTTTCTGCTGGACAGGTAGGCATTTTAATGGTTCAATTATGTAACAGTAGCACACTTGTTCGCTTATAGTCATACAGTTACGGAGTTTTCTTTGTCGTGCCTTTCTCTTTTTGCTATGTGCATTATGGTAAATATCAATTATTTTGTGCTAGCTATGAGAGGAAGCAAATCACCTCTACTCCACATTAATTTGTTGGTATATGACAATTAGAAAATAGACTGCACAGAAATTGAAACTGAACTACAGGTAGTCCTAATACACATTAAATGTAGTCAATCAGTGCTGATGTTGTTGGTAATTTGAAAACAAAGTATAATTTGCACGGTTTGATGTGATATGATAAGCCATCGTTAGAGTTAATCATCACGATTTATTGCAATGCTTTTTCCTTAGTTGGTCAGAACAAAAGTGGATGTTAGCTACTTACTTGTTTGGATGACATTCTTATGTTGGTCATACTTTCAAAAAGTAGAATCTATGATTCCGAATGACAGTATCCACACCGGCACGGTGAATGACAGCCGCACATTCTCCTCAAAACATTGGATTCATCCGCACTGTGCTGTGCCGAGGCACAATTCATTAAAGTTGATAATTCCGTGAATAACTGCAATTGCAGATTTTGAACAGAGATGGCGACATAGAGGAAAAAATACGGACTGCAGCTTTAACAAACGTATTCTTTACTTCATTGAGCCCATTGTTTGCGCCTTAAATTATTGCAATGTTTATTAATATATTGTCAATATATAAAGTCAGAATTGTGTGATATAAAGTCAGAATTGTGTGATATAAAGTTAGAATTGCTCTGAATTTGCTTAGAATTGTTCTGACTTTATATCACTCAATTCTGACTTTATATCACTCATTTCTGACTTTATATCACTCAATTCTGACTTTATATCTCAATTCTGACTTTATATCACACAATTCTGACTTTATATCACACAATTCTGACTTTATATCACTCAATTCTGACTTTATATCTCTCAATTCTTACTTTATATCACTCAGTTCTGACTTTATATCTCTCAATTCTTACTTTATATCACTCAGTTCTGACTATATCTCAATTCTGACTTTATATATCTCAATTCTGACTTTATATCTCTCAATTCTGACTTTATATCACTCAATTCTGACTTTATATCACTCAAGTCAGAATTGAGTGATATAAGGTCAGAATTGAGATATAAAGTCAGAATTGAGAGATATAAAGTCAGAATTGAGATATAAAGTCAGAATTGAGAGATATAAAGTCAGAATTGAGTGATATAAAGTCAGAATTGAGATATAAAGTCAGAATTGAGAGATATAAAGTCAGAATTGTGTGATATAAAGTCAGAATTGAGTGATATAAAGTTAGAATTGCTCTGAATTTGCTTAGAATTGTTCTGACTTTATATCACTCAATTCTGACTTTATAGCTCTCAATTCTGACTTTATATCAGTCAATTCTGGCTTTATATCTCTCAATTCTTACTTTATATCACTCAATTCTGACTTTATATCTCTCAATTCTGACTTTATATCTCTCAATTCTGGCTTTATATCTCTCAATTCTTACTTTATATCACTCAATTCTGACTTTATATCGCAATTCTGACTTTATATCACTCAATTCTAACTTTATATCACTCAATCCTGACTTTATATCACTCAGTTCTGACTTTATATCACTCAATTCTGACTTTATATCTCAATCCTGACTTTATATCACTCAGTTCTGACTTTATATCTCAATTCTGACTTTATATCTCAATCCTGACTTTATATCACTCAGTTCTGACTTTATATCTCAATTCTAACTTTATATCACTCAATCCTGACATTATATCACTCAGTTCTGACTTTATATCTCAATTCTGACTTTATATCTCAATTCTGACTTTACATCTCTCAATTCTGACTTTATATCTCTCAATTCTGACTTTATATCTCAATTCTGACTTTATATCTCTCAATTCTGACTTTATATCTCAATTCTGACTTTATATCTCAATTCTGACTTTATATCACTCAATTCTGACTTTATATCACTCAATTCTGACTTTATATCTCTCAATTCTGACTTTATATCACTCAATTCTGACTTTATATCTCTCAATTCTGACTTTATATCACTCAATTCTGACTTTATCACTCAATTCTGACTTTATATCACTCAATTCTGACTTTATATCTCACAGTTCTGACTTTATATCACTCAATTCTGACTTTATATCTCAATTCTGACTTTATACTCTCAATTTGCTATATCTCAATTCTGACTTTAATTCTGACTTTATATCTCAATTCTGACTTTATATCTCTCAATTCTGACTTTATATCTCTCAATTCTGACTTTATATCTCTCAATTCTGACTTTATATCACTCAATTCTGACTTTATATATGACTCAATTCTCTGACTTTTATATCACTCAATTCTGACTTTATATCTCAATTCTGACTTTATATCTCTCAATTCTGACTTTATATCACTCAATTCTGACTTTATATCACTCAATTCTGACTTTATATCTCAATTCTGACTTTATATCACTCAATTCTGACTTTATATCAATTCTGACTTTATATTCTCAATTCTGACTTTATATCACTCAATTCTGACTTTATATCACTCAATTCTGACTTTATATCTCTCAATTCTGACTTTATATCACTCAATTCTGACTTTATATGACTTTATATCACTCAATTCTGACTTTATATCTCTCAATTCTGACTTTATATCACAATTCTGACTTTATATCTAAATTCTGACTTTTATATCTCTCAATTCTGACTTTATATATCACAATTCTGACTTTATATCTCTCAATTCTGACTTTATATCTCTCAATTCTGACTTTATATCACTCAATTCTGACTTTATATCTCTCAATTCTGACTTATATATCACTCAATTCTGACTGACTTTATATCTCAATTCTGACTTTATATCACTCAATTCTGACTTTATATCACTCAATTCTGACTTTATATCACTCAATTCTCTCAATTCTGACTTTATATCACTCAATTCTGACTTATATATCTCAATTCTGACTTTATATCACTCAATTCTGACTTTATATCTCTCAATTCTGACTTTATATCTCTCAATTCTGACTTTATATCTCAATTCTGACTTTATATCACTCAATTCTGACTTTATATCACTCAATTCTGACTTTATATCTCAATTCTGACTTTATATCACTCAATTCTGACTTTATATCACTCAATCCTGACTTTATATCACTCAATTCTGACTTTATATCTCAATTCTGACTTTATATCACTCAATTCTGACTTTATATCTCTCAATTCTGACTTTATATCACTCAATTCTGACTTTATATCACTCAATTCTGATTTTATATCACTCAATCCTGACTTTATATCACTCAATTCTGACTTTATATCACTCAATTCTGACTTTATATCACTCAATTCTGACTTTATATCACTCAGTTCTGACTTTATATCACTCAATTCTGACTTTATATCACTCAATCCTGACTTTATATCACTCAGTTCTGACTTTATATCTCTCAATTCTGACTTTATATCACTCAATTCTGACTTTATATCACTCAATTCTGACTTTATATCACTCAATTCTGACTTTATATCTCAATTCTGACTTTATATCACTCAATTCTGACTTTATATCTCACAGTTCTGACTTTATATCACTCAATTCTGACTTTATATCACTAATTTCTGACTTTATATCTCAATTCTGACTTTATATCACTCAATTCTGACTTTATATCACTAATTTCTGACTTTATATATCTCAATTCTGACTTTATATCTCTCAATTCTGACTTTATATCTCTCAATTCTGGCTTTATATCACTCAATTCTGACTTTATATCTCTCAATTCTGACTTTATATCACTCAATTCTGACTTTATATCTCTCAATTCTGACTTTATATCTCTCAATTCTGACTTTATATTCAAGATTCAAGATTCAAGAGTTTTATTTGTCACATACACAGTTATATACAGAATATACAAACGGCAGTGAAATGTAAACAGGTCCGCTCCATGGACAGTGCAAATTCACAGTTAAAAACACAAGGAGGAAATTATATAGAAATAGGATAAAAAAAGTACTATATATATATATATATATATATATATATATATATATATATATATATATATATATATATATATATATATATATATATATATATATATATATATATATATATATATATATATATATATATATATATATATATATATATATATATATATATATATATATATATATATATATATATATATATATATATATATATATATAATGTCTATATCTGTAGAATTATAAATAATCAAGTCAAGAGAAAAAAAAGGTAACAAATAAGGATAAAGTGGAATAAAATAATTGAAGTAGACTGTGCAGTGAGTAAACTGTAGACTTATAAATATGTGGTTAACAAATGTACAAAGAGTATAATGTGCAAACAGGTTTATAACAGGTTGTTACACAGTAACAACGAGAACAGAAAGAGCAGTGCAATGTCAGTATGTCGATGTTTATCCAGAAGTGAAGTCACGTGGACGTTAAGTTCAGGAGTCTGATGGCCTGGGGAAGAAGCTTCTCCTGAGTCTCTCAGTTTTGGCCATCAGGCTTCGGAAGCGCTTACCAGATGGCAGCAGCGTGAAATGAGGGTTTGCAGGGTGATTAGAGTCCTTGATGATCTTGGTAGCTCTACCTTTGCAGCGTTTGGTGTAGACGTCCTGCAGAGACGGGAGAGCTGACCCTGAGATGCGCTCGGATAAGCGCACGACTCTTTGCAGGGCTTTGCGGTCATGACTGGTGCTGTTCCCATACCACGCTGTGATGCACTGAGTTAAAACACTTTCTATCGCCCCTAAATAGAAAGTTTTCAGGATAGCTGGTGAAACCCTGAATTTCCCCTCAGCTGGCGCAGGTGGTACAGTCTTTGCCTGGCTTTTTTCACCTGTGTCTGAATGTGAGCAGTCCAGGTCAGGTCCTCTGAGATGTTTACACCCAGGTACTTGAAGCTGCTCACTCTCTCTACTGGTGACCCGCTGATCATGAGGGGGGAGTATGTCCGTTGCTGTCTCTTCCTGAAGTCCACAATCATTTCTTTGGTCTTGCCAACATTCAGAGAGAGACAGTTGTCCTGGCACCATGATGTTAGATGCTCCACCTCGTCCAAGTATGCCGTCTCATTGTTGTTGGAAATGAGGCCCAGGACAACAGTATCATTAGCAAATTTGATGATAGAGGTGGAGCTGTGTGTGGACAAACAGTCATGCGTGTAGAGAGAGTAGAGCAGGGGACTCAGGACACAGCCCTGTGGAGCACCCACACTCAGGGTGATGGAGGAGGAGGTGGACTGGCCTATTCTCACCACCTGAGGCCTGCCAGTGAGGAAGTCCTCAATCCAGTGGCAGAGAGAAGGATTCAGGCCGAGATCCAGGAGTTTGGAGGTTAGCTTGGTGGGAACTATGGTGTTAAAGGCTGAGCTATAGTCAATAAATAGCAGCCTTACGTAGTTCCCACTTTTGCTGTCGATGTGAGTGAGGAGGAGTGGAGGACATGAGAGATGGCATCTTCAGTCGATCTATTGGGACGATAGGCAAACTGAAGAGGGTCCAAAGTGCCAGGAATGAAGGCGCAAATGGTGTTTTTAATGAGTCTCTCAAAGACCTTCATGACTATAGACGTGAGAGCCACTGGACGATAGTCATTTAGGCAAGAGGGTTTACTGTTCTTAGGGACAGGGATGATGGTGGATTTTTTGAAGGAGGTGGGGACCACAGATGTAGCGAGGACTCATTAAAGATAGATGTAAACAACCCGGCGAGCTGATCAGCACAGGACCGCAGAACACGACCTGAAATACCATCCGGCCCGGCAGCTTTCCTGACGTCCACACGCTTGAGTGCTCTCCGAACTTCATCCTCTGAGACAGAGATCACGTGGTTGTTGCTGCTCTGAGTAATTTCCTCTAACGCGCCACTTGGCGGAGTCGCGTTGCCGCGGTTACAGTCAAAGCGAGCGTAGAAAGAGTTTAACTCGTTCACGAGCAACGGGTCAGCGTTATATCTCTCAATTCTGACTTTTTATCTCTCAATTCTGACTTTATATCTCAATTCTGACTTTATCTCACAATTCTGACTTTATATCACTCAATTCTGACTTTATATCAGTCAATTCTGACTTTATATCTCTCAATTCTGACTTTATATCAGTCAATTCTGACTTTATATCTCTTAATTCTGACTTTATATCACTCAGTTCTGACTATATCTCAATTCTGACTTTATATCACTCAATTCTGACTTTATATCACTCAATTCTGACTTTATATCACTCAGTTCTGACTTTATATCAGTCAATTCTGACTTTATATCACTCAATTCTGACTTTATATCTCAATTCTGACTTTATATCTCTCAATTCTGACTTTATATCACTCAATTCTGACTTTATATCTCTCAATTCTGACTTTATATCTCTCAATTCTGACTTTATATCACTCAATTCTGACTTTATATCTCTCAATTCTGACTTTATATCACTCAATTCTGACTTTATATCACTCAATTCTGATTTTATATCACTCAATCCTGACTTTATATCTCAATTCTGACTTTATATCTCAATTCTGACTTTATATCTCACTGTTCTGACTTTATATCTCGCAATTCTTACTTTTTTTCTCAGACTGAGACTGTGAGATAAAAAGTTGCAATTATCTTTTTAAATGTTTTCTGTGGTGGAAACAAGCTTCCATAGATAATGGCCCACTATAGTCAATGATCTGTAATTGACATGTTTATTCCTGGACAATAAAAGTAAAAATGTTGGCTTTTCATAGTGAAAAAAAAAAAAAAAAAAACAAGTTATAGTCAGGCTTTAAGGTACGAGTAAAAAGTGTGTCAAATAGCTCTAGTCTCCACTCTTTTAAAGCAAAGCGGAAGTCTTTATATTGATGTTGAAAGGTGTGTTTTTATAGTGCCAGAGCATGAGGGAAACTATGAAACTCATGCAGCTCTGAAGTCTTTCCTCAAACCACAAATTAATCAACACTGCATTAATCTGCGCCCCAGCCCTCTGTTTTACAGTCGCTACTTGTGATGAGGTTTTACTCTTTCCTCTTGGAAGGAAGCCAGACAGAGGAACGTGTCCTTCCTCCAACTGGCAGCAGCAGCTCGTTGTAAGAGCTGCAAGAGGAACTTTACATAATGTGCCAATCAGTTGGGAGAATATGAATATTTCCTTTGGACACTATGACAGACTGTCTCCTGCAGCCTTTTTTCTGTCTCTCCTGTAAGAGATGGGCAGGACAATGTTGTCACTTCCTTTAATTTCGGAACATCAATCACTTGGGACTCAATGACACATAGTGCTGGAATTCTCAACGTTTGATCTGTCCATAATCCTTCCCAAGAGACAGTGGAAAAAGCTGAGCGCTAATACATTATTCATGACATTGGCCTTAAAGTGGTGGAAATGAATAGAGCATGACACAAAGTTTAGACTAAAGGTTGAAGTTAATTTGTTTTGTGGAGTCCCAGGTGGCTTCTCCGTTGCTGTTGTTGATCCAGCTAGTTGAAATTAAAGTTTGATCCGTGGAGACCCAAAGGGCAAAGCATTCTGTACTCTAGGCATGAATATTCACCTCTCACTCCCAACCTGGCTCTGTAAGAGCAATCATTTCTTCCTATTGGACTCAAGGGAGCAATATAGATATGGAACATCTAGGTTGGAAAAGAGCAACAGGAATTTGACAACTGCCAACTTATATAACAGGGTCCATATCACTGATATTGCTATTGTTTTGATCCATGTCACAGTGAAAAAATTATATGAAGTGTTAGGGAGCAACTAGTGACATGTAACATGAGTTTAATTACAAAATAAATAACTGTAATCTGTTACAGTTACTGAGAAAAAATGTGTAATTACATTACAGTTACTTATGAAAATGTTAACGATTACAAAGGGGGTTACATCTGAATATTTTCTGTAAAAAAAATAGCATATGTTGAATAATATAAATGTGTTGCTTTGCCTGATGTTGATGTGCACAATGTCTCCTGCCATTTAAAGGATATTTAGTGAAGCGATGCTCTTGCAGTGAAATACGTCTGTCGCTGGTGATAAAAATGCAGTGCTTTAAATTTAAAAATCATTTCATGCAGAAATCAGAAAAGGTCAACTATCAAAATGCTATCGACATCAAAGGTTTCAATGTCGAACCCGAGGAAGCATTTCCTATGATGAATGATAACCTGAAGCGCTACCTAATGGACAAATATCTCTATTAGTTTGTCCCATTTGGACTTGTAAAATAGAGCTATTTAAATACACAACAATTGTTCATTGAGTCTAAACAATATTTTAGGTGGAATATAACTATTTAAAGAACAAAACAAAACAAAACAAAAAAAACCTTCCATGTTATTATATGTGACCGTTATGTTCTGTTGTAGTTCATGGACTTTCAGTTTGTTTTCGTTTGTCACATGTTCCTCTGTTTCAGTTTCCTCGTTCTGTTCCGCTGTGTCCTGTTAATTATCTAATTTCTGTTTGCCATTTAGTTCTACCCTTTCACACAGTAACTGAATGTGTTGTGCTATTGTCTGTCTGCCTACTTTGAAAGTATTTACAATTAAACTACGTTTGGGAACTGTATTTAACCGTCTTTGTCTTCCTGCCTGCACACACCCATGACAGATGACTGGACCAAGAAATGGATATAAGCGCTTGATTTCTTTCAGTGGCTCAGGAGAGCACTGATCACTGAAGTCACTGTTATGGATTGGGACAAATTACCATCACCCCGTTGACCTCCCAGACACCACTGGTCTGAACTGGAAGGAAACCCTCATCCGGTGTCTGGAGAGTGTCCAGCCCCGATCCAGGACACAGCCAGACCCAGAGCCTGAATCACCTCCATCGACCATGGAATACTCGTGCAAGCCCCCCACAGATGGAGAGCTACCACCTGCCGCAACACGTCAGCCAGAGCCCGAGAGAGAGAGAGGACAGACCCGACCATCGCCCTGGAAATGGAGCTCCATCGAAAGTCTGACCAGGGGTGTGAGCCCACGACAAGAGTGGACGAGGGACGAGTGACCACGGACAATGAGGACTGGCCGATCAACTTCAGTGAGGAACCACATATCCTATCCCACCCGGTACCTTCACTGTCTCTAGACACCATGGACCATGGAATGATTTTCTGTGTTAAACTTACTGTGAGTCTGTCAAGTATCCCGTTGCCACCATCACCGCAAAGCTCAGCCAGTCTTCCAGCCCTGCCACTGCCGGATGTCTACAGCCCTGCGCCATCTCCAGGGAGTCCCTGTGACATCGAGCCGCAGGTCATGCATCCACCTGCAGCGCCCGGGCGAGAGGATCCTGTGGCTTTGCCTCCTGCCTTCGACCTCTTCGTGTCATCTCGGCCTGTCAACCTGCTCTCCAGAGCCAGCAATGATGCTAGAGTCCATTGGCTTGCCGTCTGTGCCTATGGATCCATCTGCCGAGTCTCCATCAGTCGTCCCCCAGATGCCGTCAGTCACCGCTACACCATCTCGGCTCCTCCCATCCTCATCTCTGCCGTGGGCTCTTGGGACTAGGGAGCTCTGGGTCTGTGCCATCGGCCAACCATCATTGCGGCCAGGGGATTGTCGTCCCACCATCACCATCCCTTCTCCACATCCTGTCACCATCCCTTCTCTTCTGCCTCCCTGCATCGTTTCACCATCTCCTCATCCCCCTCCAGAACCCCCTCCATCCCTCCCTGTTTGTCACAGTTACAGTGTGAGGACGTGCCTTGTTGGAGGGGGCGTTATGTCACAGTTATGTTCTCTTTTAGTTCATGGACTTTCAGTTTGGTTTGATTTGTCACATTCCTTTGTTTCAGTTTCCCGCCACTCGTCTGTCTCCTTGGTTACCCTTGTTAAGTTCTGTTCCGCTGTGTCCTGTTAATTATCTCGTTTCTGTTTGCTATTTAGTTCTACCCTTTCACTCAGTCTCTGTCTGGTCACTGTTATCTTGGATGTGTTGTGCTATGGTCTGTCTGCTTACTTTGAAAGTATTTACAGTTAAACTACGTCTTTGTCTTTTTTTTCTTCTTTCACATCAGTAAGAAAAACATGTTTTTACTACAGTAGTGATCTAGAATTGTGTTTTCTCTTAAACAGAACTAAATATAACTATCTCCTTTTTTTTTTTTTTTTTTTTAAGAGGTCAACCCTGCCTGGTTTAAATGTTTAAAAATGATAAACAAAAACATTCATTAGAACTTTTGAAAAGTAATCAGTTACATTACTTTAATAAAGTAATTGAAATGTTACTTATTACATTTCAAATAGGCTAACTTGTACCTAATCTGTAACCAACATTACCAACACTGATTATGATTTACATACAGAATAAACTGCTACAGATATTACTCCTTTCAGCCAACTTTTAAAGGTACAGTTCATCCCAAAATGAAAATTGTCATTGTAAACCTATATATCTGTACTGTTATATTATTTTCTGTGGATTTTTTTTTCATCTGCCAATCTCTAAAGTCAAAACACACCATAAAAGTAATCCATATGACTATATGGTGTGCTATATTCCATGTCTTCTGATACACTGTGAACTGAATAAAATTTCAAGTTATCAACTGAAAACCTTAGCCATAGCCACCATAGCTCTCAAAACAAATGGTGCTGCATCAGGTTGGACATCAGTGACATTAAATGGCATTGGTTCTTGCACATCTTGTGACCAAAAACACTGACATGAAACCTGAGGTGATGTCTCTAAATTTCATTTTAAATTTACAGAATAGGTACATTTTACAGAATAAAACAATTAATAAAACAGCAAAAATGGAAAAAGGAAATTGTAATTAATGAGTTGGATAAAATTACATAATATAAAACATGACAACTTGCCCCAAAGTGGCTGTTGACAAAACAATTGCTATTCCAAATTGAAAGATTCATGCATGCAGTGTAGTTTAAGAGCACACTGCAGGGAGAACACAACGTTATTTGAGTGAGTGCTGTTATCATGGGCTAATAATCACCTCCACCTTTTCTGTGTCTGTTGCCATAGTAAAGCCATTCTTCCATCAACCAAAACATATGCAAAACTGAGACCCTTTCCACTTTTAGCGCAAGCTTCAGCCGTCTCTATGGCAATGCCTGTTAGAAGGCACCTTTGATACTTTGAGTTATGTGCAGCAACTGCATGAAACAATGGCTGTGTTTAACATTCTAATCAGCAGAAATGGAGCATTGAGGAGTCACAAAGACAGCTCCCATATCTCACACAAACACAAAGCCTCTGCAAACAATGCAGCGTGAACTCCTGATTTAACTTGCTGACATAGACTGAGGTGAAATAGAAAATATTGCAACATCTCATCTGTCTTTCAGAATAAGCTCAGAGAGGAAAGCTGTATAGTTTTTTACTTAGACTTTAGGTTCTACCAAAATTCACTCCCAGCTAAGCAAATAATACTGTAAACCTTAATGTTGTCTTTAAAATCAATCAATAGGTCATAATAGGTCATAATTTAACATTACTTGACACATTTGAGTCAAATTACCTAAATATATATGCTCCTTACACTTCAAATTCCATAAATTAAGATTTTAAGTATTGATAACTCAAATTAATTAAGAATAAAATTCAAGCTGCTCGTGCTTAAATTTTTTTATTTTTTATTATGCATTCTTGTCAAAACAGGAAGCTGAATGGGAATACATAATAGATTTTATTATAGGTCAATAATTCCTTAAGAACAATGTGGTTTTGTGTTAGTTTTGCATCACTGTTACAGTTTTATGTGCATTGCCCGTACTTGGGCAAAATCACACCAAAGTGACACCAATAACTGTTTCCATCCAAAGTTGTGTATTTAACTTATGCACACAATTGGAATATTGCATAAAACATTTGCAAATAAAGCAGCGTTTCCATCCCATCTGTTCAAGAGAACAAAATGGTCTCTTCCTGGGAAATTGGCACAAAATATCAGTAATAAAATAATACGTTTTTTTTATAAATAAAAATAATACGTGTTTTGTTTTTTCTCTCCATTATGAATGACTTGCGCCTCAGAGCTCACTGACAAAACACAATTAACGCAGTCATGTTATCTTGTGTTTGGATGCCTGGTGCTTGGGAATGCAATCATGTGAGACACTTCAGTGAGGTTTTTATACCAAATCATTCTTATGGCAGACTTTAGCTCAGGTGTTTCAGAATGATCAAATCAACATAAACCAATACTGTGCAATGAAATTGGTCCAGTGGTTAGTCAAGTTATCCAATCACAGCCTCTGTTGAGCAAAGTCACATGAGTTTTTTGTTGCGCATCGAGGGTGTTTCCATCGGAGGCAGTCAAGGGGGAGAGATGGAGGGCCAGGGCCAGGTCCATGCAGGGGACAAGGTCCTGGATCATAGTCTAGATCAATGAGCAAAGGCGGACCAGGTCAGTGGAGCAGTGGTGGGCCTGGACTGTGGAACAGCGGTGGACCTGGACCATAGAGCAGTGGCAGGCCTGGACCATGGAACAGTAGTGGACCTGGATCATAGAGCAGTGGTGGACCTGGATCATAGAGCAGTGGTGGGCCTGGACCATGGAGCAGTGGTGGACCATGGAGCAGTGTTGGACCTGGACCATAAAGCAGTGGCAGGCCTGGTCCATGGAGCAGTGGCGGGTGCCTGGACCGTGGAACAGTGGTAGACCTGGACTATAGAGCAGTGGTGGGCCTGGATCGTGGAACAGTGGTGGACCTGGACTGTGGAACAGTGTTGGAACTGAACCATGGAGCAATGGCAGACCTTGACCGTGGAACAGATGCAGGACTGGATCATGGAGCAATGGCGGACCTGGACCGTAGAATAGTGGCAGACCTGGATTGGGGAGCAATGGCAGGCCTGGATCATGGAGCAATGGCAGGCCTGGACTGTGAAACAGTGGTGGACCTGGACAATTTGTGAATGGCCTTTGTGGCCATGACAGTTAGTCTCATCCACCCTGAGTTAGATCCAGTGAAATTCATCGTGACCCAAGCTCCGCATCTCTATAGCCTCTTTGGCCATGACGTGACGAGGCTCTGGCATGGTCTCCATGACGTGACGAGACTCTGGCATGGTGGCCATGGTGTGATGAGACTCTGCCGTGATGTCCATGACATGACGAGACTCTGGCGTGGCGGCCTCTATGGTACAATCACCATAACAAAGGTACAAGAGGCGAATTGCTCGCTCAGACTGAGAACAAACACACATTTCCAACTCAGCTGATCTAACATAAATCAAATCTAAGATAACACCACAAGTGTTACAACACCTTTCAGAAACGTGTTAAGCCAAGCTGCACACCATTTAATTGGAGGCAGTTGGAAGCTCGACCTGACAGCACAAAACAAAAATCATGATATGTATGTCTTGAATGCATCGGCTAAAGGAAAGCACTTAATTGACATAGAGGCACTGAGCATGGCAATGAATTCAGAGTTTTGAAAGAGTGTTTCAGAGTGGCAAGACCTCGTTCAAGGATGTCACCTTTATTATTGTTAGTTGATTAAGGAAATGCTCATGAATCAATCAGTAACTTTTAGCTCCAAAAGACATTTCATTTAGGATACTATTTTGTCTTTTGAAAGGAAAACCCTCTGCAACTAGCTACGGATATAAAGCAAGACATCTAATTTACAGATATTCCAATCTGGCTGACCGTTAACTATAAAAAAGGTGGCCCTGCATTCAAATGATCCAGCGTTTTTCTCTGTTTGCTACTGCCTGTGGTGAAAAACGTCATTAACATCAGTTCAGGGGTCATTCTGGTGTCATACATTCCTGTATGCAGCCATTGGGACAGATCATTATTTACTGCTGCAGCAGCAAATCATTTCTTTCTTCACTGGAAATAGATGGACATCAGTGTCACATAATTCAGAGTATTTTATGTGAATGTTATTTGAGAAGATCAAAATGACACCACTGGTTTCCACTCCTACAATTTCATATAGGCCCTTTCATATCAGACAATATGCATTGCACAAGCTCACTAACACAAAAAGCCCCACCCAAAAAACTACCATAGTATTACCACATTCATTTGAAGTACTTTGGAGTTCCATGTATTGTAAACATCACAATATACATGACTAAAAGAATCATTTAGTAACATCAGATACTGCCACAGTACTTTGTAGTGTAATGATGGTGTTTTATCAACCCATACCGTCTTATTTTGGAAACCCTAAGTCAGTGTCTATAAATAACCTGGGAGATACATGATCACTGGATCACAGTCTGGATCTGAGGGATGGTTTATATTCCCAGTTGTCAGTATTTTTTAGAAGGGCAATGCATCTGATGTTCTAGCTTGGAAAAGAAATTGTTTACTAAAACATGAAACGACACATACACTACCATTCATAAGATTTTGAAATGTTTTTGAAAGAAGTCCCTCAGAAATGATTCTAATATGCTGATTTGCTACTCAACATTTCTTATTATCAGTGTTGAAAACAGTTGTAATATTTTTGTGGAAACCGTGATGCATTTTTTTCATGATCTTCTGATGAATAGGAAGTTCAAGTCTTCAAGTCAAGAAAGTAAGTCTTTACTATTGCTTTGATCAATTTCATGCATTCTTGTAAAAGATACCATTTAATATTGTTTTTTTATTTTATCTGCTAATATGTAATTTCATATAGAGCAAAGAAAGTTCTGCAGATCTGCAGGCACCACATCCCTGGACACTACTTTACATGCACGATATACCCCTTACTGACAGTGAGCGTCCAAGACCACACACAACGGTGGAAAGACCGCCTGGACCAGAATGGCCTATGGGTCAACATCAACAAGACGGAGTACATGGAAAGTGACCCCACCCAGACCAAGGATACCATCAGTATCGACGGCATAGATCTGAAGAAGACCACCCAATTCAGATACCTTGGCTCCACCCTATCGGCCAATGGGACAGCCCTGCCTGGTTGAAATGGCGCCAAGTGACGAGATGGTGTCTTCTGCGATAAACGTATGCCCAAACACCTCAAGGCAAAAATCTATAAGACAGCCGTCCGTCCATTCTTCCATTTGCATATGGAGCAGAGTATTGGTGACCAACAGGCACGAGCAGGCCCTTCATGTAATGGAGATGCGGATGCTCAGGTGGACGCTAGGGCTAACCCGATGGGACCGAGTAATGAATGAGGATGTCAGAAAGAATCTTGAATCTTGAATCTTGAATAGCACTGATTATGGAGAAGATGAGGGAAGCACGACTTCGATGGTATGGCAACGTAGTCAGGAGCGAGGAAGAGTCAATAGCGAAGAGGGCCCTGAGTCTCAACCCTGAAGGAAAGCGACCCCAAGGAAGACCAAAGAGGTGATGGATGGACTGGATAAAGGAAGACATGAAACATGACAATGTCACCCCCAATGATGCCCCCGATCGGAAGAAATGGAGAGGAAACTGCTGAAAAGTGGACCCCGCATCACAACGGGACAATCGCTAGGAGAGAGAGAATTAGAGCAAAGTAAGTTCATCAGAGCAATAAGTAATAATTTAACATTGGCACCCTGTTGCTAAAATGTCATCAATATTGATGATACACTTTCACGCTGTAGTCACTGTACTGTACTGTACTGTAATGGACAGTAAATTACAGTAAAAAGGAAAAAGGCATATAAGAAGGAAGAAGGCAATAAGAAAAAAAGAAAAAACAGCAATAGTAACTAAACAAGCAATAGTAATGGTGATGCTTGCTTAAGCAACCAATTTATTTAAATGAATATATTTATTTATTTTTGTTCAGTTTTAGATTCCTCCCACAATAAAGACTTTAATATAAAAGCAGCTGACTCTTCTGCCTTGTATTTGTTGTTTTTCCACAGGCAGTGTTTTTCATATGTGCTCCATGACAAATCATTTTGGGAGAGACTTTGTGGGCGGTTAACCAGGCAACTGAAATTTCACACATGCCAAATGTGATTACGATCAGTTGTGTGCTGCTTACATTACTGAGTGAGCATTAAATCCACACTACACCTCTGAGCAGTTTGTGTGTGTGAACGCAGTCAAACAGCCTTATTCTGGGTGTGAGTGTGTGTAAATGTGTGGGTGTGAAGGACGAGAGGTGTAGAGTTCATCGCTAGACTGATAAACCACAGCAAGACTGGGGGGGAAGGGAGTGTTTACTTGTGTATTGAACACTTCAGTGATGAATAGCATTTCAGTACACGACAGAAAGATCACAAAAAGACATGGGTATTTATCAAATGAGTTGAATAAGTCTTATTAGTGAAGTGTATTAAAGATTTGAGGAGATAACCATAAGATTGTCAGCATCAACTCATGATGTTCTCAGCCTTTCAATGTTTCATTGTTGTTATTGTTAACAAAAATTAACAATATTAATTAACAATAAATAGTTTTGTTTAGTTTTTTTTAGATTTATGATTTTCATCTGTATAGTAACATTCCATCAATTTGAATTGAATATTCCTCACATATTTATATTATGAATTAAGAATAAAAAAATAAAAACTAGAGCTTAATAAAACATTTTGTTTAAATCTTAATGGAAAAAGGGATGGCCCATTTCAGTTTATGTGATTCGTATATATTTAAATTTATGAAGCCACAAACTAAACGGTCAATTCCCTTGTTCCATTACGATTTATACAAACAAACAAACAAATCATTGAAGTTCATTGAAATAATGCTGAAATCAAATCAAATATAAATATTAGATGAAATACTTACATATAAATTAAAGTTAAATCAGAATATTAAAAGTTAAAGCATTTAAAATTATAATAAAAATTTAACTAAAATTGAATTGTAAACTTTTAAATGATTTGAAAAAATATATTAATTCAAAATATTCATAAACATTACTGAACAAATTTTATCTCATTTGTCCCTTTAGGGGCTCCATACTGACCTGTATGACACAAAAGGAGACATTTCGAATTAAATTTTATATATATAATGAAAGTTAACGGGGTCCAATTTGTTTAGATCCCAATGTTCTTCAAAATATCACCTTTTCAGTTAATTTTGAGTTTATTTTTCATTTTTGGATGAGCTCCTTTAATCCAAATGTTCCCAAAAGAGGACTGTCCCTTTAATTAAACATGCTATGGCAATGCATGAAGGTCACAGAAACACATTCGATTGGCAATAAATAAAGATCATAAATAGATCGTTCAAGATCTAAATTAAATTGGCTTGAAATCGTAAACAGAATATAGTTATGCTAATGAACTATATTGCTTGGTTATTTATTGCTATTGCTACTGCTTTATAAAAGCAGTAGGTCGTGAGGGACCGTGCACTACTGTGATGTTACTAAGGAAGTGTTCTGCTTCACATGGTGCCTAATGACAGCCCTTAACCATGGTGAAATCACAGTAACGCATGGTCTCTTGTGGCTTATTGCTTTAATATGCCCCCACAAACCTGTTTATTTCATGCAGAGTTTAGAGCTGAAGATTTAAGAAGTTTATGCTTATTTGTCTTTGATGTGCACTACTACGACTAGTAAAAAAAAAAAAAAAGAAATCTTTCCCCAGCCTAAACGAGTAAATTACGACAAGAGACTATAAAGACAGAGTCTTATTCTTGTCCTGTTGGTTCTTTGTAAAGCGCTCTCTGAGGACAGGTGAGTTATTTGCCACTGCTGGAAATGCAATTAGGGCAGCAGAGCTCAGCTATAACTGTCAATCACTGCTGAACTATATTCCAAATATAGTGTCAGGTTAATGAACTAATGACAGGCTGAGCAGCAAACATGAACTTCAGTTAATTATTCACATTTAATAGGAATGACATGATGGCAGAACCATATCTTTACAGCATCACAAGTGCCACAAGTAATTCTATAACTCATATCCTTCTAAAAACCGTGTTGACATGTTAACTGTGTGAAGGAGCACCTTAATTATATTGATAGATGTGCCTGTTTGTCACCCTTTTGTAGGAATAATGCCTGGATGTTCTTTTGTCTTTGATTTGTGTGGTATATGAAAGAAACTGTCAAAAGCCAGCTTATGATTCTATACAACATCACTGCTGATAGCTGAACACGAGCTTCCAAAATGTAGTGAGGCGTCCATCTAGACTAGACAGTATTTTAAAGATGCCATGAAACGAAAGTTGAGATAATCTTTTCTTCCCCATTGTGATGAGTATCCGAGTGAAATGGCTTCTTGAACAAGAAAAAAATGTAGGGTGGGACTTGATTTTGTCTATCTGGAATTGATTGGATGGTTGTGGTTTGCTATTGGTTGATCTCATGTGATTGACAGGTTGCTCCGCCCTCATGAGCCAAAAAACACATCATCAGAGAAGAGAAGAGATGTCGCTGAAAGAGGGAGGGGAAGTTATTTTGATTAAAGATTACAAGGGCCCATGAATTTAAAGGGCCCCTTGTAAGGTCCATCCGTTAGCCCAAGAACGGAATCTAACGGCCTGGTCGAAGGACGCAAATTAGTCAGTTCTGATATTACAGAGGCTCGGGCATCTATTTCGGATGCCTCCTGGACGCCTTCCCGGGGAGGTGTTCTGGGCATGTCCCACCGGGAGGAGGCCCCGGGGAAGACCTAGGACACACTGGAGGGATTATGTCTCCCGGCTGGCCTGGGAACGCCTCGGGGTTCCCCCGGAAGAGCTGGAGGAAGTGGCTAGGGAGGGAAGTCTGGGCGTCTCTGCTTAGACTGTTGTCCCCGCGACCCGGCCCCGGATAAGCAGAAGATAATGGATGGATGGATGGATGATATTACAGAGGATTGCAGAGTGAACAATTTTACCTTTAAGTGAGTCACATATGTTTACTCATAACAGAAAGTGTAATTTTAGCAATAGTCTATAGTCACAAGAATAGGGCGGCGCCTGAATAATCGGCTGCGGCCCGGAGGCTTGCTCCAAACTTCATTTCGTTATACTGTACTTGTACATGTGTAATGACGAATAAACTTCAACAACAAGAACTGCAACTTGTTAATAACAGTGACAGTCAGAAATCAGATTGTCCCTCATGCTTAGCGCCATGCTCCAGTCATGGGGTCCTCTGTATGAATCTGCCCTGGCAGAAAGATTTACGGAAACTCCTACAAACTCCTTATGCGACACTACTAGAAAAATGATTTCAGAAAGATACAGAATAAATCAAGATTAACATTTTTTTTGGCCAGACAGAACTTAAATAACATAATTAAACATGAATCCATGGTACACAATTTTCAGCATAAAAATATACCAAGTAATATACCAAGAGTCATTATCTGGCACAATACATACAGTGTGTGAGTGCCTCTTAGGACACTAACACAACACTGCATGGGGGCTCTGGCTACAGAATGTTCCCAAATGGCAGCTCTGCTACCCTTCCTTAATAACCAGACCAGAACAAAGGGTTGTAATTATTTGCAACACAAACACCTAGTTTGGGGGAGAGGATCATATATCTTTGAAGAGACCACTCAAAAAGGAGAACACAATTCTCATATGTTTCAATCCTTCTCATCCTACCAGTGACTACAGTGAAGTTGAGACCCATTTTACCAATCACACTGAGACCTTTAAAAAGACACCAGACATGAAAGGGATAAACCAATAAATTCACAAGATTCACATCATCTGTAGTATAGCTGCATTCTGGGACTTGAATCAGGGGGAAGAGGGGAAAGGGAGGGGAGGAGGTAGAGAGGGGGACAAGGTTTTGGCCAGGGCGCTGTCCTACAGTTTCTCTGTGAGATCTTCTCTCCAGATTGAGTTTTTTTGTTTTATTGCAGGGCGTTGGATCTCAGCTTTTGTCTTAGCAGTAAAACCGCTCCTTACACCCTATTATGCTATTTTAAAGGCTCTTAATTTTGTTTTGGAGGTCTCCGACATGCATCAAAGGTAAAAAAAAAAAAAAAACTTTTCATAATATACATTGAATTTGCACATCATCACATATTTCAATGATTCTCAAATGGCTCAATGTATGAATAAGTCTCTCTAAATCCCTCCTTTCCATGAGCTACTCTGCTCTGATTGGTCAGATGGCCTAGTCTGATGTGATTGGTCTACTGCTTACAGCATGTCTGAAGCTAAATTACCATAACTGAACTTCAGCTCTGGAGGCTTCCTCAGTCCTCAGCGATTGTACACACTGTAAAGACAGTGTCAATCATGATTTTACCATATCAATCCAAGTGTGAGTCCTATGAAGAAACATTGGATGAACTAGTTATTTTAACTCGAACCTCCATCGCAAGGACGACTTGAGCAGGACGTTTCTCAGTGATGCTCAGTTTGAGGTACATTATGAGTAATGTAGCTGTAATTCAACTGTAATTGTATGCAACTGTAATGCAACTATAATTCCTCACCATCAGCATTAACAAGTGTATGTCCATCAACAAACCCGTGTGTATTTCTATTGCGGTGCACATGCGGAAACTGTATCAATAACAGCGCATACGTTAGCCAAGCACTAATGTGAATGACTGATGGAACATAACCATTTGCAAAACAAATCTTGCTCCATCCTTTACTCAAAATAGTAAGAACGACAGATAATCTGCATTAATAGACACAGTTTTAGGTAATAGTGTCCCACAAAGTATTTCAGCAATGGCGTTTTTTCATTACCATAACTCAACTCAACTCGCCTCACCTCACCTCGCCTCGCCTTGCCTCGCCTCATCTTTCGTTCCATTTTCCATTGCAGATAGTACCTCCACAATAGTACCTGGTTGTCATATCGACGCCGCAGGAAACTGCTGTGATGTAATCATCTACGCCGACACACCCGCTACCAAACAAAGGAAAGTCTGCACCTCCTCGTTTGACCACAACGTATTCTTCCGAGTTGCCATAATAGTAATGGGTATATCACGCAATCTCTGGCCAAACTATTTAAAAATGGTGGGGTTATTCAGGATACTGATTCTGATAGGATTCAGGATTTGGCATTATCACACAGTGCCACATTGCTTGCTGGTTCAGCCCCGTAATGTGGTGTGTAAAGTTCATATAATTTCCTTGTTTAAAACCTTGTTTCAGTCCTGAATAAATCAACATTTTTGAATGAATTGACAGAATGAATGTTCCGTTTTATTCCTCCTGACCACCAGGGGCGGTGTTTATGCACTAGTGGATTGTCGCAGTGTCAGCTAGATCATATACCAAAAAATTCACATAGTGCGTGCTTCTCAATATTCAAATTGATGTTTCCTCGCCCCTCCAGCACGTGACCTGGAAACCGATCAAATTCAGCCATCTTGAAGGAGATCTCAATTCTCTAATTGCACCACGTAGAGGCGAGGAACAAGGAGAGTCATGAGCGAGGATACACAGGTGTAAGCCTTCCCTAGTATCCTGAGGGGGTGGAGCTAAGACACAAGGATACACAAATAAGAAATGAGAAGCACCCAGTGATATAGGCTGATCCTCGCGGGTAATAGCAACATTAGCTTAGCATTCAGTCTTTTTTACTTTCTCACTTGACAAGGCTGTTCTTCAACTGATTTTCGGCGGTGTCAAGTGCAGCCTACTAGAGCAGAGAATTATCGTCCTCACAAGCTGTGATAGCACACTCTTAAGAGGTTTGGGTCTGGATTGGATTTGTGTCAACATTTGGAGAGTTTTGTTATTTTATGATCTGTCAGTAACATTCTGTGCTTTTTGGTGCTATCGGGGGCTAGTGTTTTTCCATGCTAATACATTGACGATTCTCTGCTAACTTATCACTTATATATGGATTTTTGCTTCTGGTGGCTAATGTCTTCCGCACTGATTAACATTGATGATTCCTCTTTCATTTTATTATTTGTAAGCAGATTTTGTGATATGTTTTTTTATTTTATGACTATCAGAAAATAAGATTTTCTGATAGTCATAAAATGAGCATATAGAGGAAACTTCTCCCAAGACAGTTGCTGTCCGAGTTAAAACATCTCCTTCAGACACTCATTCCTGTGGTATCTCATCTGTAACCAGGGCCTAAAACTAGATTTTTTTTTTTGCCAATGGCTGGTGACTTCAGAAAATTTACTAGGCAGTTATGACCAAATTTTAGATACAAGTGAAAATTCACAATTCTCTTTTCCAATTTTGATACCATAGCTAAAACTACTAGCTTAATAGGCTATAAATGTAAATATAGTTTGCATAGTCTTCACTGCATAAATTAAATAAAGAAGTTAAATTAATGAAGTTACAAAAGTAATTCATTCAAGATCAGTGATTTCTTTGTCTTTTGCTGTTTGATTAACATTAAAAACACAGACGTGGATTAGGATGCTGTCACTTTAAGACCTAAAGCACGGATCCAATATACTGATACTTTTACACGTTTTATTTCTCAACTGTTTACGTTCACTTAATACATAACCGACTATGTTTAATATAGACACCAAGACGGAGATGGGAAACAGATGTGAAACAGAGCATTTAGTATTCAAGCACTGTCTGAGACGTGGACGCATGCGTCGGATGTTTAGGGGCCCATTCACATGTTGTGTCTAAAAACACGTAAAAATCCTATGCCGCACTTTTTCCTTCTTCCTTTCATTCGGTGAATTTGGGGGTTTGCACTTCCATGGTGTCTGTTGTTCCTAGGCAATCATAATCTGTATTGTACATGAAGACAAGGAAGTTTCAGCAAAGGATAAGTGGATTATATATATAAGTATATATATATATATATACACAAACCCAATTCCAAAAAAGTTGGGACACTGTGCAAATTGTGAATAAAAATGCAATAATTTACAAATCTCATAAACTTATATTTTATTCACAATAGAATAGAGATAACACATCACATTTTGAAAGTGAAACATTTTGAAATGTCATGCCAAATATTGGCTCATTTTGGATTTCATGAGAGCTACACATTCCAAAAAAGTTGGGACAGGTAGCAATAAGAGGCCGGAAAAGTTAAATGTACATATAAGGAACAGCTGGAGGACCAATTTGCTACTTATTAGGTTAATTGGCAACATGATTGGGTATACAAAGAGCCTCTCAGAGTGGCAGTGTCTCTCAGAAGTCAAGATGGGCAGAGGATCACCAATTCCCCCAATGCTGCGGCCAAAAATAGTGGAGCAATATCAGAAAGGAGTTTCTCAGTGAAACATTGCAAAGAGTTTGAAGTTATCATCATCTACAGTGCATAATATCATCCAAAGATTCAGAGAATCTGGAACAATCTCTGTGCGTAAGGGTCAAGGCCGGAAAACCATACTGGATGCCCGTGATCTTCGGCCCTTAGACGGCACTGCATCACATACAGGAATGCTACTGTAATGGAAATCACAACATGGGCTCAGGAATACTTCCAGAAAACATTGTTGGTGAACACAATCCACCGTGCCATTCGCCATTGCCGGCTAAAACTCTATAGGTCAAAAAAGAAGCCATATCTAAACATGATCCAGAAGCGGAAGAATCTCTTTCAGGGAAGACCTTGCATTTTCCAACATGACAATGCCAGACCACATACTGCATCAAGAAGAAGGATCCAGGTACTGAAATGGCCAGCCTGCAGTCCAGATCTTTCACCCATAGAAAACATTTGGCGCATCATAAAGAGGAAGATGCGACAAAGAAGACCTAAGACAGTTGAGCAACTAGAAGCCTGTATTAGACCAGAATGGGACAACATTCCTATTCCTAAACTTGAGCAACTTGTCTCCTCAGTCCCCAGACGTTTGCAGACTGTTATAAAAAGAAGAGGGGATGCCACACAGTGGGAAACATGGCCTTGTCCCAACTTTTTTGAGATGTGTTGATGCCATGAAATTTAAAATCAATGTATTTTTCCCTTAAAATGATACATTTTCTCAGTTTAAACATTTGATATGTCATCTATGTTGTATTCTGAATAAAATATTGAAATTTGAAACTTCCACATCATTGCATTCTGTTTTTATTCACAATTTGTACAGTGTCCCAACTTTTTTGGAATCGGGTTTGTATATAATGCTCTGTACATATATGATCAGCTGTTCGTCCATCTTGGCTGAGCTTTCAATGTTGTGGAAAGGGCAAAGCTGATCAGTTGGGTCTTGTTTTTCTCTAAACTTTTTTTCTGAAAAGTTGAATTTTTTTTCATCTTGCTGCAGCGTAGACCCACCTTGGAAAAAAAAAGCACCACGACGATTTAAAATTATGAACTTGAGTGTGCAAAAAACGTGATGTAAATGGCCCCTTAAACTTCCTACACAGCATCTTTTTGCACTTAAATATTTAAATAGGCATGCAGCAATAGATGATGCATCATTATCAGCTTGATCTAACTTTGCTATGCCATCATGCAAGGATTTTGTGGCAGAATTTTTAAATGCTCTGCAGGGTCTAGTGCACCTATGCACTGGTCAAAGGCTACTTATACACTAGCATCTATGATGCAGATACTATTGGGGTGGGTTGTGCTCCAGAAATTGAACCTCCTATCTACCTGGTGCTGTCACCTGATGAGGCACTATGAGGCAATGTGTGTTGCCCTAGTGCTCAATGCGGTTACACACTCGTTACTGACTCGTTACTGAAAAAGGCATATGAGTCTAGTGCAGATATAACCTGCGCAGAGAACACAATATGCCAATTACTCCTCGTCACTACCAGTACATTGTAATTAGCAAATTGACCTCTCAGCAAATTGACCTTCCCAGTCACAAAGTATGACTCGCATAGGCGAAACTGCCTGAGGATTGTAAGGAAGCTCTATGAGACCTCCCAATTGTTCCTTGGACCTTTTTGGGTCTAAAATTCCAGAACTTCTGGAAAAAAGGGTGAAGTTGTCTAAGGCCTCCGATCAACTGGCTCAATCCTGCTTTTAAGGTGCAGGATACTCAGGATCATCATCAATTTGCAATTTGCAATGCCAGAGGATTGATTCCACTATTGATCTATTCCACAGCCTCGAGGTTCACAGAGACCCTGTGCTTCTGAGGACACTCAAGGGTTTCGACCTCATCAGCGGCAGTTGCCAGAGGCTCAATGTCAGTGCCCTCCCTACTGCCACTGAAAGCAGCACACATAAAGCTTGAAGTGGTTGAGCCAGTAGTCAATCATTTTTAAAGACTACACCTGCAGTACTGGAGGGAGACAACAGTAGATCCTTGGGTTTGGACTACACTGAGCAAGAGGTATGCTCTGCAGTTCCAAGGCCAGCCCCCAAAGTCTGTGGCCTCCTACAGTGATGTTGGAGAAGGGAGCCAAAGAAAGGGTTCACCCCTCATCAACGTAATTCCTCATTCCAAAGAAGGATGGTAGTTTTCGTCCAATTCTAGATTTAAGTCATCTAAACATGTTCCTGAAAACTCTTCCCTTCCAGATGTTACATGCAGCCAATGTTCTTCGGTCTGTCATGAAGGACAATTGGTTTACAAGCATTGATTTGAAAGATGCTTATTTTCACATTCTGATTGTTCCTCTTCACATGAAGTTTCTTCGATTCAGTTTCAAGAACCAGGCCAAGGTCCTGCCATCCTCACAAGGTGTATGATTGTAGCTCTGTATCCACTATGGTCCAGAGTGATGCAAATCCTGCTTTATTTGGATGACTGGATGCACGGCAAGCTGTCCACAACACCAGACTCCTTTTCGAGCATGTGCGGAAGTGTAACAGAGACTCAGGCTGATTGGGATCCATGTGCAGTTTATTAAAAGACTTCAAACTCACAGTATTAACAGGCATGGATCGGTAAACTAGGGCAAACAGCAATATCAAAGGCAGAGCAGAAAACGTGGTCATAACAGGCAAAGGTCGGGGCAGGCAGCAAACAGTCGCTATACAAAGTCCAGGCAAAGGCAGCACAGGTTCAGAAACGAGAGTCCAAGGCAGAGTCAAACACAGGCGGAATAATAACAGGGGATAAACGCTCAGAAATGCAGCCGGGGCAAACAAGACTTTGCAATGAGTGTGTGTGTGTGAAGAGGGAATATATATAGTCAGTGTGATCGGGAACAGGTGTGCAGTAATCAGTCCCAGACTATAGGTGCTTGGGAAATGAAGTCCAACTGAATGTTTAGTATTCCAGTGAGTGAGACCTCCGGTGGCCGACTGTGGATTCTCCACCGGTGTTTGTAACAGGAAGCTAGGTCTCACGGTAAATGAAGCAAAGAGTTCCCTGATTCCAGTGCAAACAATTACTTACATTGGAAATACTCTGGACTCCCGTGTAAGGTCTGCTACCCTATCACATGCCCGAGCAGACCATATTTTACAGCTCTTTGCTCATTTCCAGCTGGGATTGAACTTGCCATACAGAGTGTTGTTACAACTCTTGAGGATGCTGACTGCCACCACTCCAGCGATTCCACTTGGCTTGCTCCACCTCAGGCCTCTCGAGTGGTGGAACAACAGTTTGCAAGTTGAACACCCGCAAGACATTGTCATCGGTTGATTATTGTCTCACACCATTGTATTCAGACATTGACAATCTGACAATGTGAAGTGCATTAAACGTGTCAGGCTTTCTTAAAATGGGGTTTGTGTTGGAACTGCTGGGGGTTTATAAATTGATGAAAAGTTAATAATTAATTAAATCTTAAAATAGTAAAATTTTTACCTTTGCTGGTTCCCTTCTTTACTGATGGTCCCTCCGCCTGGCCTCCAGGACCATCAGTGCAGCTCCATTTCGGTCAGTTGTCAGCCAATTCTCGATCATGGCTCCTACCACTGTTGTCTGCACCCTGAGCTTTTTCAGTCTGATTGTGCTCTGAATCACCACCTGGCTACTCTCATCCTTATCCAGCCCCTCGTCCACCTCCGGAACCACTTCCTCAGTCATTTTACAGGGCAAGGCTGTGTCTTTCCAGAGGGGGCACATTCTGTCACAATTACCTTCAGTTTAGTCTGTCTTAGTTTAATTTTCATGGACTTTTAGTTTGTTTCTCTTCAGTTACCTGTTCCATTTGTTCTAGTACCCACCGGCCATTTGTTTCCATGGACATTCATTAATGAGCACACCTGTCTATTTAGTTTATTTGTGTATAATGTGTATTTAAGTTCCTCATTTCCTCTTGCTCGGTGTCCAGCTTGGTGTTTCATTTGTGTTCTCTTCAGTTGGATTACCTGTATTTACTTTGTTTAATAAACAACACTTTTACTTTGATCAACATCACCTATCTTCTTTATCCTCAGACTAGACTTTACAACCATAATTTAAGATTCAGATACATCATTTGCTTCGTAGGAAGAGTAGTACACAGTCCTTTACCTTAGTCCCACTAGCAGTCCCCCTGGTTTTCTTAAACTTTTTGCTTCAAAAGTTTGTAATGTGACTCCTCTCAGAGCTGGTTGAAACTCTTTACTGAAGCAGATGCCTATGTGGAGAAAATGAATGAGCGTTTCTCCAGATAAAAGATTGACTTCATAAATACCAAATGTAATAGAGCTGATTCAGTGGGCCAGATTTATTGAGGCCCCCAGAGACTCATGCAAAGACACTCTGCTTACACTGCATTACTTAACAACAACAGCATACACTGCAGTGTTTCAGTGGCTAACATATGGATTACATCAGCATTCCAAATACGGATCACATTAGCATTCCGAGCCCAGTGCAATCAACAGAGGTGACAGATAAAAGGACAGGGAAGGTGGAGGGATTTTAATCGGGATAAATGGGAGGGTGGGACGGTCCGGCCTCTCTCTGTGCCTGGCAGTGAAGGGATGCTGGCCTGTGTAATACATCATCCTTCATTTTATCTGCCTTTTCCTCTTATCCCATTTCTCTCTTACTCTGGTTCTGCCAAAGTCACATCATACCCATTGTATTAATATTCATGAATGTCACCTTTACTAGAACACCTAGTGAAACCCAGCACTGGGTTACTGGCCCGGCTAAGTGCAGTCAGGAAAGGGTGAGATATTGTTCATAGTATGTTCTTAACACGTCGAATGATTCAGACATTGTGACAGAATTGACTCATTATTGATCATGAACAGGGTGAAAAGCTTTAAGCTGTGTGAAAGCACCTCTACCGGTCGCCTGACGGATGACCTTTGGGGGTAATTTGGAGTTATGGCCTTCATTACTGCTCAGTGGACACAGATACAAGCCTCTAAAGAACAGAGTCACCTTGGTAATAGACTTGTGTGAGCATTTTCTGCTGATTCAATTGTGCTGACACCAATTATGCAGCTTTTTGTACATGAATAAGGTGAAGACATCAAACAAATTTGACAAAGGATTTACTAAACTGACCAATAGGTCATGCAAAATTATGTGTCAAAACAAGTTACACACTTTGTAGTGAGAAGTGAGAAAAGATGAGGGATGCACTGATATTAAAATCCATAAGACAATAAATACTTTAATTTCATGGCCAATAACTGATTAATGGCAGATATTAAATTTCATATTATTTTCTTCTAAATAGATAAAAAAGTGGTTTAACTTAATCTTAATGTTAAAGATAATATAGGAAGTCACAATTAAATATCCAATAACCAATGCAAAAAAAAACAAATTCAGCCATTAACCGATATGGTAACAATATTGTGCATCCAGATTAAATAATCTATATCTACATATCCTTAATTCTACGTGGCATTGATTCAACAAGGTGCTGAAAGCATTCTTTAGAAATGTTGGCCCATATTGATAGGATAGCATCTTGCAGTTGATGGAGATTTGTGGGATGCACACCCAGGGCACAAAGCTCCCGTTCCACCACATCACAAAGATGCTCTATTGGGTTGAGATCTGGTGACTGCGGGGGCCATTTTAGTACAGTGAACTCATTGTCATGTTCAAGAAACCAATTTGAAATGATTTGAGCTTTGTGACATGGTGCATTATCCTGCTGGAAGTAGCCATCAGAGAATGGGTACATGGTGGTCATAAAGGGATGGACATGGTCAGAAACAATGCTCAGGTAGGCCGTGGCATTTAAACGATGCCCAAATGGCACTAAGGGGCCTAAAGTGTGCCAAGAAAACATCCCCCACCACCACCAGCCTGCACAGTGGTAACAAGGCATGATGGATCCATGTTCTCATTCTGTTAATCTGAATGTCTCAACAGAAATCGAGACTCATCAGACCAGGCAACATTTTTCCAGTCTTCAACTGTCCAATTTTGGTTTCCTATTTGTAGTGCAGATGAGTGGTACCTGGTGGGGTCTTCTGCTGTTGTAGCCCATCCGCCTCAAGATTGTGCGTGTTGTGGCTTCACAAATGCTTTGCTGCATACCTCGGTTGTAACGAGTGGTTATTTCAGTCAGGACTGCCACATACTGGATGTTTTTCCCTTTTCACACCATTCTTTGTAAACCCTAGAAATGGTTGTGCGTGAAAATCCCAGTAACTGAGCAGATTGTGAAATACTCAGACCGGTCCGTCTGGCACCAACAACCATGCCAACAACTCAAAATTGCTTAAATCACCTTTCCTTCCCATTCTGACATTCAGTTTGGAGTTCAGGAAATTGTCTTGACCAGGACCACACCCCTAAATGCATTGAAGCAACTGCCATGTGATTGGTTGATTAGATAATTGCATTAATGAGAAATTGAACAGGTGTTCCTAATAATCCTTTAGGTGAGTGTATAGTTGCTGCAATATTTTACAATCATTTGCCCATATAAATTAATCCATTATAGCATGTATTTTAAGTCGAGGCTCATGTCAAGGTTCTTCTACTTTACCATATTTCTTCTTGTGAAGTTGTTAAGCAACATTTAGTGCCTCCAGCCAAAGGAGTGCTGCGTACTGTTCAACCACACCACAACACCAGTCATAGCTGCTTTAATTTAATAATCGTAAAGGAAAATAGCATCTAGAATGTGACTGGAGCAATAGCAGCTGACAGAAGCACTCTGGAGATAAGTCTTATCAACCATGACATCTGGCAATAAAGCTGGAGCACAAAAAGAACACAAGAGCCAAATGGAAAAGGGTGTTTCAGATTCATGACCAGTAGGAAACGAAAAACAACTGAGACTTTTTAATATCTCAACAGTTTCACTTGGAGCAAATTAAGACTTTTAGGGCCCTATGCCCCTATCATACAACTGGCGCAATCCGACGCCAGACGCAACGCAAGTGTGTTTTGTTAGTTTCGGCCTGATGCAGTTATTATTTTCATGTCCAGCACCATGTTGTTTAAAAAGCAAATGCACTCACGCCCATCTGTTCGCCCATGGGCGTGCTGGTCTGAAAACGAGGTGTGTTCAGGCGCATTATTGGCTATTTTGAGGGAACTGAAAACAATTGCGCCATTGACCAACAAAAACCTGGCCTAAAGTCAATAGCGCGGTATTTTTCGTGTTATTTAAAGCCAACGGGGTAAGCAAAATAATCTTAATTCAAACAGAAAACAAGATTATTTTTCTTACCCCATTGGCAGATTATTTTGCTTATTTTAAGCAAAAACTCACTTAATTTTGAGTTATTTTCCCCCAAAACAAGACAAAAAGTTTTGCTTGTCTAGTAAATGCTTCTTGTTTTAAATTTTTTTAGATGTTTGGACTAAACAAGACAAAAATACTAAGTAAGAAAAGTATTTTTTGCAGTGTACTCATGCTCTATATTTTAATGTATGTCAACTACAGATACCTGAATCGTCTGAGAACACACTGAACAATTATTTATATTGTTTTGATTCTATTTTGCTGGAACCAGCATTTTAGGTAGGCCTATATGACAACACTGAATAACTTCAGGAAAATCCATATGTGATTAATGCAAAAGCAACGTTTTAATAAAAGAGTGGTCCATTTCAACTCACTCAAACTTCCAGAAGAATATGCTTCAGCATGAGGAACAGGCCTGATTTACCTTGAGATGGAACTCGGTGAATGGAGTTGCCATTAAGCAGACTTAAAAGGCAAGAAAATCCATTAGCATTATTTGGAGAAAAGGACTGATCAATACTGAGAGGAAGAGGGGACAGATGCTTACTTACTGTGTGTTTGGAGGGTGCAAGTGCTCTTACTTAGGGTATGACATATATATGTTTATGGAAGCTTTTAGTGTGGATTCCACACAGAGGAAAGCAGTTCAGCAGCTCAATTTGCAGCAATTTGTAGCTTGACAATAGGATTTCCTAAGGAAAAAAATTAAATAAAAATGTAAACCATTAAATCTAGGAAAGTTTACATTGAGACAACATTCTGCAAAAACAGTAATATATTAAAATTGCCATCAAAGGTATAAATTACATTTTAAAATAGTCATATTTTTAAATTGTAATAATATTTCACTGTATTTTTCACTGTATATATTATCAAATAAAGAATACCGAAGCATAAGATATATACACATACTCATCTCTATGTAATATAAATGTATCTTGAGTTTATATTTTTAAGCATAAACCTCACAATATTTAGTGATTCATTATCTAGAATCTAGATGATTAAATTCTGATTAAGACAATGATCTGCAGTGTTTAATATTTAACATTTTACACAAAGATGTCCAAACTGTTTATTTTCTCATTATCTTCAGACTGGTAACAACATCCCCTTTCGCCTACAGCCATTCCTCTCACACACAAATGCACTAAATAAATCTAAAATGACTGTCACAACAATATTGTCACTTGTTTCCTATTGGTCAGCGGTTAATTCATTTGAAATTGCAGTTGCTTTAAGCATTAATTTACTGCATTCCTTTGTAAATTAGTTTTCATGTATGTGTGTATCCTCTGGTAAAGCCTACATTATGGGCGCAAAGAAGAGAATATCGAAAATCCTTGGATATTTTTGGCCCCAATGAGGAAAACAGCTTATAAATCATACTAAGTGATGTTTTTTGGAGGTTTAGAGGTAGCGTTAGGGGATTGAATACAGTTTATACAGTATAAAAATCATTATGTCTATGGAAAAAAAGTCCCCATAAAACATGGGAACCCTGTGTGTGTGTGTGTGTGTGTGTGAGCTGTCTGTAGGAGGTAAAATTTATGCAGATGGGAAGCACTTGAGGCCGCAGGGATACTGGATTTTTCTGCATTGTTATCAACTTGGAGTCTCACATCAGCAGTTAATTTACAAATGCAACCATTCTTAATTATGCAGGACAAGCTTTAAATATATATAATGATTAAGAGAATTCAGTCCTTTAAAAGCCTTAGGTCAATTAAACATCTGTACAACACAAAGGAATATTGATCTCAGTGATTTTTTTATTTCTAGCAGTTGCACAGTTGTCTGTGCAACTGTCACAGGGGAACAATAGAGACATTTGCTCACTGACTAAAAACTGCACCTCCTACAATTAATTTTTAAGGATGACAGTAATGCAATTGCATGAAATTCATATATTTTTCTCATCTCTTTTTTCTTTAGCTTTAATTCATTGCCTGACCGAATAATGTTTAAATGTCATTATGTCACATTGCAGCAGCTGTCCTAGCTCAAACTTTCTCATTACATTTTCACCATTATTGCACTGGGAAAAACAAACAAACAAACATACAAAAAAGTGACCTTTTGTGACAGGACATGCCGTCACACAATATGGGGCAAGTTGTCACAGGTGAACCAGCCACTGTCTATAATAAACAGCAAAACAATTATAAAATACAAAACTAGACAAGACACAGCAAAACAATTTAAAACCAATTCTGTTTACACCGATCAGGCATAACATTACAGTATGACCACTGACATGTGAATTGAATAACACTGATTATCTCTTCATCACGGCACCTGTTAGTGGGTGGGATATATTAAGCAGCAAGTGAACATTTTGTCCTCAAAGTTGATGTGTTAGAAGCAGGAAAAAGCGTAAGGATCTGAGCGAGTTTGACAAGGGCCAAATTGTGATGGCTAGACTGGGTCAGAGCATCTCCAAAACTGCAGCTCTTGTGGGGTGTTCCCGGTCTGCAGTGGTCAGTATCTATCAACAGTGCTCCAAGGAAGGAACAGTGATGAACCGGCGACAGGGTCATGGGCGGCCAGGGCTCATTGATGCACGTGGGGAGCGAAGGCTGGCCCGTGTGGTCCGATCAAACAGACGAGCTACTGTAGCTCAAATTGCTCAAGAAGTTAATGCTGGTTATGATAGAAAGGTGTCAGAATACACAGTGCATCATAGTTTGTTGCGTATGGGGCTGCATAGCCACAGACCAGTCAGGGTGCCCATTCTGACCCCTGTCCACCGCCGAATGTGCCAATAGTGGGCATGTGAGCATCAGAACTGGACCACGGAGCAATGGAAGAAGGTGGCCTGGTCTGATGAATCACGTTTTCTTTTACATCACGAGTGCGTTGCTTACCGGGGGAACACATGGCACCACATGGGGAACACATGGGAAGAAGGCAAGCCAGCGGAGGCAGTGTGATGCTTTGGGCAATGTTCTGCTGGGAAACCTTGGGTCCTGCCATCCATGTGGATGTTAATTTGACACGTACCACCTACCTAAGCATTGTTGCAGACCATGTACACCCTTTCATGGAAACGCTATTCCCTGGTGGCTGTGGCCTCTTTCAGCAGGATAATGCACCCCGCCACAGAGCAAAAATGGTTCAGGAATGGTTTGAGGAGCATTACAACGAGTTTGAGGTGTTGACTTGGCCTCCAAATTCCCCAGATCTCAATCCAATCGAACATCTGTGGGATGTGCTGAACAAACAAGCCCGATCCATGGAGGCCCCACCTCACAACTTACAGGACTTAAAGGATCTGCTGCTAACATCTTGGTACCAGATACCACAGCACATCTTCAGGGGTCTAGTGGAGTCCATGCCTCAACGGGTCAGGGCTGTTTTGGCAGCAAAATGGGGACCAACACAATATTAGGTCATAATGTTATGCTTAATCAGTGTATGTAAATGAATTGTCAACAAATTATGATTTATCTGACTTTGTTTTTGATAGACTAAGAACATGAACTCATGAAAGTCACAAAAAAAGAAAAGTGCAACAATATTCACAAGAGCTGCCATTTGTATACAGTAATATCTGACGATTTGTTGTTGTCGAACGGCGTTGTTGCAGGTCCATCAGGCCCCGGCTCTGAAGACCTTGCACGAGGATGGTCACGATCCCGCAGTTCTCCAGGAACTGAGAACCGCAACGGACCTCGCGCTTCATGCGACGAAGGTTACGGCGCGGGCCGTGGGTCGTGCGATGTCCACTATGGTGGTCCAGGAACGCCACCTCTGGCTGTGTCTGGCAGACATGAGGGAGACCGACAAAGTCAGGTTCCTTAACTCCCCATCTCCCAAACTGGCCTCTTCGGCGACGCGGCCCAGAACTTCGCCCATCAGTTCTCGGCCGCACAGAAGCAGACTGAGGCGGTCAGCTGCTGTCTCCACCCGGCCGCCGGCAGCGCCTCAGCCTGCTCGTCGCCGAGGGCGGCCGCCTGCGTCTGCCTCCGCTCCCGCGCCGCAGCAGCCTCCACCCAAGCGGCGTTGAGGAGCCGGGCGCAAGCAGGCCGCCCTACCCGTCCAGCCGCCTGCCAAGAGGGGTGGCAAGGCCAAGGGCAAGCTGCCACGAGACGGGCGACCCGGAGGTGAGGAGGACACCACACCGCTCTATCCCCCGGTGGAGGGCCGGGAGGAGAATCTTGTGTTCCATTTTGTTTCTGTTCCGCCGCTGGGCTCAGCCCCAGCGGTACCCAAATTCTCAACACAAGAGCAGTTCCTTCCATCTCCGGGTCTGCAGGGGGCGTTCGCATCCTCAACTATCTTGGTGACTGGCTCATTCTAGCACAGTCCAGGGACCAGTTGTGCGAACACAGGGACCTGGTGCTCAGACACCTCAGCCAGTTGGGTCTTCGGGTCAACTGGGAAAAGAGCAAGCTCGCCCCCGGGCAGAGGATCTCTTTTCTCGGTATGGAGTTGGATTCGGTCGAGCAGGCAGCGCGCCTCACAGAGGAGCATGTCCAGTCGATGCTGAACTGCCTGAACACGTTTCATTGCAGGATGGCGGTTCTACTGAAACAGTTTCAGAGGCTCCGGGGGCATATGGCAGCCGCGGCGGCAGTAACGCTGCTCGGCCTGCTTCATATGAGACCGCTTCAGCATTGGCTACACGCCCGAGTCCTGAGATGGGCGCGGCAATGCGGCACTCACCGGGTGAGCATCACACCGGCCTGTCGCCAGTCCTTCAGTCCGTGGTCAGACCCTTCGTTCCTTCGGGCTGGAGTGCCCCTGGAACAGGTGTCCAGGCATGCTGTGGTTTTCACGGATGCCTCCGCCATGTGTCAGGGGTTTGGACGGGCCCGCACCTGCATTGGCACATCAATTGCCTCGAGTTGCTAGCAGTACATCTTGCTCCGAGCCGCCTCAAAGGGCGGATACGGGGCAAAGATGTACTGGTCCGCACGGACAACACTGCGACCGTTGCGTATATCAACCGACAAGGTGGTCTGCGCTCCCGTCGCATGTCGCAACTCGCCCGCCATCTGAGTCAGAAGTGTCTGAGGTCGATTCGGGCCATTCATGTCCCTGGTGTGCGCAACCGTGTGGCCGACAAGCTCTCACGAGCTGCGCTCCCAGGGGAGTGGCAACTCCACCCCCAGGTGGTTCAGCTGATCGGGAGACAGTTCGGGGTGGCACAGGTCGACCTGTTTGCTTCCCCAGAAACGTCCCACTGCCAGTGGTTCTATTCGCTGACCGAGGGTACACTCGGCACGGATGCCCTTGCGCACAGCTGGCCCCAGGGGCTGCGCAAATATGCGTTTCCCCCAGTGAGCCTACTTGCACAGACACTGTGCAAGGTCAGGGAGGACGAGGAGCAGGTCCTGTTGGTGGCGCCGTATTGGCCCAACCGGACCTGGTTCCCAGAACTTATGCTCCTCGCGACAGCCCCTCCTTGGCCGATTCCTCTGAGGAAGGACCTTCTGACTCAGAGACGGGGCACCCTGTGGCACCTGCGTCCAGACCTGTGGAAGCTTCATGTCTGGCCCCTGGACGGGACGCGGAGGTTCTAGGTGACTTACCCCAAGAGGTAGTTAACACCATCACTTCGGCACGTGCACTGTCTACAAGACAGGCTTACGCCTCGAAGTGGAACCTGTTCGTCGAGTGGTGTTCTTCTCGCCGAGAAGACCCCCGAAGATGTTCGATCGGGTCTGTGCTTTCCTTCCTGCAACAAGGGCCTTTGCAGTCAGCAGAGCTAAAGATTCTGTCCATGAAGACTTTGCTGTTGGCTGCATTGGCCTCCATCAAGAGGGTAGGGGACCTGCAGGCATTTTCGGTCGATTAAATCGCGTAGAGTTCGGGCCGGGTAATACCCACGTGGTACTAAGGCCCCGGCCTGGCTATGTGCCCAACGTTCCTACCACTCCCTTCAGGGACCAGGTGGTGAACCTGCAAGCGCTGCCCCCGGAGGAGGCAGACCCAGCCCTAGCTTTGCTCTGTCCCGTCCGCGCTCTGCGGATCTACGTGGATAGAACTCAAAGCTTCAGAACCTCAGATCAGCTCTTTGTCTGTCACGGAGGCCAGCAGAAGGGGAAGGCTGTCTCCAAGCAGAGGATGGCCCACTGGATAGTGGATGCCATCACCTTGGCTTACCAAGCACAAGGTGTGCCCTGTCCGCTCAGGGTGCGAGCACACTCTACTAGAAGTGTTGCATCCTCCTGGGCGCTGGCACGTGGCGCCTCGCTGTCAGACATCTGTAGAGCTGCGGGCTGGGCGACACCCAACACGTTCGCTAGATTCTATAGCCTACGTGTAGAGCCGGTCTCCTCCTGTGTTCTCACCTCAAACGGGTAGAAGCACTGAGAGGCCCCGGCTCTTGTCGGCTTGCTGCGCTCCGCCGCTCTTATTCTCCAGAAGCAAACTCTGTGAGTCCTCCATCACCCTCGGTGCCGGACGTCATGGAACGTCGGGCATCAGGCCCCTTGCCGCTGAATCCTTGAGAACCGGTAATGGGCTGGGGTTATATGAGTGACCCTACGGGGATCCCATATATTTCTTCCACGGTCGTTCCTACGGGAAGTCCGTGTCTTTCCCTTGGGAGAGCCTTCCCGTCACCGGGACTGAGCCCCCTCCTCCCTTGCAGGCTACGGCTCAGCTTTGTACTCCACATAACTCCTCCGGGGTACGATGTGGGCTCCGCAGCGGCCCCTTTTCTAGGGCACGCTTTCCCAGTGTCATCCAATAATCACTGAGCAGGGTCATGCAGAACAGCAGTGATGGACTTCCTGGTGTGAGCCCCGTCTCATCAGGTAAGAGGGCTCAGGCGGCTCACACTGGGCACTGGAAGGGGGCAGAGGCCATGGCACTTTGGTAGGGATTCCTATTCGTCGGTACTCCGACGTGGCGTCGAGAGTGACCGACTGAATGGGAACGCCTCGGTTACGTATGTAACCCTCGCTCCCTGAAGGAGGGAACGGAGACGCCACGCCCCGCCGCCATGTCCTCTGTACCCTGCTGGGGTGCCTGCCTACCTACTCGGCTCCTCAGCAAAAGGCTAATTTGATGCAATCACCTGTGTCTCATTTATACCCGCACAGCGTGGCATGAGCACCTGGTGCAATCATTGCATGCCAATGTGCATTGGCTCGTTTTAGTTACACTCGAAGTAGATTGGCTCTCGCGAGCGAGATTCCTATTCGTCGGTACTCCGACGTGGCGTCTCCGTTCCCTCCTTCAGGGAACGAGGGTTACATACGTAACCGAGACGTTACTTTTAACCTGTTTTTTTACACATCAAAACATCCATATCCTTTCATGAGTCTGAAGACCTTTCTTTCTATAAACCTTTCCAACCTGTAGTGATGATTGACAAGTTAAACGCAAAGATTATGAGATTTTAGACTATAATATTGAAATTTTATTATAGAAATAAGTGACATTTACAGGACGGCACATTAATGTATTGCACTGCTGTGCTTTTAAAATGCAGTAAAATTGCACAAAAAAATGCAAGATTATTAAATCAAAATAGAATGTTTGAACCTCAAGTGAAATATATTTTCAGCCAAATTTCTTGTTGAGCAGCACTGACAATGTGTTTTCAAGGTTTCCTTGCAGAGTTAATCTATTCAGTGCTTTCCTTGGAGAGTTAATCTATTCAGTGCTTTCCTTGGAGAGTTAATCTATTCAGTGCTTTCCTTGGTTCCATGAACCTTTAACATCCATAGAACATTTCCATTTTGCACAAAGGTTATTTATAGGGCTGAGTAATTTCATGATTCGATTCAATTTTGATTCACAAGCTTCTGATTGGATTCAATTTCAGTTAGGCCCTGTCCACACGAAACCGCAGCTTTTTCTATGTGGTTTGGCCATCTGTCCACATGCAAACACAGTATCCGGACACTGAAACCAAACTTTTTTGAAAACTCCTGCCAGGGTGAACATTTTTAGAAACTCCAGTTGCAGTGTTGTCGTGTGGACAGTGAAACCGGAGATTTTGGCTTGTTACGTCAAAACCGGAACCGGCAATGACCTTTTTTTCCAGGCTTCTGATTGGCCAACATGGCTTTACGGTTTGGGTTATATTGCCACCCGTTGGTTTGGCATGCTCTTGACAGCGCTTCATAGTGTGTTTTTGAGTTTTCATGTGGACGCAATTTTTTTTTTTAAACGGAGGAAAAACTCAGTTTATAAAAATACCTGTGTACGTGTGGACAAGGCCTTATTTTGGATTTATATCAGATACAATACATGACAAATTTTCTCAAGAAAGAAAAAAAGAAATCTCTTAACTAATGCAGTAAACTATGGGAGTGTCACACAGTGCTTGCCGGCAGACAGACGAAGACAGATTAATAACGTTCTCAATGAAGTTTAATGTCAAGTAGACTCAAAGGTAGGTAAAGAGACATTAGCAATGTGTAAAACTCCACAATAGTTTCTTTTGGAATAATATGTAATATTTGAGGAATAAAGGGGTAACTATCAGGAAAATTAACAAATTATTTATACTGTAAGTATTTTTTAATTAAGGGGTAATTATCTGTGTAGTTACAGGGTAAGTATGACTATGAATCTACAGGCTGTAACCTTCCGGGCCGTAATCTGAAGCATTACCCAAAGGAGTGGCGGGAAAATCATTTCATGAATGTCCATGAAAACTAAACATAACAATGACAAGGAGTCAGTTGGCACTACATTACTATAATATTGAAGGTTAAATTTAACTGATTAGTATACAAACATAACTTTACAATTACATAATGATATTTCTACTCGTTTTTGAAATTATAATATTATAAATTTTAAATGTCATAAAAATGGATTTATTCAAATGCATTAAATATTAGAAGAACATTAAAAATGATCATGAATATGTAATATGGTGCATAAATGTAGCAAAATGCTTCTCTCTAGAGTTAATTTTTTTACACTGTCAGAAAAAAAAAAAAGGTACATTGCTGTCACTGGGGCGGTACCCTAAGCTACAAAACCGTAAAGGTACTAATACGCACTCTTAACGCACTGATATGTACCTTTAAGGTACTAATACGCACTCTTAAAGCACTGATATGTACCTTTAAGGTACTAATACGCACTCTTAAAGTACTGATATGTACCGTTAAGGTACTAATATGTACCATTTAGGGGTGAGTAAGGTACAAAGATGTATCTTTTCACTTTTGTACCTTAGGTACCGCCCCAGTGACAGCGCTGTACCTTTTTTTCTGAGAGTGTGGCTGACTAATGAGTTTATGGTCACCGAATATGTTTTTTTCTGAGGTATAGGCCTAAATGTGACATCACACGACATTGTTTGCAAGCTGTTTTATTAAAACACTGATTTCGGTAAGTTGTACTCTCTTTTAACATACCTTCAGATGTTCATTCATGTTTATTTCGCATTGTAACTGGTATTTAAGATGATCAGTTCATGCTGCCGCTTCTTTTGAACTGAGGTGCTATACCGATCTGTCACGCCACATTCAACAGCGCCAAAACAGTATATTTTATTTATTTTTTATTTCGTAATAAAATGGACGTAATTTGAAATCTGAGACTTTGTTTCATATCAAAAGTAACAAAGCTCAAAGATTGGATGAGAGGCGCGCTACAATGTTCTGTTCAATGGACAACTAAAAGATTTATCGGTTCATAAAAATGAGAATCGATCAAAATCGAGATTTTTATTAGTTATTTATAGTGGAAAAAGGTTATTCAGATGATTAAAATGTTCTTAATAGTAAGAAAGAAAAAAAAGGTTATTTTAAGAATTGATCGCTGAATGTTTCCTGGAAACTTTTGGGGCATGAATCTGCATTGATTTAACCAGGTGTGAAAAAATTTACTTTTAATTTTTAAAAGTAAAATTAGCAAGCACCTTTCAAAAGAGAACGAGACAAAATCATCAGTCTCATCTCAATACTTTCATTATTGCAGTTTTTGACATTCATTTCCGTTTTGACCCACATCCTCAGATGAAATCAGAAGATATTCTGGGGCAATAAATTGCAACGAGATGGGATTTTGAAGGGGGATGTTAATCAAAGTAAACATCAAGATTCTGTGCTCTGATCTAGCCCTCTGTTCATCTAGAAAACACTGACTAAAAGGGAAGCAACAAGGCACTGAACTTTAATTAAATATCCAGCCTTAAACCATATGGAGGAGAGGTTGAGATGCTATAAATAGTGGCATTTTGAAACTGTGCATTTTGCCGTCTTGCTCTTTTCAGTTAAACAGAAGCCAGTGATTTGGCAGTGGAGTTCCCTTTGCATTAAATGGAAATCCCCTGGGCTTGAACACTTTTCCTGTGGCCCTCTAACATGCAAGCATCAGGATTTATTGAAGCTCAGATTTGTTATCTCTTCCGCTGCAATTACAGTTGCAATTTGCAAAGAGGAGATGCGGTTTGTTCGGATAAACAGAACGACATACACCCTGGCCGGGGCCAGGAAATGTCCCGCTTCTCGCAAATATCAAAACAATCAGCACAACCTGAACGTGCAAGCCTCACAGTTGTGGAACAAAGTACCGTATATGCAATGAACAGCAGTTCATCAAAACACATTCTGGCGCAGAAACAAATAATCACTTAGCATGCTGAGAGACTCAGACTTCAGAAAGAAAACAACAAATTAAAGCCACAAACCTCAGTGAGAAAGATGTCAGGGAGCAATGTTTTAACTGGCTCACGAATTATCCGCAAGATTTTGCATCAAATCTTCTGCTGTCCAAGTTGTTGGACTTTCTGCATGAGAAAACAAAGATCATTTATCTCTCTTTGAACTATCCACTTTGATTTTTACTTTTAAATTGCACACTTAAACACACTGAAAACCAAAATGTACGGGTCTGTTCACACTTGTAGTTCAGTGCACTTGGTTAGTTTGGTCTGGATCAAAAGTAGCCATTCTCTGGAAGTAGCCATCAGAGAATGGGTACATGGTGGTCATAAAGCGATGGACATGGTCAGAAACAATGCTCAGGTAACCCGTGGCATTTAAACAATGTCCAATTGGCACTAAGGGGCCTAAAGTGTGCCAAGAAAACATCCCCCACACCATTACACCACCACCACCAGCCTGCACAGTGGTAACAAGGCATGATGGATCCATGTTCTCATTCTGTTTATGCCAAATTATGACTCTACCATCTGAATGTCTCAACAGAAATCGAGACTCATCAGACCAGGCAACATTTTTCCAGTCTTCAACTGTCCAATTTTGGTGAGCTTGTGCAAATTGTAGCCTCTTTTTCCTATTTGTAGTGGAGATGATTGGTACCGGTGGGGTCTTCTGCTGTTGTAGCCCATCCGCCTCAAGGTTGTGCGTGTTGTGGCTTCACAAATGCTTTGCTGCATACCTCGGTTGTAACGAGTGGTTATTTCAGTCAAAGTTGCTCTTCTATCAGCTTGAATCAGTCGGCCCATTCTCCTCTGACCTCTAGCATCAACAAGGCATTTTCGCCCACAGGACTGCCGCATACTGAATGTTTTTCCCTTTTCACACCATTCTTTGTAAACCCTAGAAATGGTTGCGCGTGAAAATCCCAGTAACTGAGCAGATTGTGAAATACTCAGACCGGCCCGTCTGGCACCAACAACCATGCCACGCACAAAATTGTTTAAATCACCTTTCTTTCCCATTCTGACATTCAGTTTGGAGTTCAGGAGATTGTCTTGACCAGGACCACACCCCTAAATGCATTGAAGCAACTGCCATGTGATTGGTTGATTAGATAATTGCATTAATGAGAAATTGAACAGGTGTTCCTAATAATCCTTTAGGTGAGTGTATATTTCAGTCAAACCACACCAGAGTTTGTTTGAAAGCGGATAGAGACCCATCTTTCAATCACACGTTTTTAATCAAACCAAACATGCCAAGTGTGAACATACCCTAAATTAAGTGGTAGGTTAAGTTTTCTGAACGTTGTTTTTGGAGTGCGAAACACGATCTTGACAAGCAAAATCTATAATCGAAGTGACTTTAATTCTTAATAGTCACAGCCAGTGTTGGGAACACATTACAAGTAACGCGAGTTAAGTAATCATTACTTTTGTCAAGTAACTAGTGAAGTATCTCAGAATATCTCAGTTACTTTTTCAAATAAGTAAGGCAATAACTTTGTTTTCTCATTTATTGACTGATAGCTCTCCTGTCCCCATCTTGAGAGAAATTGTGATTAAGTGAAGAGGCATCATGTGAAAACATGATGGTTATTGTAGTTCTAGAAATGTGAGCATGAATTTACTCATCTCACGTGCACAAAAACAGATTCAGTGTTCCTCAAAATGAATAAAAACAGTGAAATGCAAACTCAGAATATTATGCGAACCTGCAATAATTAAATTTGTTCAGTAACACAAATAGGCCTACTTTATGTATTTAATCTCACTTTATTTTGTCTTTGCTGCTGACCTTTGATGATTCAATTCAAATATATGAATAAGCTAAAATGTCATCACATTAGTTTTTTGTTAAGAATGTTGAACTTTCTTTTTTAAAAGTGACTTTCCCCAACACTGATCACAGCTGAATTTTAAAAAGGACTTTTGGTTACATGCTATATGCACTGAACCACAATTGACAACTGGTTGTCAATTTAATTGGCGAGGATGACAGAAACATACGCTTTACTGTCTATCACTGAAGTTAGTGTCAATACATTGCTGTCAGTCACTTAATGTTAAGGCTGTCAAGCTCTCTCGCTTCAAAAGTATCAGGGAGAGATAAGAGGTTTTAACCACACAGATTACTAAATAAAATCTTTAAATCCATAGAAGGATAGTCAGAGGGGTCTAGTGTTGTTTAGACCCCAACGTTCTTCAAAAATCTTCCTTTTGTGTTCCACAGAAGGAAAAAAGTCTTTTTTTTCATGCCATTTTTGAATGGCATAAGAATAAATAGAAAATGTCATTTTGGTGCTGAACTATCCCTTTACAATGGAAGCCCATTTCCGTCATATAAGAAAAAAAGAATGCTTTTTGTAAATCATAATTGATTGCATGTCAAAATTTGGGCTACTAATTTTTTTTCCTTATGTGCAGAAATGGGATTCCATACTTTAAAGATGTAACACAAAGTCTTGAGGTTTACTATCATCATCTGACATATATTAGCAAAGGCAATCACAAGTTGACAACTTACCTTTCTATACAGATAGTATTAGATACACCTCTGTCTGTTGTTGTATGCATCGGACAATTTATTCATAAATGCTGTTATCAAACCCTAACACTGATTGTGTGAACACAAAAACAAGTGAACAAATAAACTTATAATGGCAAACCAGACAGCCAACTTTAGACACAACTGCTTCTTACTCAGCCCTACCACAGCATGACTGGAGTGTGTTTGCACTAATTACATGCAATACACACTATTTCATGAGCTCTGGTGACAATGTGTCTGTTTACTCAATGCTTTCCTCTCTTGTGGTGAGGTCAGTAAATGTCACCATATTTTATTCATGTGTTATGAGAATATGAACTGACAGTGTGGTCTCCTATTAGCTTGGATATTGTATTAATTAACTCAGACGGGTCGAGACTCATAGATCCACGTCTTCACAGATGCGCGACTGGACGCTGTGGCTTCTACAAGCTCCCAAAGAGCCAATTACAGGGTCATTTCAAACATAATAAAGAATAAATGAGTGGTGATTAGCTATTCAACATTGAAGTTTAATATGCCTACTTTACTGATATTCAGAAGCAAAGGTTGAAGGATGTGAAAGATAAAAACAAAAAACAAATTCATAATATTTCAAATCTCCCCATAGGATGGTTTTATTGCTCAGATTGCTCTTTCATAGCTCAAGGCTGGCCCACACTAAAAGATTTTTAAAATGTGACCACAAACATGATGATAAAAAAATCATAGATTGAATCATAGACTATTGTCTGTGGAGTGACTCGGAGCGAGCAAGACAAACACTAACAGATTCCACTCATAAACAACAGAGCAACAGACTTTAGAGTAAACAAACATGGAGGACACCAGGCAAATAAGAAATGGTGATAAGTGTTTAGACTGCATGCTTTTTACAGAAAAACAAAAGTTTGATATTTACACGTTTTGCCCATCAAGATCATTTTCACAGATGAACACAACTTTTATTAATTTTGAAGCCTACATGCAGTCGCCAGAAGTAAAAAGCTAAAGGTAGGCTATAAACGGATTACACCACAGTTCCACGACTTCCACATTTTCCTGGAACGTTTGAGTTAGACAAGAACACATATTATGAGCATAATGAAGCTGTAAAAGCGGACTGAGCTTACCTTTTGAGCTTGTGTTCACCACAGACTTTATTTCAGCCATTTAACCAAAAAAACATCGACTTAGGGATGATGGAACCAGAAGTTCTAAAATGCTAACTCGCTTCCGCGTTTTGGCCTACAAAGTGATGTCATACCTGCACCACTCTACAGGTGCTGGTCATATAATTAGAATATCATATAATTAGAATATTTGAATTCCATTCAAAAAGTGAAACTTGTATATTATATTCATTCATTACACACAGACTGATATATTTCAAATGTTTATTTCTTTTAATTTTGATGATTATAACTGACAACTAAGGAAAATCCCAAATTCAGTAGCTCAGAAAATTAGACTATTGTGAAAAGGTTGACACCTGGTGCCACACTCTAATCAGCTAATGAACTCAAAACACCTGCAAAGGCCTTTAAATGTTCTCTCAGTCTACAAACCCGATTCCAAAAAAGTTGGGACACTGTACAAATTGTGAGTAAAAAAGGAATGCAATAATTTACAAATCTCATAAACTTATATTTTATTCACAATAGAATAGAGATAACATATCAAATGTTGAAAGTGAGACATTTTGAAATTTCATGCCAAATATTGGCTCATTTTGGATTTCATGAGAGCTACACATTCCAAAAAAGTTGGGAGAGGCAGCAATAAGAGGCCGGAAAAGTTAAATGTACATATAAGGAACAGCTGGAGGACCAATTTGCAACTTATTAGGTCAATTGGCAACATGATTGGGTATAAAAAGAGCCTCTCAGAGTGGCAGTGTCTCTCAGAAGTCAAGATGGGCAGAGGATCACCAATTCCCCCAATGCTGTGGCCGAAAATAGTGGAGCAATATCAGAAAGGAGTTTCTCAGAGAAAAACTGCAAAGAGTTTGAAGATCATCATCTACAGTGCATAATATCATCCAAAGATTCAGAGAATCTGGAACAATCTCTGTGCGTAAGGGTCAAGGCCGGAAAACCATACTGGATGCCCGTGATCTTCGGCCCTTAGACGGCACTGCATCACATACAGGAATGCTACTGTAATGGAAATCACAACATGGGCTCAGGAATACTTCCAGAAAACATTGTCGGTGAACACAATCCACCGTGCCATTCGCCATTACTGGCTAAAACTCTATAGGTCAAAAAAGAAGCCATATCTAAACATGATCCAGAAGCGCAGGCGTTTTCTCTGGGCCAAGGCTCATTTATAATGGACTGTGGCAAAGTGGAAAACTGTTCTGTGGTCAGACGAATCAAAATTTGAAGTTCTTTTTGGAAAACTGGGACGCCATGTCATCCGGACTAAAGAGGACAAGGACAACTCAAGTTGTTCTCAGCGCTCAGTTCAGAAGCCTGCATCTCTGATGGTATGGGGTTGCATGAGTGCGTGTGGCATGGGCAGCTTACACATCTGGAAAGGCACCATCAGTGCTGAAAGGTATATCCAAGTTCTAGAACAACATATGCTCCCATCCAGACGTCGTCTCTTTCAGGGAACACCTTGCATTTTCCAACATGACAATGCAAGACCACATACTGCATCAATTACAACATCATGGCTGCGTAGAAGAAGGATCCGGGTACTGAAATGGCCAGCCTGCAGTCCAGATCTTTCACCCATAGAAAACATTTGCGCATCATAAAGAGGAAGATGCGACAAAGAAGACCTAAGACAGTTGAGCAACTAGAAGCCTGTATTAGACAAGAATGGGACAACATTCCTATTCCTAAACTTGAGCAACTTGTCTCCTCAGTCCCCAGACGTTTGCAGACTGTTATAAAAAGAAGAGGGGATGCCACACAGTGGGAAACATGGCCTTGTCCCAACTTTTTTGAGATGTGTTGATGCCATGAAATTTAAAATCAACCTATTTTTCCCTTAAAATTATACATTTTCTCAGTTTAAACATTTGATATGTCATCTATGTTGTATTCTGAATAAAATATTGAAATTTGAAACTTCCACATCATTGCATTCTGTTTTTAGTCACAATTTGTACAGTGTCCCAACTTTTTTGGAATTGGGTTTGTAATAAAATAGAGAAGAACAGAACATTTTCTACATAAGGGAAAACCCTTATGAGATATGGAAATTTGACTCAAATGTGTCAATTGATAACATACATTAAGTGGAAATTATAGGCCAGATGTTCTTGAAAGAATTAGATGAGTCCATATATTGAGATCTCTAACTATTAATTGCAGACTTTATCACAGCAAATCTGAGAACAGTTTGAGATCTAATTCAGTGCTATTGAAGAGAAAAGTCTTATTTGTGATTTTTTTCTTTCTTACCTACAGGTGCCTGAATCCTGCTGTGAAGCTCAGAACTCAAATTCTGTCTTGCGAACGTTAGTTTCTCCCCCCATCCTAACTAGAAAACAGTCAAAGGCCGTGCAACTAATCAAGCATCAAACCTTGGAGAGGCTTTTAGTGGATGTATAATGAGACCACATGGATTTGCGAGTGAAGGATCAAGGTGTATCGTGATACACAAATTTAGATGGCTTGCTTTTGTTTTCCAGTTTTAAAAGAAACTAAAGCACATCTTTATCTTGGTCTGCGTCTGTCTACTTGTTAAGACTCTTTCACATGGACCCCTTAAAACAAGCTGTGTTTGTCCAATTGGGAATCTCAATCCTGTAGGGATGTTTCATGTAGTTATATTCAGCCATTTTGTGAATTTGAAATGGCTGTTATTGAATCATGAAAAAAAAAACAAGTTTGAATGACAGCTCTAAATTGCCCAATGATTAGTGCTGCGTTGTACTGGCTTCCTAAGATGCCCCCATCTAACTTGTAAAGCTGCTTGTAAAAGCTTTTGACATTAAAGCTCAAAGTGGTTGAATGAGTTTTAAAGAAAAGTTATTAGTCAGTCCATTAGGAGTGCTACGATTGTTTAATTGTTCAAATGAAAGGGAATTGTTAGACTCTCACATCAGTGCCTCACATTTTAGTGAACACAGGATGTGTTAGCCTCAATGCATACTCTATTTAATTCCCTTTAAAATGTGTCAGAATTAATACAGAATTAATAATGTACTGTAATCTCAGTCCTGCCATATCGGGCACTAGACCTGGCATGAACGCAAACTGTCTTCTGTAATCAGCTGACTGCTAAGGTTTGTTACTGCTCTTAGAAACCAACAAAACATACTTGAAGTATGTACAACAGGACTAGATACTTGCAAAGAGTTGGCTGAACATTTGCATGCAAGTACGTACATAGAGTTTCTGGCCTTATTCAAAGTCTTGGCCTGACATTGAGGTAGACAGCTTGTGTAATTGTGCAGTGACTAAACTGGCTCTTTTCCCTCCTACTATTGAACAGTGCTGTATTGTGTAACAGATTTTCTGTGAGAACACTGATCTAATTTTCACACAGAGCTGATACTGAGACAATAAACATGATGAGTCTTAAACAGCCTTTAAAATTAAGAGCATTTCAGAATTACGCTCATGAAGCTACAGGCTCATACTTTACAATGTTTTTTACAATGTTTTTCAAGGTATAGAAATGACCAAACATGAACATATAAAAGGTCGGTTAGGGTTAGGGTTAGGGTTTTTATTACATAAATAAATAAGCACATTCATATTCATATTAATTAATTAAATAAATAACAGTTAAAGTCCCCCTGTTGTCAACTATTTTATCCCTTAAAACTCATCTTTGATCACTAAAATGACATATTTAAAAGTTTGACATATTTAAAAGTCATGCCTTAAAATAACTTTAATGTAACTCTACACCCTTGCCTCATTTAGTATGCCAGAACCATGAATATGCAAATTATCCCCGCTTCCCCTCACTCGCGCCAGCTCAGAGAACGACGAGACGAGAAGACCTGGCTCGCAGTCTCCGCTCTAATTCATCCCAAAGGTGTTCTGTCAGGTTGAGGTCAGGACTCTGTACAGGCCAGTCAAGTCCCTCCACACCAAACTCGTTCATCCATGTCTTTATGGACCTTGCTTTGTGCACTGGTGTGTAGTCATGTTGGAACAGGAAGGGGCCATCCCCAAACCGTTCAAATTGTCCAAAATGTCTTGGTATGCTGAAGCATTAAGAGTTCTTTTCACTGGAAGTAAGGGCCAAGCCCAACCCATGAAAAACAACCTCACACCATAATCCCCCCTCCACCAAACTTTACACTTGGCACAATGCAGTCAAGTAAGTACCGTTCTCCTGGCAACCACCAAACTCAGACTCGTCCAATGGATTGCCAGATAGAGAAGCGTGATTCGTCACTCCAGAGAACACGTCTCCACTGCTCTAGAGTCCAGTGGTGGCGTGCTTTACACCACTGCATCTGACGCTTTGCATTGCACTTGGTGATGTAAGGCTTGGATGCAGCTGCTCGGCCATGGAAACCCAATCCATTAATCTCTCTATGCACTGTTCTTGAACTAATCTGAAGGCCGCAAAAAGTTTGGAGGTCTGTAGCTATTGACTCTGCAGAAAGTTGGCGACTTCTGCACACTGTGCGCCTCAGCATGCACTGACCCCGCTCTGTGACTTCACGTGGCCTACCACTTTGTGGCTGAGTTGCTAACAGTTGACCGTGGAATATTTAGTGGTGAGGAAATTTACCACAGTACCACGCTTGAATTCACTGAGCTCCTGAGAGCGACCCGTTCTTTCACAAATGTTTGAATAAGTGTCTGCATGCCTAGGTGCGTGATTTTATACACCTGTGGCCATGGAAGCGATTGGAACACCTGAATTCAATGATTTGGAGGGGGTGGCAATAGTGTAAATCATATACATAATTCTCCTGCTATATTGCTAAATGTATCCGATTTTTTATAGCAACAGAAAAATATACCTGGATATATAACCTGGATTCTTTTGAGACACCCCTGATTCAGAGCGGTCATAGTTAATAATATGCTACACATTGACGCCCACACATTGACGTGATTGGTTTCAAGGTAGTCTGTGACGTGAGAAACACCAGCGATTTCAAACTGTGTTTTTCACTGCAGTTTTAAAGAGAAAATACTCAGCAATGGTGTTGACTGGTGAATTTGCACATGGTTTGCCTTAAATCATATTAAAAACACCACATAGACATAAACAACATTAAAACTTGATTTTCACCACAGGGGGTGGTGAAATGTAAAATAAAGAAATACATACATGGGTGAGCGTGGCATAAACTAACACAGAGCTAGTTGTAACACATGGTTTTAAACTCTTTTACCTATGGGGCATGTTGTCACATTTCACTTCCATTCTTTCGGGGGAAAATCAAGAAAAAAGTATACACCGTATTAATGAAACAAAACCACATAATTGTACTAGACATGTGAAATTAATGTGGGAAAAAAAGAAATACTCTGAACCCCAAGTGGATTTACACAAACTGAGAAAGTCAAAAAGTGTTAGGTTGTGCCCCGCTCTCCCCTACATATACTGTAATGTGTACCGGTACATTCTGTTTTGGTATTGGTTTGTTCTGTGTTCATCTAGTTCCCTTTGTTTGTTCCTTGTATTTTTATCCCTGTTTTTTTATTGTTGTTGGTTCTCATTAACGTTTATGGTTAAGTATTATTTCTCCTATGGATTCCAGTGTTTGAGTCCTTTAGGACTGGGAAAAAAATACTATTTGAGTATTCTCCTTCGTCATGCGATCTGACCAGCCTTCAATTTGACACATACATACACAAATTTAAAACTGTTCGCAAGACTGCATTTGTGTTCTAAAAGAAAAAATTACTTTGATATACAAAAAATTTCTCCTATAGAGCAATGTATGCCACTCAATGTTGCGTGGAATTGACTAACCTCAGATTGACTAACCTCACCAGCTGTTGCACAGCAGTGCTGATCCACCACATAGACCAGCGGTAACCAGCAATGCCACTAAGTTGTTCATATCTGCAGGGATGTTGTGATGTAAGCTGTCTGGAGATGATGAAGTTCAAGCAGCTTTCTTTAAGTTAACAGTTTAGCATTTCTTGGCATTCAATACTGCCACGGGCTGTCTCTTTCAAACCCACTTTTAATTCAATCATGACTCACTAGCTGTCTTCCTTCAAGATTTGCTGTAGGAGGAATACAGTACTAGAGCATGTGAAATTTATGTTTTTATTAATAAACGCATACCACCTACTAAAGAACAGTGCTGTACTGTATAACAAATTTTCTGTGAGAACATTGTTAGGCTGAGACTAAGATAAAAAAATAAGGTATCAAAAATAGTTCATAACTATGATCTTATGTTACTATATATGTATAGAATTATTATTATTATGGGCCAAGCACTAAAGGTCTGTTAGTGTTCTTATTATTATTCTTCCTCCTCCTCCTTCTTTTGCTCTCAAGTCTATGGCAGCCCACAGAACCATATAGGGAAAAGTTGTGACATTTGGCACACAGATTGAGTCCCAACATTAACCACAGCAAATTTGGAGTCTCTAACTCAATCCCTCTAGCGCCACCAACTGTCCAAATTTGCACACACAGAATTTTTTCCTTTTATTCCTCAGCTCAACCTGATTCAATAGCATACCGGCATTTTGAATTTTTCCATAATTCCCGAACTCCCCCTTGACCGTTCGTCAGATTTTTACAAAAATTAATCAGGTGATCTTCAGAACATGGCGACAAAAAAACAAAAACAAATACGTATTAACGTATCGTATGCCAAATACGTGAGGCTGTATCTTTGCAATGTTTCAGCGTATTCAGACCAATCTTGAGGGTACGTCAGTGTTTCACCACTGTACTAGCGATCAGGAGAAATAAATAAAATACAAACCCGATTCCAAAAAAGTTGGGACATTGTACAAATTGTGAATAAAAACAGAATGCAATGATGTGGACGTTTCAAATTTCAATATTTTATTCAGAATACAACATAGATGACATATCAAATGTTTAAAATTAGAAAATGTATAATTTTAAGGGAAAAACAAGTTGATTTTAAATTTCATGGCATCAACACATCTCAAAAAAGTTGGGACAAGGCCATGTTTCCCACTGTGTGGCATCCCCTCTTCTTTTTATAACAGTCTGCAAACGTCTGGGGACTGAGGAGACAAGTTGCTCAAGTTTAGGAATAGGAATGTTGTCCCATTCTTGTCTAATACAGGCTTCTAGTTGCTCAACTGTCTTAGGTCTTCTTTGTCGCATCTTCCTCTTTATGATGCGCCAAATGTTTTCTATGGGTGAAAGATCTGGACTGCAGGCTGGCCATTTCAGTACCCGGATCCTTCTTCTACACAGCCATGATGTTGTAATTGATGCAGTATGTGGTCTGGCATTGTCATGTTGGAAAATGCAAGGTCTTCCCTGAAAGAGACGACGTCTGGACGGGAGCATATGTTGTTCTAGAACTTGGATATACCTTTCAGCACTGATGGTGCCTTTCCAGATGTGTAAGCTGCCCATGCCACACGCACTCATGCGACCCCATACCATCAGAGATGCAGGCTTCTGAACTGAGCACTGAGAACAACTTGGGTTGTCCTTGTCCTCTTTAGTCCGGATGACATGGCGTCCCAGTTTTCCAAAAAGAACTTCAAATTTTGATTCATCTGACCACAGAACAGTTTTCCACTTTGCCACATTTTAAATGAGCCTTGGCCCAGAGAAAACGCCTGCGCTTCTGGATCATGTTTAGATATGGCTTCTTTTTTGACCTATAGAGTTTTATCCAGCAAAGGTGGATTGTGTTCACCGACAATGTTTTCTGGAAGTATTCCTGAGCCCATGTTGTGATTTCCATTACAGTAGCATTCCTGTATGTGATGCAGTGCCGTCTAAGGGCCGAAGATCACGGGCATCCAGTATGGTTTTCCGGCCTTGACCCTTGCGCACAGAGATTTTTCCAGATTCTCTGAATCTTTGGATGATATTATGCACTGTAGATGATGATAACTTCAAACTCTTTGCAGTTTTTCTCTGAGAAACTCCTTTCTGATATTGCTCCACTATTTTTGGCCGCAGCATTGGGGGAATTGGTGATCCTCTGCCCATCTTGACTTCTGAGCGACACTGCCACTCTGAGAGGCTCTTTTTATACCCAATCATGTTGCCAATTGACCTAATAAATTGCAAATTGGTCCTCCAGCTGTTCCTTATATGTAGATTTAACTTTTCTGGCCTCTTATTGCTACCTGTCCCAACTTTTTTGGAATGTGTAGCTCTCATGAAATCCAAAATGAGCCAATATTTGCCATGACATTTCAAAATGTCTCACGTTCAACATTTGATATGTTATCTATATTCTATTGTGAATAAAATATAAGTTTATGAGATTTGTAAATTATTGCATTCCTTTTTTATTCACAATTTGTACAGTGTCCCAACTTTTTTGGAATCGGGTTTGTATAAATTTTTTGCTTATAACGTCTTACCAGTTTGACCAAAAATCAAAAGACTGGTCTTTTTAGATTCGGGATGGCATGACGAGTTGGATGATATAAAACTGTGCCGTGCCGTCAGCCATTTTGACATAAAATGCTATATTTTACAAGCGCATTGGCGTATTGTTACAGAACTTAGTATGTGTCTTCGGCACGATGCCCTGAAGGTACTTCCTGTACGCCATTTCGTTTTTCTTTTTCGAATTCCTCCAAAACCATTCCTCAAATAACACGAAAACAAATTCAATGAAGAGCATGCTAACTGGACATGAGGCTATATCTCTGCAAGGCTTTAGCATATTCTGACCAAACATGCGTCCCAATTCACATACTATCCATCCTAAATAGTATTCGAAAATAGAATTAGTACATCCCAAACCGTAGTATGTTGAAAAGAGTATTCCAAAGATACCTGGATGGTCTACTATTTCTGGTTAGAATCCGTGCACTCTAACGGCTAACATTGCCCACAACCCATTGCGAGGATTTGATTTTGATTTGAGGATTTGTTTGAGGTTTGAACTACAAACATGCCGGATGTGCGAGTCCGACGGTTAAGTAGAGTGATTTGAGTGATTAAAAATCAGTATCTAACCTGACGAAAGGATAATTATTCAATGTTATCCACATTATATTTAATCTGCAACAGCATTGAGAACTTTTATAAAGATAAGTTTGTCCATTAACATTTAAATGCATCATTGTATTTAAATTGCAAACACATGAGGAGAGTCTCTGCATTAAAGATCCATGACTGGCAGATCAACGTGCTACTATATTTCTCTCCGATATGGTAGAAAATTCTATTTAATTGAATGTGGATGGTTTTAACTGTGACGAGATGATTGACAGGGCAGTTTAAACAGTGACAGGATGCAGTTAAGTGACAGAGCTGTCCGTTAATGATGACGAAGTAGTAAGTTTGCATACTCTTCTGCATACACTTTCACAAAAAGAGTACATACTTTTAGGGCGTAGTATAAGTAAGCGAATAAGGACGCAGCACTTTTTTGTTGTGACAACCATTGCCTGAGTGTACCTGCACAGTTTCGACACAATGCCACCTAGTGGTCACAAGATATGAAAGTGTTTTTTTGGGGGGGGTTTTTTGCTTAAAAAAAATAAAATAAATAATAATAATAATAATAATAATAATCACAAGACTGGTCTCTATAGATTCAATGCAGCATGCCTATTATACTGCCTATTATCATCTTCAGCCCATATCAGAAAATAATTATGGATTTAGTGTCGATAGACAAAACTGGCATAATGCCAAACCGCACCAGAGGATGTATCTCTGGAACAATTTGACATTTTGTATTTGTCAAATGTATTGGTCAAATGTAATAAGCAATTATGTCACATTACAAGTAATTGCATTTATGGGCTTTCAATGATTTTGCTTAAAACATGTCCAAATGTCTTTACTCATTTTTGCAGTTGATCTGATGCTCCGTGCCTTGGTTTTTAGCTCCTCACTCTGCCTCTTTTACTATTGTTGTTATTTTTTAAATTATAAAAGCTGAGATTTATAGGAAATGTATAGGATTAAAAAAGTCAGTCTAAAATGTTGCTGCGATTTCACCACATTACTATGCTGTTGTTAAGGCGTTACTAGGGTGTTTTTATGGGTGGTTGATTGGTGGAATAACTAGTAAAATTGTTCACTTAAAAAGGCATCACCACAATTCTCCTTAATTTGGTTTGACTGTTATTTGTTGAGCTTTTAATTGCGCTCTCTCAAAACACCTGTATCACCTATATTTCAACTTCTTGGCATACTGGTTTTCCTGTTACCCATAATTCCTTTTTCTGTCCTTATTCCCCACCCCCTGACACTCTTGACTGTAGAGCAGAAAATCAAGTACTCCTGCAACTTCACTTCCTGCCATTCATTGACATTTCCTCCAGGAAGCATCTGCTGGTCTCTCGTGAAGCGGCCTGTTAGAAGGACAGAATAATACTGTGTTAGTCATGGGACATTCAATGCCGCATTAGTCCCATGTGAGCCCTTGAAAACACACGCTGAGGTCACTCAACACACATCTGAATCTGACAGTGTTGAATGTGACATGTAAACAAAAGTATAGTACTACTGTAAAGAGCATTCCCTGATGCAATGAGCAATGTTTCCGGGAATTTTTGTCAAAGGATCCTGTTATGAACACAATAAGCAAGTAAAATAAATGGGAAAAGTCCTTGTTCAGTGTTACACTTATCTTTATGCGGCACAAAGACAGTTGTGATGTTTCCAAGGTACTGAAACCTAAAGCCCTCAAGGAGGTAATGGGTGTGGACGAATGAATGGATTATCAGACCTCTGCCAAGGAACATATATATTTCCTGTTGGCCTGAGCTCATCTATCACTCTGCTGTGGGAGTTTAGCAGTGGGATTGTGTATTATGGAAGCTTTAGTTTCACCAGAAACTGATTTTGTTCATAGTTGTTATTGTTTTGCTTCGGCAGCACCACCACCCAAGAGGAAGTGAATGGCTGTATCAAGGCTGAACAGATTTCCTGTGCTTGTTGTCTTGGGAGGACCTCACAGGGCCAGCTAAGAAAGCCAGGGAAAAAAGCAGACATTGTCATTTAGTTCCAGCCAGCGAGCATTCAGACAGAGCGCAGGGAGACCTAGACATGGAATTCTGGACGGGATTATATCTTATGAGCTTTCTCAATATGGCATGTTGCTTGACTGAATCATCCTACACTGTTCATTTGAACAAACTCTCATTTGAAAATGCTCAGAAAGATTGCCTACCTGGAGGTTTCCTGACCAACATTCTGAATGAAAAGGAAAAGGCAAAGATTCTGAAAACAATCTGGGACAGGAATGACAAAACTGCCACGTCTTTCTGGATTGGACTAAAGAAGGATAAAGGTGTCTGTGTTAGAGACAATTTGCCTCTTAAAGGATTCTACTGGACGGTAGACAACAGCACTCGGGCTGAAGTTAATATGTGGAAGACAAAGCCTTCAGATACTTGCACAGAGGCTCGTTGTGGGCTGCTTTCAGTGGAATACAGTCACTCTGGTGCAACAAGCAGTGGGTTTGTGGATGCCACCTGCAGACAGGAACATACTTTCATTTGTAAACGAAACGTCGAGATGGTGTGCCCTCGACCATATATACTTGGCACACATGACATAATCGACTACCCAAATGATCCGTACACATGTAAGATTGGTTGCAGTTCTGGTGCCATTTTCAATTTGACATGCACAAAAGATCTAGTTTGGATCGTGGTCGGCAACAAAAACATGGACGTATCGCAACTCTGCCTGGAGTGCAAAGAAGGTTACAGGAGGGATGCGTCCGGAAAATGTGCGGATGTAAACGAATGCGAAGAATCCAAACCATGCACGCACAGATGCCTGAACACAGAAGGCTCCTACAAATGTGTATGTTCGGACAATGACGAGGATGTTTGTGATGGATCAAACCCACCCACCACCACTTATGATTATTCAAATGTTAATAGGGGGATATCTCTGCTAAATCAACCTACGTCCCTGCCTGACGATGTCAGAACAAATGAGACAGACGTACACATTGAGGAGGGAGCTGGAGACATTTCAAATATCATAGTACCTGTGATTATAGCACTGCTGATTTTCATCGTGCTGCTGGTGATCATAGCGGCCATCGTGAAAGGCTGCCTCAGGAGGAGGTACATAAAACCGGCCCGGGGGAAGACAGCGACTGTGGCTCTGAATGGATCCAGCTCCATGGAGAAGGTGAATGAAAAAGAGGAAACTTAACAGGGAGAGACTGTGCAAATGCGAGAGATTGTTCAATGTGACACATCCAGACTACATATCCAAAGATATTCCTCTCTCAGAACTTTTGGGTGTCACAAAAGAGCTGTGTAATTTTTGCCTTTGAATTTCATTTGCCGTTCCATCTGTTTTACTCTCATGGTTGAAATCAGGGTCTTTATGCTGATGTGGATTTGAAAATCCTATCTCAGCAACATCGTCGGTAATTAGATTTATGAGAAGTGGACTGTCTTTGTTTACTCTTTCATAGCTGATATTTAAATGCACCTATATGTGGAGATGTAAGAACTGTAGAAGATGTGGTAACACTTTACAATAAGGCCCCATTGGTTAACATTAGTTAATGCATTAACTAACATTAACTAAAGATGAGCAATGCATTTGTTAATGTTTGCTAATGCATAAATTGCCATTCGTGTCAGCTCAGGTCCATTGAAAAATATGAACAAATACAACTTTTGATTTGAATAGTGTATTAGTAAATGTTGAAATTAACATGAACCAAGATGAATAAATGCTTTAGAAGTATTTGTCATGTTAACAAATGGAACCTTAATTGTAAAGTGTTACCAAAGATATTGTGATAAAACTGTCACTGGATCTGTTTTCTAATTAAATATTTCTGGTTATGTTTTAGATGTGCCTTTTTACCTGAAGAATTATATAAATAAACTGATGTTTAAGCTGCTGTAAGCGGCTGTCATTTTTTTAATACCACACGTAAATGTCTCTATTACCTGACAGATAGCGCTCAAATATGTGTCCTGAGAGACCACATTTGTTTCTGTGACTGCCTGAAAACAGCAAAAACAACTGGTGTGGCTCTGGTGGGAGTTCAGTTCAGTCAGGTTACTATTTTCCAATTCGGTTTAGTGCCACTAGGAGTGCTGAAATCACTTACAGCAGCTTTAAAGCCCCCTTGAGATCATATTGATTTTTTTTTTTGGGCTTTTGGTATGAATATGTTAGCCTATAAGCTAGTGTGCTCCAAAACAACGACAAAATTCGCATTTAAAGATATAAGCATTTGGAACTTGCAGTTTCTCACTTTCGCCAATATTTTTTTTTAATTTTATTTTACTTCTGCCAATATGGATCAATGATTTTGATGACATCACTCAGCATTTCAACTTCTCATCAGATTTTCTGTCCAATCGAATGCTCTCTAGAATCTGAAGAATCCCGCCCCCTACATTATAATAAACAGAGAAGCTGCACCTACAGTCACTTGTTCACACATTTATTTTGTTCTACATGGTGAATTCTGTAGCTCAAACAATAAGAGCGTGGCGCTAGCAACGCCAAGGTCATGGGTTCGATTCCCAGGGAAAGCAAGAACTGACAAGATGTAAAAATGTGAACCTTGAATGCAATGTAAGACGCTTTGGATAAAAGCGTCTCCTAAATGCATAAATGTAAATGTGAATGGCACATAGTGCACTAAAGGCCTATAGGGGATAGGGAATGATTATCAAGCAGCAATCTCCCCCAGTTTCTCTTGAAGCCAATACGGAAGTGACTTAAACTGCAATTCATCGACTGGCCACTAGAGACAGGCTCCAAAAGGGAGCAGAATCTCATTGAGCCCCGTGTTAAAATGCCCAACTTTACAACAGAAAAAGAAAAAAAAAAACCTTGTTTACAGCCTGGCACAAATTGTGGTTTTAGTCTATATAGCTAATTTTGCCCTTCATGACAACTGTAAGGGGGGTGAATTTTTTTTATAACTCATTTGTTTAAATTATATTAAAGGGTTAGTTCATCCAAAAATGAAAATTCTGTCATTAATTCCTCACCCTCACGTCGTTCCAAACCCGTAAGACCTTCATCTTTGGAACACAAATGAAGATCTTTTTGTGTGACCCCTCCACAGACAGCTATTTAACTAACACTTTCAAGGCCCAGAAAGGTAGTAAAGACATCGTTAAAATAAACCATGTGACAACAGTGGTTCAACCTTCATTTTATGAAGCAACGAGAATACTTTTTGTGTGAAAAAACAAAAATAATAACTTTATTCAACAATTTCGGTCTATACAGTGGCAGTCGTCTACACAGTTTCCGTTGTAAACAGTGCAGCGCTCTCGAGATCTACGGCAGCCGACGCTGTTCACGTGAGCACCACGACGACCCGGAGCTGCAACGTAAACTGTGTAGGAGACTGGCACAGGCTAGAACGAAATTGTTGAATAAAGTCGTTATTTTTGTTTGTTTTTTGCGCACAAAAAGTATTCTTGCCACTTCATAAAATGAAGGTTGAACCACTGTTGTCACATGGTTTATTTTAACGATGTCTTTACTACCTTTCTGGGCCTTGAAAGTGTTAGTTAAATAGCTGTCTGTGGAGGGGTCAGAGAGCTCTCAGATTTCATCAAAAAGATCTTCATTTGTGTTCTGAAGATGAACAAATGTCTTACGGGTTTGGAACGACGTGAGGGTGAGGAATTAATGACAGAATTTTCATTTTTGGGTGAACTAACCCTTTAAGCCTTAAAGTTCTGCATAATTAAGGGCACGGCCACATTGACAGGTGGATTGCTGTTTGTCTGCTGTCTGTTAGTCATCACGTCACCTCAGCTCCACGTCACGCCTCTTTGCCCATTTCCTGTTATCTGGAAGTGATGCACTGCTAAGTCAAGTCACCTTCATTTATATAGTGCATTTTACTACACAGATTGCTTTAAAGCAGCTTTACAGTGGTAACAGAAAAAAAAATTGCTTTAGAAGAAAAGCTAAAGTAAGTTTTTGATTGATTCATTTCTGTTGTAAAAAATGATAAGTTATTTAGATTTGGTACCACTTAAACAACGCCATCCTCAACTAAAACAGAAAACCCATCCGCACGGCAACAGCACTTGGTGGCCTGAGAACGCAAACCATGAAATAGGTTTTGAAATAGTTTTGAAACTATACCACCACCATCAAGAAACCCAAAAAAGGTGAATCTGTGAAAACGCAGAGAACTTTAGGCTTCAAAAATGCTCTTCAGAAACCTACGGGTGACATCACGGACACTACGTCCATTTTTTTTTTTTTTTACAGTCTATGGTAGATATGCTTTCCATTGGGATGAATAAAGTCAAATGAAGCGAACCGCCGCAGTGCACACACAGTGCTCCGGTCCAGAGACACGATAGCACAGAGCAGATCATTTGCACGAGATGGTGCAGATCACAAAACGTATCAAATTCTGCACAGAATGCTGTATTTTAAAGCGATATGGAGGAGATTAAGAAGAGAAACGGTTAGAGATTAGGAGGAAACTGAGCTCAACTGTTATCTCCAAGCTGTGATGAAAACTAAGCTGTTTGATATGTCCCGCCTTGTCTTCCTGTTTCAGTGGAAATTACGTCAAAACAAATTGAATAAAGCTGTGAGTTTCAAGGCACTTCAGTGGTCCTTTAAAGCATTGTTTGTTTATGGCCAAGATGGCTATCGTCTTGAATGTATACTGATAACTATCGTTGCAGCATCACGCAAAAGTATTTTTTAACCATTTAAAATGTTTTTTTTTTTTTAATGAGAAAAAAAACAGTGAGTGCATCTTTAACAAAAATAGGTTATATTCAGATTTTTTAAAAGGTGAAACAGGTCTAGGTATCACCTTTTTTGTGTAAAATATGACCATGTCATAGACGGCGAGTTGTTAATATTTCAGGGTCAGCTCTCCCGTCTCTGCAGGACGTCTACACCAAACGCTGCAAAGGTAGAGCTACCAAGATCATCAAGGACTCTAATCACCCTGCAAACCCTCATTTCACGCTGCTACCATCTGGTAAGCGCTTCCGAAGCCTGATGGCCAAAACTGAGAGACTCAGGAGGAGCTTCTTCCCCAGGCCATCAGACTCCTGAACTCAGTCACTTAACATCACGTGACTTCACGTCAGGATAAACATCGATACACTGACATTGCACTGCACTTTCTGTTCTCGTTGTTACTGTGTAACAACCTGTTATAAACCTGTTTGCACATTATACTCTTTATACATTTGTTAACCACATATTTATAAGTCTACAGTTTACTCACTGCAAAGTCTACTTCAATTATTTTATTCCACTTTATCCTTATTTGTTACCTTTTTTCTCTTGACTTGATTATTTATAATTCTACAGATATAGACATATATATATATATATAGATAGTACTTTTTTTATATCCTATTTCTATTATAATTTCTTCCTTGTGTTTTTAACTGTGAATTTGCACTGTCCATGGAGCGGACCTGTTTACATTTCACTGCCGGTTGTATATTCTGTATATAACTGTGTATGTGACAAATAAAACTCTTGAATCTCTTGAATATTTCACAATTCAAAAGCATGAATGAATAAATATAACCTACACATTGCGGGTGAAATTAATTACATTAAGGACTAGCAATAGACCAGCCTTGTATTAGACATATTCCTTCAGCGGCACAAACAGAAAAGTACAGCAGTCAATGGAAACGTTTCCCACAGGCTTCAGATCAGGTTCGATCAGATCTCACCTTCACTGTCAGGATCAGGCTTACAGTCAAACACATAACATTTAGGTTTAGTGAACCTTCAGAGCCTGAAATGTTGAAAATCTACAATGTAGGCTACCTGTGGTATATAAAAAGTGCACTATTTTTTATTTTATTTTTTTTGTAAACTTAACACTTAACGAAAAATGAACACTAACATTAAATGTTGAAAAACGTCCACTGTCCAACACTGACAGAAACTTCACTGGCTGCGGTGACGTCATCTTTGCATAGCGCATTTTGATTGGTCTTCTTTCGTTCATATATTTGCATGCTTAATTTGGCTGAGTGTCATGACAAGGCGAAGCCTCTCCGATTTCATTTCATTGCACAGACGCAAAACATAAAAACCGAAAAGCATTGTTTTGTTCCATAACTGGCTTTATCACATAATAAACTGAGAGTGCAAGTCTTCCCCCCGTTTTATTCCATTTAAAATAACATTTAAAGATTTGGCTGTGGATATTTCTTTTTTCTTCTTTTAATCTGAACGCCACAGGTTCTTTCCATGTCGACACACTTTCTTTCATTAACGAGTCAACATAATGTTTAAGAGAAATTTTGCATGCGCATTCATATATAGGCAAAAAGTGACTAGTTGAATGCACATGAACTTCTAATTAAGCATTATATGATCTAATGATGTCAATAATGAAAGATATGATAAAGTCTTGCCAATACATTCCAACAAAAAACACGTACCGCAATGACAACAGACAAAAGTTTTATGCTGCAACACAGAGTCCCTACATAGTTGTAGTTCTGGATGTGCAGGTGCCATTCCTGTACGTGCTGTCCGATTCCAGATTGTCCTGCTGAAAGTCATCCACACTGTATCCTCGACTCTTCAGAGCCGTGGCATAGTAATCTATGGGCTCCTCCGTGGCGTTTTCCCACCATCGGAGGCATAAAATCCTCTGGAAGGAGCGTCTGAAGTTGTCCGACAGGAATCCGTACAGGATCGGGTTGGCACAGCTGTTGGCATATCCCAAAATCACAGCCAGCTGACTGAGAGTGGCATTGTGCTGCTGGACGAACACGCTCACCAGCTGCACGATGTGAAAAGGCATCCAGCATATCACAAACACTGTCACCACCATCATCACCATCAGTGTGATCTTCCTCTCGGACTTTTTGCGCTGCTGCCAGCCCGCTTTCAGCGCGACCACCCGCATCTTCACTATGATGAGGATGTAGCACATGCATATGGCAATGACAGGGAAGAGAAAGCCCATCAGAAAGGCGTATATCACAAACACAGCCATCCACTGACGCTCGGGCTCAGGCATCTGCATGTTGCAAGCCACCGATCCGTCAGAGTTGGGTGCAGTGGTGGAGAAAATGATGATGGGTAGGATGACCAGGATGGAGAACATCCAGACCCCTAAGTTGACCATTTTGGCGATGGTGGGTCTCCGGTACCGGGCGGCTTTGATGGGATGCACCACGGAGATGTAGCGATCAATACTCAACACGGTGAGACAATAGATGCTGGTGAACATGTTAATGGCATCAACACTTAAAACCAAACGACACAGGAGCGAACCAAAGGGCCAGTGATGAAGTAAAGAAGAGGTGACTAAGAAGGGCACACTCAACATGAGTAACTCATCAGCGATAGCCAAGTTCAAAATGTAGATGTTCGTCGCAGTTTTCATTTTTGCATACCTGAAGATCACATAGATCACCATCGAGTTCCCACAGAGTCCCACCAGACACACCACAGAATAGATGAAGGAGATGAAGATCGCACTGCTGCCGTGAGAATCAACGTTATGCGTCTCGTTGCCGGAGGAGTTTAACAGATATAAACCATCCTCCAGGTTCTTGAAGGTCTCGTTGGGCAGCATTCCGACACTGTTTTGAGTCTGCTCTGGGTACAAAGTATAGAAATACGAGCTCAAAAGATGCGCGCATTGATGCTTCGCGACTCCGGAACGCGCATCCCGACGCTGCGGCGGTTTCAGCACCATGGACAGTTACTCCACAGCCACATGCATCACATTCACAGACGTCACACGTGAAACATGACGCCATCGGGTCCTAATGTGCTTGAGAGCGTGTCTGAGAAACAAAAATAATTTTCTGACGACTGATTTAGACCTTCTTTTCAATGTCCATATACATACAAAACGATTAAGAAAACAGCCACTTTCAAAAGGCCAATCAAATAAAACAAATAAACAATCTGTGGTCTTTCCTGTTGCTTAAGTTGACAAACCAGCACTCTGATAGCTTGAATGTTTATTGGTATATTTGGGACGAACTTTTGTTCTTTTATTATTAATATAAAAATGAAACCGAATAAGGAGATTTCCTGAACGGTCATGTTCTCAACACCATAACAAAACTGTTCAGAGCACCCCATTTATGTTTATTATAATATTTATTAGAAACCCAACCTATGCCCATGCAGTCACACACACTGTATTTTTGAAACGAGGAAGTTGTAAAAAAAACACCATGATTACTGGAGTATGTATTATAAGAGAACGTCATGCTTAATGTGTAACTTGCCAATGCTTTGTGATTATTAGTGAAATTAGTTTTTTTTTCAGTGCAGTCAGACTGCAGTAAATGCTCTGTTTACAGTGGCAAGAAGACAGGTGGCTTGGTTCCCACAGTTGTTTAAAATTCATAGCTCGCCTTCATGCATATTCCCTCCAAAATTGAATAAAACATCTTCATCCTGTGACAAAGCAAGAGGTTTTTATGAAAGGTCCACTGAACAAATGAAAGGCTCAGTATTTTGCGTCTGGAGTTCTTCAAGTGAACCCTGATATGGGCATCTTTTGTGATTGCTGCCATAGTCTTTATATACTCTTCTTATACTGCACAATGTCTTAAAATAACAACAAAGCAACTCTGAATGTGAAGAGGAAGCTTATCTGTGTTTATTTCTGGCACCACCTAGTGATGGATCCAAATCTCAAGAAAACAATCCAGCTGCAGCGAAATGGAATGCTTTAGGGGGGAAACAGGATTCAGATCCATATTACATTTAGAATGTTTAATAAAAGTTTCATATCCACACATTCCAAATATAACTTTGGTTAAAACAGCTAAACTTTCTCTATTAACTCTGTAATTCATTTGATACAGATAAAGGTTATAGAAATAAAAATCCACATATTACACGTCATTTCACTTCTAAGGTTTTGCAGTATATACACCAACAGGTGAAGTGAATAACACAGATTATCTCTTCATCACGGCACCTGTTAGTGGGTGGGATATATTAGGCAGCAAGTGAACATTTTGTCCTCAAAGTTGATGTGTTAGAAGCAGGAAAAATGGGCAAGTGTAAGGATTTGAGCGAGTTTGACATGGGCCAAATTGTGATGGCTAGACTGGGTCAGAGCATCTCCAAAACTGCAGCTCTTGTGGGGTGTTCCCGGTCTGCAGTGGTCAGTATCTATCAAAAGTGCTCCAAGGAAGGAACAGTGTAAACCGGCGACAGGGTCATGGGCGGCCAAGGGCTCACTGATGCTCGTGGGGAGAGAAGGTTGGCGCGTGTGGTCTGATCAAACAGACGAGCTACTGTAGCTCAAATTACTCAAGAAGTTAATGCTGGTTCTGATAGAAAGGTGTCAGAATACACAGTGCATCACAGTTTGTTGTGTATGGGGCTGCATAGCTGCAGACCAGTCAGGGTGCCCAAGCTGACCCCTGTCAGCCGCTGAAAGCGCCAACAGTGGGCACGTGAGAATCAGAACTGGACCACGGAGCAATGGAAGAAGGTGGCCTGGTCTGATAAATCACGTTTCCTTTTACATCACGTGGATGGACGGGTGTGTGTGTGACACTTACCTGGGGAACACGTGGAGCAGGATGCACTATGGGAAGAAGGCAAGCTGGCGGAGGCACCTCCTTTTGCCTTCAGAACTGCCTTAATAATTGGTGGCACAGATTCAACAAGGTGCTGGAAACATTTCTCAGATATTTCGGTTCATATTGACATGATAGCATCACGCAGTTGCTGCAGATTTATCGGCTACACATCCATGATATGAATATCCCGTTCCAGCACATCCCAAAGGTGCTCTACTGGATTGAGATCTGGTGACTGTGGAGGTCATTTGAGTTTAGTGAACTCATTATCATGTTCAAGAAACCAATCTGAGATGATCTGACCTTTGTGACAGAGCGTTATCTTGCTGGAAGTAGCCATCAGAAGATGGGTACCCTGTGGTCATAAAGAGATGGACATGGTCAGCAACAATACTCAGATTGGCTGTGGCATTGAAATGATGCTTAGTTGGCCCAAAGTGTGCCAAGAAAAAATCCCTCACACCATTACACCACCAGCAGCAGCCTGAACCGTTGATACAAGGCAGGATGGATCCATGCTTTCATGTTGTTTAAGCCAAATTCTGAACCGACTATCTGAATGTCACATTCAGAAATCGAGACTCATCAGAACAGTAAATGTTTCCAATCTTCTATTGTCCAGTTTTGGTGAGCCCATGTGAATTGTAGCCCCAGTTTCCAGTTCTTATCTGACAGGAGTGGCATTCGCTCTGTCTTCTGCTGCTGTATCCGATCTGCTTCAAGTTTTGATGGGTTTTGCGTTCAGAGATGCTCTTCTGCAGACCTTGGTTGTAACAAGTTATTTGAGTAACTGTTGTCTTTCTATCATCTGGAACCAGTCTGGCCATTCTCCTCTACCATCAACAAAGCATTTTCACCCCCAGAACTGCCGCTTACTGGATATTTTCTTTTTCGGACCATTCTCTGTAAACCCTAGAAATGGTTGTGTGTGAAAATCCCAGTAGATCAGCAGTTTCTGAAACACTCAAACCAGCCCGTCTGGCACCAACAACACATTTAAGCTTTGACATTATAAAGCTTGGAAGCGTTAGGATATTTATTAATATAATGATGATTGTGTTCATCAGAAAGAAGAAAGTCAGAAAGTCACACATAGGATGGCTTGAGGGTGAGTAAATCATTGGGTAATTTTCATTTTAAAGTGAACTACTCCTTTAAATCACCCTTCTACCCCATTCTGATGGTTCAGCCGATCACCTTGACCATCTCTACATGTCTAAGGCCCCGTCCACACAGAGACGCGTTTAGCTGTATACATAAAAATGTTGTGCTGTATCAGCGTTTCGTCCACACGGAGACACGTTTAGCTGTATACGTAAAAATTTTGTACCATATCAGTGTTTCGTCCACACGGATCCGCAGTTTTGGGAGCATGAAACCGATATTTTCTGAAACCGGGTCCTAGAGTGGATAAATCTGAAAACGACAGATTTTTCTGTAAATGCGTTTTCGTGTGTACAGCCAATCCGTACATTTTGTGAAACTTATGTCATCACACCACGTCCGGCACGGGGAAGACTATTGCTGCATTCCACTCCACTTTTAGACACACACTTGTGAACTTCCCTAAGCACTTCCCCTCGGGGGAATCCCTGCCACCATTTTGAAGTGTGTTCCACTTCGTTAAGTGGACGGAAGTTTATATGGACAGACCCTCGCTCCCTTGATTTTGACCGAGGGAGCAAGTCTACTTCATATACCACAATGCAACACGATTGTGACGTCACCGCATATCGCGTTTAATTTACGCCACCACAAACAACTCTATGATATTTTAATTATTTTTTAAAAACATTCAAAACAACCCAAACAAACCTATAAACACATAGAATGCTGCATTAAACCAATTCATAAAGAAAAATTAATAAATCAACTCAATATAGTGGATTCCAAGTGATCAAGGGCTTAGGACGTTCCAGTTCAGCCCATTGCAAAGGTTCCGCCAGTAGTGGGCACTCATGTAGTGAACATCCGAGTGAACGAGACGGAGGGAAGTTAGCGAGTGAAGGGCATAGTAAAAACTAACTGGAACGCAGCATAGAAAGGGATACAGATACGGGCACTGGGCATGCGCACATCAATACTGCGTAATTTAATTACAGTATTTGCATTATTGTAAGGGTAGGTTTACGGTGTAGGCGTTAATAAAACATCTGGTAAATAGCTAATTTATTTATTGCTATTTTATCGTGAGATTTTTACCTCACTTCCTACCATCGCTTTACCCCTTCTAGCCACAACTCTTCTTCTCCGTTTTTAGTGTATTTCTGTGGCAGAATTACAGCGCCACACACTGGCCTGGCATGTATAATACATAATTTTGAGTCGGTTTCAGTGCTCTCGTGTATGCAGATATTTCTTGAAACGAGGAAAAATAAAAGATCAGATAGGGAAAGCTCTGTCTTCGTGTGGACGGGGCCCAAATGAGTGCCTAATGCGAATGGCTGATTAGATAACTGCGTTAACGAGCAGTTGAACAGGTGTAGCTAATTAGGTGGCTGGTGTGTGCGAGTGTGAATATCATTAAAAATAAATTAATGAACAACAAATGATTAATTTTAGTCATTGAAAACTATTTTTGCATTGCATTAAAGATGCCTAATTTGGTAGACGTGACTTTAAGAGGAATTACAGTCAAAGGAATTCCAAAGGTAGTTTGGTTATTCCAAAGGTAGTCAATTAAATTTTGGGATATTTAATCATCAGCTGCAAGCAAACATTTATATTTATTCATTTAGCAGATGCTTTTATCCAAAGTGACTTACAAACGAGGAACATAAACAATTTGTCATCCGTCTGATCTATAAGAAAACATAGATGTCGCTTGAAAGCAAAATTAATGGTCGACTAAATTCTATTTGTAAAGCAAGACACCTGGCAAGACGTCAGACCTAAATAACTATTTCACGCTGAAACAATTTCACCTTCTTCATCCCCCAAGACATTCCATTTAAAAATGCTCACACCTTGAAAATAGGGCATGAGAATAGCAACAATCTGAAACACTTTTGTCAGAATTTGAGTGATACCTCTTTTTTTTTTTCACAGATGGAGACTTGCGTTGTCCTTGAAATGTAATGAGACCAGTCAGAGCACAACATGTGAGGAGCAGATGGCTGTCTTCACACTCTTCTCTCTGAGCCTCTCTCTCTGAGCTGGAGACGAGCCAGATCATTCAGCAGGTGTTTCCTTCTAGTTAAGATCAGTGTTTCTGCCGAGTGTCATATAAGGTGACCTGAATGGTTCAAATAGGATTTCAGACATCAGGTAGATACAGCTGTTCGGACATTAATTAGTTAGAAATATGATTCAACAGTCAGTGAATTAAATCAACTGATTATTCAATGTTTCACATTGTTTGTCACTTAATAAATATGTAGAATTCTAGATAGAGTTTGTTCTAAGCCCTAAGTATTAAACTTCAACTATTAATTTAGTCAAACTTCTGAATGTACAGACTCAAACTCTATATTATTGTAGATGTTTCACCAGTGACCGGGACTACATGCAGTCCATGAAGGTTGTGTACTTCTGAGCTGCATGAACCAGCTGACCATCTGCTCCTGAGATGAATGAGAATCTGCATGTACTTTAGTTCTTGGTTGACAGAAAACAAAACGAAAAACAGCTCTTATTCAGTCTAAAACCTAAGCTTACATTTGGTCATGGTCAGAATTATTGGCACCCTTGCAAAAGTCTAACGTTTCATTTAAGTAAAACAATTGAAATTGGGGAATAAATGTTTTTCTCCAGAAACACAAAGGCCAAATTCCCTTAATTATTCATCACAATGAGTAAAACCAAAGAATATAGGTCTGATGTGCAGCAAAACATTGTTGAGCTGTAAGAAAATAGCATTGGAAATCCTCATTTACACCATGAGGGCAATAATTAAGAAGTTGCAGTCAACTAAAGATGTTACGAATCTGACTGGAAGAGGACATGCGTCTATATCGTCCTAATGCACGGTGAGGAGGAGAGTTTGAGTGGCCAAAAACTCTCAGAGGATCACAGATGGAGAATCGCAGAGATTAGTTAGAGTCTTGGGGTCAGAAAGCCTTAAAAAAAAAAAAAAAACAAACCCCTACATCACCACATGTTGTTTGGGATTGTTTTAAGAAAAATCCTCCTCGCTCATCCAGAAACAAACTCCAGCACATTCAGTTGTCAGGCATGACTGGAACTTCAAAAGGGACAGGATCCTATGGTCAGATGAAACTAAAAAAAGAGCTTTTTGGCAGTAAACCCACCAGATGGGTTTGGTGCACACAGGGATAAAAAGTACCCAATGCCCACTGTTAAATACGGCTGGATCTTTAATATTGTGGGCCTATTTTTTTTTTTTTTTTTGCTGGAGGTCCTGGACATCTTGGTATCATGGATTCTAGCAAATACCAACAGATAAAAAAATCAAAACCTGATGGCTTCTGTTAGAAATCTTATAATGGGCCGTGGTTGGATCGTCCATCAGGACAACGATCCAAAACAAACATCAAAATCAACACACAAATGTGTCACTGAGCACAAAATGAAGCTTCTGTCATGGCCATCCCAGTTCCTGACCTGAACCGTACAGAAGATGAGTGGGGTGAGCTGAAGAGGAGAAGCACCAACATGGAGCTGGGAATCTGAAAGATCTGGAGAGATTCTCTTGTCAGGTGTTCTCCAAACTCATCAGGCATTATAAGAAAAAACTCAGAGCTGTTATCTTGGCAAAAAATTAACTATTTCACAATATTACAATTTGTACTCTATTTTTGATCAAATGAATGCAATCTTTGTGAGCAGAAACATAAAACAAAAAAAACAAAAAAAAATCGTACAGACCACAAACATATGAACGGACGTGCATCTATTAATTCTAACAAGTTTCTGAATAAAACCAGTGGTGGACGAAGTACACAGCCCAGATAGCAAGCAATCATTGAAAAAAAGTTTGAAAATCAATGTTTATGTGTCAATGCTAATTGCATTGAATTAACATTACAAAGTGATGTTGGTTCACTATCACTTTTGCAACCGCAATTAATGTTGAAAGAATGGTGAGATTTCAACGGAAAAATAAATTTGGTAATGCCATTGAATCTTACGTTACACGATGACTGATTCCACATCAATGCTGTTGAATCAATATTGAAATGAACAAAAGCATGATCAATGATCAAAGTTTGACCAATGTTACAATGTGACATTGATTCTAAATCACCTTTGGTGAAACATTGAAAATACAACCGAAATGTGATGTCAACATAATAGTTAATGTTGTTAATCTCAGGGATGCAAACGGGTGAGGGGTAAAGAAGGTGAGAACATTGCGTGGATTTTGCTAATTTCTAGACACCATTAAGTATCTTTACACTAATTCTAACAGGTAAGAGGTAAAACAGTTTTTGTGTCTTATGTAGGGCAAAACAACCCTTTATAAAACACAAAAAAAGATTCAATAGATGTGGGAGCTGAATACATAAACCGAAAACAAGATGACAACAACCAGATAAAATCATCTTAGCTTCTTTATTAACACTCAGAACTGAAAACTGAAGATCCCACTGGTTACAAATGCATCAATTTGGGATACTTTGTCCACCACCTCTTAAGTTAAACCCTATTTCTTCTGATGTTTAGCCACCAGAATTTCAAGGGCCCGCTTCCTTTGTTTTGCTGTTTAGCCTTGCCCGTTTTTCTTTGATGCATTTACCTTGTAATGGCACTCTTCACAGAACAAGAAAAAAAAAGAAATCAGCCTGAATGCAAAGTTTCAAACATTTTAACATATAAATGACACCTTTACAGCAGTTGAGTCAATTTATTTTACAGTTTACATCATTATGAATTATTATAAAAGTAGCCAGCGCTAGTCAATAAGACTTTGCGGTTATGCAGACACTTAATATTGATCTGCAAGTAAGAAAAATATTTTTTATAACTTGTCATACACTTCATTTAAGTATGCAAACAACTGAAAGTAATAAAAAAAAAAGTTAACATTTTAAGAACGCTATGCAAACATAGGCTACTAGTTTTATATCATTTGAAACTGCTACGGCAGCAGGGAAGATGCATTGGCATTAATGTTCCTTATTTTAATGTTTAGTTTAGTTTTTACCTATAAACCTACCCCGTTCAGAAGGTAATAGCCAAAAGACAAAACAATGTGTTGCATTAGCTCATTTTAATAAACTAAGAATTTACGACAGCGAGTCCTGAAGCTCCACTGCGGTTCTGTAGTCCTCCAGCGCCTGCTCCGTCCACCCCAGATGACCCCGGACATCAGCCCTAAGTTTATAGAGAAGAGCATCTCCAGGCTGCAGCATTAGAGCTTCAACACACACACACACACACACACACACACACACACACACACAGAGAGAGAGAGAGAGAGAGAGAGAGAGAGAGAGAGAGAGAGAGAGAGAGAGAGAGAGAGAGAGAGAGAGAGAGAGAGAGAGAGAGAGAGAGAGATGTGTTAGAGCAAAATCCTTCCCCAGCATTTATCAATCTGTCTCTCTTTACACTGAGGTGTACCATTATTTGTGTTGTCTTCACCCCAGCAGCTTTGTTCACAGTCTCTCAGCTTTATTTATCCTTCGCAGAGACTGGCATTAATATTAGGCTGCCGCACAACACAGTGCTTATTCCAGACTGAAAGATCAGGCTGCGAGAGCAAAAGAGAGCGAATAATCTACTTTTTAGTTCACACAAGAGGGACAATTTGCGAGCAATTTGCCATCTTCATTTGCATAAATTACCATCACTCGGCTGGTACTTTTACAGATGTTGTTTTGCTTCAAAGGCCTTGAGTTGAGTGAGATAATGTATAAAAGCTAACTTTTAGGGCGTATGTGATAAGTGTTCAATGTGTCTATTTACAGCTAACTATATTAGATTGTTTGAATCAGCACGCTGAAATAGCAAGTGATTACTCCATTCACGAAGAACATACTCATTAGATACAGAGGGCCATCTGTTTCCTAATATCCCACCTGTTTCAGAAGCAGGCAGAGGGAATTACGAATGGACTCTAAGAAACTCTGGTTTTTCATATCAGAAATGTTTGCACATCCTTGTGTTCAACATCATAAATATGCAGCCTGCCAAGAAGAAATCTATAATTGGTTTACACTGTAACCATAGTAACCACCTGTCTTTTGTTATATAGAAGTAAAGGGACATGGTTGCTGCATTTGTTTTTTTCATTGTTTTGTTTTGATCTTTCTTTGCCTCAGGCAGCCATGTTGTCAAACCCATTCTGCTCTGGTCCTCTCGTGTGTGAAGGTGTGCACTGAAAGCATCCATCTGCCACACACACACACACTCTCTCTCGCTCTCTCAGAGTGAGTAATGATTGCACAAATATAGTGTCATGTAGTCAATCTTTGGACTTTCAGTATAAAGTCTGTTCTACACTACAGCTTATTTAGGCCAAGAACTGCCTGGTCTGACTTGCTTTTTTTTGTTGTGTGCCATTTATGGGTGGTTGTAACTGAAATGATACCACAATGACTGATGATGAGGAATGATATTAATTCAAATAATGATAAAAAATAACCATGTGAATGATTGTAGAGAAAATACTGGCAAGTAGTAGATAATAAAAATAATAAGCACTGAATGATAATAATAATAATAGTAATAAAAATGATTAAAAATGACAACATATACACTACCGTTCAAAATTTTGGGGTCAGTACAATTTGGTAAAATAAATGAATACATTTATTCAGCAAGGAAGCATTAAATAAGAATAAAATAAGACATTTACATCGTCACAAAAATATTTCAAACAATGCATTTGCTTAACTGATATTGTTGTTAATGTTTCCGCAGCAAATCACCATATTAAAATTATATTAGAATGATTTCTGAAGGCTCATGTGACACTGAAGACTGGAGTAATGATGCTGAAAATACAGCTTAACCATCACAGGAATAAATTACATTATAAAATATTAAGATAGAAAAACATTGTAATAAAATTGGACAATATTAACATTTTACTGTATTTTTTGATCAAAATAAATGCAGCCTTGAAGAGCATAAGATATGTTCCTGAACGGTAGTGTGTATACCGTTAGTCCTGTGACATGTTTTTATTTGGTGTTCTGTGGGCAAATGTATTTTCCTCTCTGTTTTCCCTCTGTGCCGCTGCTCTGACAGGTGCTGATTGTATAACACCTGCACACCATTTGCTGGTTAGTGTTAGTTGAACTAAAAGTATTGGATTGTTTCTGCCAAGAATGTGCTCCGGTATACCCTTTTGCTGACAGTTCAGTTTGTCAAATATTTGAGCTATTTGGAAGCCTTTAGGGAGGTTGGCTCCATTTTCTTTGTAATTCATATTTTTCTCCTGTTTTTCTGGGTGAGACGAGACAGGGAAGTACTGCTGTTTTTCTTTTAATTTTCTTTTTTTAAAGAAAGGTAATTTAAAAGATTGAAATTTACGGTAGTTAGAACCTTTTTGTTGATTATTTTGTCCCTTCTCCCTCCTGAAGCTTTTGTGCTGTTTCAATAAATTATGCTTCAGTTTGACCTTTGGTTGGCAGTGTTTTTTTTTATTAGAGCTGGGGCTGGAGATGAGAAGTTCCCCATGGTATTTCTCTTCTTTTTGTTACATTTTCCCTCAATCCATAGACAAAGGGGAAATCATAACAATACGCACACACACTGCCTGACATCGTCAGCTGTAGTCTGATTGGCTGGCTTTTTACCCAATATATATATATACAGTAGTGGCTAAAAGTGATGTCTAACCCAGGAAACTTTTTTTATTATTAAATACAGTATATATTATTTATTTTGTATGCATGTTATGAAGTTGTGCCTTATATCTTTTGTCATGATGTAATGAAACGAATGCCGAATTGTGTGGATGCCATTTTTGGCCAAGTGGTCATACCAATCTTGCACTCATTCCCATCCTATAATTCAATAAATCACTATGTGGGAAGTATTATCTATATTATTAGATGTTATTTTGTGGGTTTTAGTGAAAATGGCAAGATGGAAGGAGCTGTCCTATGCAACTAAAGAGTATATTGTTAAAATGGCTAAATCTGACCAGTGGGTTTTGGATTGCTCATGTGCTGGATGTGAATGATCACAATGTCAGACCACTAGCATGCAGAATGTAAAGTGCTGTGGCTGGTCAAGGAAGACTAGTGAGCATTTTGACAGAAGGATGAAAACCATCTGAATGTGTGACCACTTCAAAACAGAGACCTGGATGAGACCTCCAACCTCTAATATCACTTTGAACTGTAAACCAACAGCTATAAGAGGCTAGATTGAGAGGTTTTGTGCCAGTAAAGAAACCATTTATCAGAATTATCCACTGCAAAAAAAAATAAAAAAAAATAAAAACACCTTGCATTTCCCAAAGAAAATAAGGACTAGTGTGTGGAAGATTGGAGCAGTGTTCTGCAGTCCAAAAAGCCCAAATTTAACAACCTAGAATTGAATGGTATCAGGTATGTTCGTATGAGATGACTGGAGTGTTTTAAAAACCAAATGCATGCCTGATGCCATTAAGCACGGCAGGGCAAATAATAGTGTTGGGGACACATGTCTGCAGCAGGTGTTAGGATCTACAAAGTTGCTGGAACTGTGAAAATGGACCAATACTTGGGAATCCTGCTGAACACAATCTAGCCAAGAGGATCTATTTTGAGACATGATAACAATCGCAAACATGCCGTACATGCAACAAAGTTGCATGCAATGAAAGTGTTCATGCTCAGCATTTTGAAGTCTTCAAGTAGCCTCCTCAGTCTTCTGACCTTGAATCAGTCAATGAAAACCTTTGGGAAATTATAAACCTGATAAGTCATGCAGGTCTTCCAATGAAGCTCAACTTTAGTTATATTAATAACTTGTATGTTAAAATCGGTGTATGCTTTATTTCCAGTGAGCTTTTTGTTTTTCTTTTTGTGTGTCATTAAAAGCAAATAATGTGCAACTATGCCCTCCGGACATTTCTTTTGGCCATAACTGTATATGTGACCCGTCACAGAAACCAATGACACAAGTCAGCAGCACAACTTTCGAGCAAAATGAGAAAGAAGCTGTTTTTTTTCAAAATTGGTGATGTTCGCTTTTTTGCAGAATCTGTTAGTTGAGATCACGAAGACGCCTCTCCATGTTTGAGATAGCAGTATTGGTATATTTAAAAGCATACATTTTGAGGTTGAAATCAGCTTGTTTTTCGGAGATTCTAGCATGCAGTAGGGGTGTGTCATTGTCTGTGTGTATTTCCATTGCCCTCGCCCTCCAAGGGACGCGTGGCTACTTATTATGCAGTGCTCTGGCCGGCTCTAGCTGATATCAAAATTCAATGAAGATGGACACCGCAAAGAGTATCGCATGGCTATATTGACAGTAACATTTGATGGGGATAAAGACAGAGAAATGGGGAAAATCCATAACTTTGACTGTAAATGCTACACAAGGAGAAAAGAGAACTCTCTGCCCGAAGACCCTGACAAAGAGAAAGTGTGCCCGAACGACTTATTTCATTGGAGGCAACGAGATCTGCAAGAATACTTTTCTATTTCTTATGGGGTGAGTTTCCATAAACAAAGTTTGTTGTTTTGTGTTAATTCTAGCTCATTTGTTAGCTAGATCAGGACTGTCATTTTAATTGTAATCGTTAGCATCGTATCACTTGCCAAAAACCATCATTACTATAATAGGCTTTTAGATGGTAATGTTAGCATCTGCTATTAATTTGAATAATGCTTCAATTGCTTGAATTGACTGGTGTGAATGACTTAGCCCACGTAAACCTGCCTGTTAGCATTGTTGAATTGAATGTGATGCTAATAATTTTAGCCAGTGGTACAACTATCAAACAACTATTTAGACCTAAAAGACTCTTTGTAGGCCTATGTTACACTTAAATGTCAGAAAAAGAACAGAATCAGAGATTATTTTTTGTTTACATAAACATTAAAATAATATTACAAATGATGGCCAGATTTTAAAGGAGTGTCTTGCAACATGTTATCTACAATGCACAAGTTCAAATAGAGTTTTGACAAAAAAGATTTTATAAAAAGATAAAACTCACATATTTCAGCCTCTAAATCATTTTTATAAAAGTCAAAAAAGATAAATACTGACATTTACAATGCACATTATCCTTTATTATTAATAGTATGCGGTCTGATTTTTCCCGTTGTGTCTATCGTTGCTATGCAACCATGCAGCTTTACAGGGGGTATGGCTTATCTAAATGAGATGTAAATGAGCCCTGTTGTCACTCCCAGCAGATAAGAACAGGTGAGAACTGCACAATCTTTAGTTTTCTCCCTTTTGAGCTTTTTTGAGTGCCTACCTTCAAATGGCCACAACTTCTCCAAATATTATCAGATTTCCATGTGTTACACATCGTTGGAAAGCTTGGAGACTACACTTTCAGAATCTGTGAATAACTCAAAATGCCCCAGACCCGACTTGTGTCCCTACTTTCTGTGATTGGTCACATATACATCCATGAAATCAAGAAACACAATATATGCTGTAGTTCAGCTTTTAGACCTGCTCTCTCAAGACATACTACAACATTAATGTGACCTTCAATATTAATAGGGGTGATGAGAAACACCCAGCACAGAGAATTAGTGATATCTGCGTACTAGCAAATTAGTTGGTATATGGTTACCATTTCCAAGTCAGCTTGAAATACAAATAAGCCTAAATCAATAGTCTAAGTTGGATAAGTTTTTGTCTCTGAAATGAATAATAATTAACAAACATAGTCTGTTTCATACTATTGAACAGAAATGCATGGAAAATGGTAATGTGAAACTAGTTTTTGGTGCAAGAATCCTTTGACTGACATTATAAAGGCCCTGATATATCTGTGAGTAAAAAAAGTTCAATGAGCAAAGTTCTTTCTCATTCTTTGCTTAGGGGTAAAAAGAGGTTTAGAATACCTGAGTAGCAGTATGCTCTTAGAAAACATCTTGACACCGCCCACGCTGAGAGTGGTGTTTAGATGAAGATGTAAATATGTGCTGCACGCTTTCCTCTCAGTAACAACGCACATTCAAGTCACATTCAAGTCAAATAATTAATTTATATAATAGATTACTTTAAAGCAAGCAGCTTTACAGTGTTAAAAATGAAAGAAGTGTCAGTGTCGCTTTCAATTTAAATGACTTAAATTTGTACTATAAAGCGGCCCTCTGGTGTGTTCATGTTTTTACTTGCATCTGACCTTGATGGACCAGAGAAGATTTTCATGTCAAAGGCAGCGAAGGTACTCATTTCATAATTGCCATGAATCTGTGGTTTAAAGGTGTTTACCAGTCGAACTGAACTTTTCCTGAAAGTTTACTTTGGCAAGCAGTTTCTAACTAAACAAACTTGCCCTGATTTTGCTCAATGCCCACACCGAGGAGGCGGGGGATCCAACACTCTCCATTGACTTTGTACTGCATGAGCGGCCTCCTTGTCATTTCTGACTTATAACAAAAAACAGAACAATGTCTAAACGCTGATATGTGACAAGATGTACAGCAAACAATCTAAAAAACACAGAACTAAGTTTTAATAAGCTGACCCCAAAAAACAAGCATTTAAGCAGACAAACGTGGATACAGGCAATAAGACGTGAAGCTTCAGCAGGAAGAATGAGTAAATTATGGGATCCTGACACTCAGTATGCCTACGTGTGCAGTAAACATTTTGTCACTGTTAAGTCAAATATCCAAATGTCAGTTTTCTATATTATATTTCCTGTCGCTGATTATGTTCCCCTCCAGTGGGCATAGTTCTCAGTGTAATATAACGTGTCTCGCTCTGTCTCAATTGCCTGTATCCACTTTTGTGTCCTTAAACACTCATTTTTTGGGTCAACAGCTTATAAAAACTTCAGGGTTTTTGGTTGTTTGCTGTACACCTTGTCACATATTAGCTTTTCGACATTGTTCTGTTTTTTGCTATACGTCAAAAATGACAAGGAGGCTGCTTCACGCATTACAAAGTCAATGGAGACGGTTTGATTGTTTTCCCCCTGTTCGGCATGGTTTTCAGATTATGACATGTGTCGCTCTGTCTCTATGTCACACCAGTCCGTTCTTCAATTTCGCTTGAAGTATATTAGGGCATTAAGTGGACTTCAGGGGAAATAATGATGTATGATTGTAGAATATGGCCCCTTTAATAAAAAGTGGCAGTGAACTCAACCTCCTACAGCTCACCTTGCGTAAGGTCCCTCTCGGCTGATTGGAACTGTCTGAGAGAGCAGTACAGGTTGGCTCTGTTAAAGTAGGCATGTGCAGACAGCGGGTTGAGGCAGAGAGCCTCATTGAAATCCTGCAGGGATTCCGGGACTTTCTGCAGCAGAGCGTGAGTGATGGCTCGGTTCAGGATGGCAGACTCATCTGAGGGGTCCAGCTCAAAAGCTCTGCTGTAGAACTCACATGCCTGTGTCCCAGAAAAAAAAACTGTCACACTAAATATCTCAGTGGCTCTCGCCTAGAGAGTCTCATGAGAATAGTATGTCAGTAGTGAACTGCCTCCGGTTTTACCTGCTCAAACTGTCCATTGTAAAAGAAGAGGTTGGCAGCATTGAAGTAAGCGAGGGCATATCCCGGGTTGAGGCTGATAGCGGTCTGGTAGTCCTTCATTGCACTAGATTTATCCCCCATGAACTGTTGGATCAGACCTCGGTTTGTGAAGAGCTGTTCTGCGAGAGGGTTACACTAAAAAAAGTTCAAACAAGAGGAATTAAATAAATAATTCACTCAAAAATTAAAAACTAGCAAAGACATTTTTGTAAAAAATGAATAAATAAGCATACAGTATATATATGTATACCGTATATATATATACACTCACCTAAAGGATTATTAGGAACACCATACTAATACTGTGTTTGACCCCCTTTCGCCTTCAGAACTGCCTTAATTTTATGTGGCATTGATTCAACAAGGTGCTGAAAGCATTCTTTAGAAATGTTGGCCCATACTGATAGGATAGCATCTTGCAGTTGATGGAGATTTGTGGGATGCACATCCAGGGCACGAAGCTCCTGTTCCACCACATCCCAAAGATGCTCTATTGGGTTGAGATCTGGTGACTGTGGGGGCCATTTTAGTACAGTGAACTCATTGTCATGTTCAAGAAACCAATTTGAAATGATTCAAGCTTTGTGACATGGTGCATTATCCTGCTGGAAGTAGCCATCAGAGAATGGGTACATGGTGGTCATAAAGGGATGGACATGGTCAGAAACAATGCTCAGGTAGGCCGTGGCATTTAAACGATGACCAATTGGCACTAAGGGGCCTAAATTGTGCCAAGAAAACATCCCCCACACCGTTACACCACCACCACCAGCCTGCACAGTGGTAACAAGGCATGATGGATCCATGTTCTCATTCTGTTTACGCCAAATTCTGACTCTATCATCTGAATGTCTCAACAGAAATCGAGACTCATCAGACCAGGCAACATTTTTCCAGTCTTCAACTATCCAATTTTGGTGAGCTCGTGCAAATTGTATCCTCTTTTTCCTATTTGTAGTGGAGATGAGTGGTACCCGGTGGGGTCTTCTGCTGTTGTAGCCCATCCGCCTCAAGGTTGTGCATGTTGTGGCTTCACAAATGCTTTGCTGCATACCTAGGTTGTAACGAGTGGTTATTTCAGTCAAAGTTGGTCTTCTATCAGCTTGAATCAGTTGGCCCATTCTCCTCTGACCTCTAGCATCAATAAGGCATTTTCGCCCACAGGACTGCTGCATACTGGATGTTTTTCCCTTTTCACACCATTCTTTGTAAACCCTAGAAATGGTTATGCGTGAAAATCCCAGTAACTGAGCAGATTGTGAAATACTCAGACCGGCCCGTCTGGCACCAACAACCATGCCACGCTCAAAATTGCTTAAATCACCTTTCTTTCCCATTCTAACATTCAGTTTGGAGTTCAGGAGATTGTCTTGACCAGGACCACACCCCTAAATGCATTGAAGCAACTGCCATGTAATTGTTTGATTAGATAATTGCATTAATGAGAAATTGAACAGGTGTTCCTAATAATCCTTTAGGTGAGTGTATACACACACACATACCGACCAGGCATAACATTATGACCACTGAGAGGTGAAGTGAATAACACTAATTATCTCTTCATCACAGCACCTGTTAGTGGGTGGGATATATTAGGCAGCAAGTGAACATTTTGTCCTCAAAGTTGATGTGTTAAAAGCAGGAAAAATGCGCAAGTGTAAGGATTTGAGCAAGTTTGACAAGGGTCAAATTGTGATGGCTAGACGACTGGGTCAGAGCATCTCCAAAACTGCAGCTCTTGTGGGGTGTTCCCGGTCTGGAGTGGTCAGTATCTATCAAAAGTGTCCAAGGAAGGAACAGTATAAACCGGCGACAGGGTCATGGGCGGCCAAGGCTCATTGATGCACGTGGGGAGCGAAGGCTGGTCCGTGTGGTCCGATCAAACAGACAAGCTACTGTAGCTCAAATTGCTCAAGAAGATAGAAAGGTGTCAGAATACACAGTTCATCACAGTTTGTTGCGTATAGGGCTACATAGCCGCAGACCAGTCAGGGACCCCTGTCCACTGCCGAAAGTGCCAACAGTGGGCACATGAGCATCAGAACTGGACCACGGAGCAATGGAAGAAGGTGGCCTGGTCTGATGAATCATGTTTTCTTTGACATCATGTGGATGGCCGGGTGCGTGTGCGTCTCTTACCTGGGGAACACATGGCACCAGTATGCACTACGGGAAGAAAGCAAGCCGACGGAGGCAGTGTGATGCTTTGGGCAATGTTCTGCTGGGAAACCTTGGGTCCTGCCATCCAAGGATGTTACCTTGACACGTAACACCTACCTAAGCATTGTTGCAGACCATGTACAACCTTTCATGGAAACGGTATTCCCTGGTGGCTGTGGATAATGCGCCCTGCCACAAAGCAAAAATGGTTCAGGAATGGTTTGAGGAGCACAACAACGAGTTTGAGGTGTTGACTTGGCCTCCAAATTCCCCAGATCTCAATCCAATCGAACATCTGTGGGATGTGCTGAACAAACAAGCCCGATCCATAGAGACCCCACCTCACAACTTACAGGACTTAAAGGATCTGCTGCTAACATCTTGGTACCAGATACCACAGCACACCTTCAGGGGTCTAGTGGAGTCCATGCCTCAACGGGTCAGGGCTGTTTTTGCAGCAAAATGGGGACCAACACAATATTAGGAAGGTGGTCATGCCTGGTCAGTATATATATATATATATATATATATATATATATATATATATATATATATATATATATATATATATAATACATGGACACTATAAAAGAGCAAAAAAAAAAAAAAAAACATACAGGAAGAAACACTTCTCCAAATCAACCTTTATAGCACAGTTTATATCCTGCAGGGCTGCAAACATGTTGTCCATCTGTAGACTGGTGACAGCTCTGCCTTCATACGCAGCCCAGTTTTTAGGGTTCATCTCTATAGCCACAGTGAACTGATTCCAGGCTCTCTGGAAGAATCCCAAAACCTGCCATAGAGGACAAGATATTGACATGGCTTAGTGGAAATCGATAGACTCAAGAGGCAACAGGCTGTCTGCAAGATACTGCTCACTCTCGGGGAGAAGAGACACGAATAATGAGGGCCAGGATGAATACCAAAAGGAATCAGATTTATCCTTGTTTATTTCCTACTGAGAACCTACTGTTCCGTGCATCAGCCATTGCATTTATTAGAGAAAGGTTTGCTTTTAAAACAGATGAGTCAAACAAAAGTCTTCTTTTGTGTGAAATTTAATAGAGGAAAAGCCATGCCTCAGGAGACTTGTAGAGATTAAGATTTCCAAGGTTACAGGTGTTAGGGTTTATTGGGAATAAATGCTTAAGAAGATGTTTATAATATAGAATTGTTTGATATTTAGATTTCAAGCTTTTAAGAAGACCAACACGAATGATTGCACAAAATATTTCAATAGTTCTGTAACTGATACATTTTAATGTAACTAATGATGTTGTCAGTAAATATATTGTCAGTTATGATTACTTTCTTGTGATTCAGTTTTCTTCTCATAATAGGCACATGTTTTGACCCGCTGGTTGCCCGCTGAGATTATTATGTGCATTACGAGCCAACATTTTATAATAAAATGATTTATGAATGACATAAAATCACAATAGGCAACAGACAGGACTGAACAAGATTTGAGTTTCAGAAACATGGGATGACCTGCCCATGTTACCCAGCATAATAATCGTTGAGTAGAGGATATTGCTGCACCTGAGAAGATACAAATATTAATGCCTGATCTTTTGTACACAACTAATTTCAACTGCAACTGCAATTTATAATGCATTAGCAGCATGTTTTATGTTGCCTTTAGCAAACATGAATCACACATAAAATCTCTCAGTTGGGTCACATAGACATCAATGAGGTTAAAAGGAGACTGCTTAAATCTCCTGCTTCTTAGATGTTTCTCCAGATGGGAAAAACAGTAATCTTGTATGTGTTTCCTCTAAAGATTCAGAATAAATAAAAAATTTGCCAGGATATAAAAAGTCTTCAGTCAAAATTCAGTCCAAATGATCAGAGCAATGCTATCCACGTTTATTTTGTAGTTTTTATTTTATTTTACTTTTTAATTTTGCCTAAGGAAGTTTGGGAAAAGCATGAACAAAACGAGATACTTTAATATAACATTTGGGAACTTCTCTAAGTCAGTTAAGCTACGAAAGATCAACCTGAGAGAAATAAAAGAAGCAAGGCAATTATTTTTACACTACCTGCAAGTTGTATGCCAGGCTAATGCGGGCACTCAAGCAGAGTGGATTGAGATGCAGGGCTGAGAGGAAGTCCCTCTGGGCTTTTTTCCTGGCGTGATTGTGTCTATAATCCATGAAAACTTTGCCTCTGCCCACATGAGAATCCTGCAAGAAGGGATCAAGTCTTATAGCTTCGCTGTAAGCATCCACAGCTTCTTGTAACTGGCCGAGCCTTGAAAACAGAGAAAGGAAGCAGATTATTACACTTAATGATGTGTCCTAATTCTGTTCGCACATGAATATTAGTTGTCTGTTTAATTATGATCTTTGCCTTGCACAATCTGTAAAAACGACCTCTCTAATAGCTTGAAAAGCTTTCATATCGGCTTTTGAAATGAGCTGTGCAACACTCCCAGTGTAAGTATAGAATTCACCCAGAAATCACAGCTTAAAAGATAAAAAAAAAAAAAAAAATCCCACCCTGCAATTGCAGCTTTTCTGTAGTGATCTTGTGAAGAGCCATTTATTAGAGAGTGCTCCTTTAGTCAATGAAAATGTGCAAATGTCAACTCCGATGGATCTGAAAACTTTTTTTTGTTGTTGTAAATGACAGTTCAGAGAGCAATGTTTTGTCTTGTCAGCGAGCTAATAAGATATTTTATATTTTATAGTCCCTGCACAGAGATATGATGTCTGTAATAGGCTGTTAATCTGGGAAAAGTGGGTCTAAATGCATTCTGGAAGCACAGCAACATTTGAGTGTTGATCAATAAAAATAATAGATATGCTCTGAATTCACAATTTAAAAGCACGATAACTGGAACACTTCACAAAGAGCATCAATAAGTATTCATAAATGTCATACGAGGTTTCAGGACACCAATAGATGTTATAGCCCTTGGAGTGTTCTTCCACTCAAACTCATGCTATGAGAAGAAAAATACAGTTATTCTTCTCTGAAAAGTTATTTTGATTTAATAATAAAAGGGTTACATTCAACAGTTTGGGTCTATAAGATGGGTCTGCAGCAAATCAGCATATTAGAATTCAAGATTCAAGATTCAAGAGTTTTATTTGTCACATACACAGTTATATACAGAATATACAACCGGCAGTGAAATGTAAACAGGTCCGCCTCCATGGACAGTGCAAATTCACAGTTAAAAACACAAGGAGGAAATTATAATAGAAATAGAATAAAAAGTACTATATATATATATATATATATATATATATATATATATATATATATATATATATATGTAGAATTATAAATAAATCAAGTAAAGTAGAAAAAAATAAAATAAATAAATAAATAAATAAAAATAAAGAAGTGGAATAAAATAAGTGAAGTAAACTGTGCAGTGAGTAAACTGTAGACTTATAAATATGTGGTTAACAAATGTACAAAGAGTATAATGTGCAAACAGGTTTATAACAGGTTGTTACACACTAACAACGAGAACAGAAAGTGCAGTGCAATGTCAGTATATCGATGGTCACGTGATGTTAAGTGACTGAGTTCAGGAGTCTGATGGCCTGGGGGAAGAAGCTCCTCCTGTGTCTCTCAGTTTTGGCCATCAGGCTTCGGAAGGGCTTACCAGATGGTAGCAGCGTGAAATGAGGGTTTGCAGGGTGATTAGAGTCCTTGATGATTTAGTAGCTCTACCTTTGCAGCGTTTGGTGTAGACGTCCTGCAGAGACAGGAGAGCTGACCCTGAGATGCGCCGGATAGCGCGCACGACTCTTTGCAGGGCTTTGCAGTCATGACTGGTGCTGTTCCCATACCACGCTGTGATGCACTGAGTTAATACACTTTCTATCGCCCCTAAATAGAAAGTTTTCAGGATCGCTGGTGAAATCCTGAATTTCCTCAGCTGGTGCAGGTGGTACAGTCTTTGCCTGGCTTTTTTCACCTGTGTCTGAATGTGAGCAGTCCAGGTCAGGTCCTCTGAGATGTTTACACCCAGGTACTTGAAGCTGCTCACTCTCTCTACTGGTGACCCGCTGATCATGAGGGGGGAGTATGTCCGTTGCTGTCTCTTCCTGAAGTCCACAATCATTTCTTTGGTCTTGCCAACATTCAGAGAGAGACAGTTGTCCTGGCACCATGATGTTAGATGCTCCACCTCGTCCAAGTATGCCGTCTCATTGTTGTTGGAAATGAGGCCCAGGACAACAGTATCATCAGCAAATTTGATGATAGAGGTGGAGCTGTGTGTGGACAAACAGTCATGTGTGTAGAGAGAGTAGAGCAGGGGACTCAGGACACAGCCCTGTAGACACTCAGGGTGATGGAGGTGGACTGGCCTATTGAGGCCTGCCAGTGAGGAAGTCCTCAATCCAGTGGCAGAGAGAAGAATTCAGGCTGAGATCCAGGAGTTTGGCGGTTAGCTTAATGGGAACTATGGTGTTAAAGGCTGAGCTATAGTCAATAAATAGCAGCCTTACGTAGTTCCCACTTTTGCTGTCGATGTGAGTGAGGGAGGAGTGGAGGACATGAAAGATGGCATCTTCAGTCGATCTATTGGGACGATAGGCAAACTGAAGAGGGTCCAAAGTGTCAGGAATGAAGGAGCAAATGGAGTCTCTCAAAGACCTTCATGACTATAGACGTGAGAGCCACTGGACGATAGTCATTTAGGCAAGAGGGTTTACTGTTCTTAGGGACAGGGATGATGGTGGATTTTTTGAAGGAGGTGGGGACCACAGATGTAGCGAGGGACTCATTAAAGATGGATGTAAACAACCCGGCGAGCTGATCAGCACAGGACCGCAGAATGATTTCTGAAGGATCATGTGACACTGAAGACTGGAGTAATGATGCTGGAAATTCTTTGCATCACAGGAATAAATTACATTTTAAAATATTTTTAAATATAACTAACATATTTATACTTTGAGTAACATTGCACAATATCACTGTTTTCACTGAATTTTTCATTAAATAAATGCAGCCTTGTTGAGCAGAAGAGACTTCAGTAACACTTTAGAATAATGGTCATTAGTTAACATCAACTAATAATGAACTGCACTTATAAAGCATTTATTTATCTTTGTTAATGTTAATTTCAACATTTACTAATACATTATTAAAATCTTGTTAACATTAGTTAATGCACTGTGAACTAACATGAACAAACCATGAACAGCTGTATTTATATTAACTAATGTTAACAAAGATGAACAAATACAGTAACAAATGAACTGCTCATGGTTAGTTCATGTTAGTTAATACATTAACTAATGTTAACTAATGACCATTATTCTAAAGTGTTACAGAGACTTCTTTAACATTTCACATTTCTTTCACTCAAAATTTTGAATGCTGGTGTATATATTGTATATCTCCTTTCCACTTATCATTATCGACTTTTATTCCCCTTCTAATACTAACCAGTGAACCCCAGAGACATTCCATTTGGGGGAAGGTGGCCACATGCAACAGCACAGGCCATATAGGAAAGATAGACACAGGCCCATAAAATGGACTTCACTCCCTTAATATGGTTTTGTATATTGTCTTTTTGTATAGTATACCATTCTATGCATGCCTTATGATAGAACAATTAGATGACATAACATAATAATCAGTAAAAGTATAAAGGGTTTGAAACTGCCAGTTCTACTGAACCATCAAGACTTTGATCTGACAACAGCTAAGGCATTGCAAGTATACTGTACAACTACTAAACAGAGGTTTAGAATAAGCTTGTATAACCCTATGTTACCAAGGTGCTGATGGTACTGTTCAGATGGTTAACTGACTCTTACACTTCCATAGTTTCATTCCCCTGTCTCCATTTCAGTTTCATTCATTTCCTTTCACTTTCCATTTTTACCCATGTTTTTTTTTTGTGTGTGTGTTTGTTTAGACTAGTTATGTGTTTGTGATTTAGTTAAATAAAACTTTTGTGTGGTCCCTGCTTGCAAAACAAAGTCCCTTTAACAATGCAATCACAGCCACAGGCTCTGTAGTTCTGTACCCAGTAAGCTGGGCTATTTTTCTGTGGCCATGAAAATAACCTTTCTGAGACTTGATAGACGATTAATACTAAGGGCCAGATTTACTAAACATGGCAAATTAGCATGCACAATTCCAAAAAAGCATAGATGGGAGTGGAAAGTTCTGCACATGATCTACTGATGACCAATGATTCATTTAAATACTCTCCTCCCATAAATTTTGCATCTGAAAGGGAAACTCCTACAATTGCACATGCAATGAGGTAAAATAATAAAAATAACTGTGTCCATGCCTTTTCAGAGCTAATTTTTCACTGCGTGTCTTTAGTAAATCCTAACAGCAACACAATGACCACTTTCAAGGCCCAGAAAGGTTGTAAAGACATCGTAAAAATATGCGATTCACGTAAGCACCACAATGCATGCATGTGGTGCTCAGCCAATAGTGAGCCAGCGTTCTGCTGTAGAACTCGGAAGCGCTGCACTGTGTGAATAGACTAACGTGAAAAGTATTCCCGTCGCTTCATAACATTAAGGTTGAACCACTGGAGTCACATGGACAATCTCTTTACTGCCTTTCTGGTTCAGAAAAGTCTCGGATTTCATCAAAAATATCTTCATTTGTGTTCCGAAGATGAACGAAGGTCTTATGGGTTTGGAATGACATGAGGGTGAGTAATTAATGACAGAATTTTCATTTTTGGGTGAACTAACCCTTTAAGTGTTTGCTGGACGAACAAGTTAATTGACTGAATATCAATTCTGTTCATTTTAAGTTAATTTTATTAACCGAACCAAATATTTATCATTAATTATATAAAGAGTTATATATAACTCCACATATATATATATATATATATATATATATACACACACACACACACACACACACACACACACACACACACACACACACACACACACTCACCTAAAGGATTATTAGGAACACCATACTAATACTGTGTTTGACCCCCTTTCGCCTTCAGAACTGCCTTAATTCTACGTGGCATTGATTCAACAAGGTGCTGAAAGCATTCTTTAGAAATGTTGGCCCATATTGATAGAATAGCATCTTGCAGTTGATGGAGATTTGTGGGATGCACATCCAGGGCACGAAGCTCCCATTCCACCACATCCCAAAGATGCTCTATTGGGTTGAGATCTGGTGACTGTGGGGGCCATCTTAGTACAGTGAACTCATTGTCATGTTCAAGAAACCAATTTGAAATTATTGAAGCTTTGTGACATGGTGCATTATCCTGCTGGAAGTAGCCATCAGAGAATGGGTACATTGTGGTCATAAAGGGATGGACATGGTCAGAAACAATGCTCAGGTAGGCCGTGGCATTTAAACGATGTCCAATTGGCACTAAGGGGCCTAAAGTGTGCCAAGAAAACATCCCCCACACCATTACACCACCACCACCAGCCTGCACAGTGGTAACAAGGCATGATGGATCCATGTTCTCATTCTGTTTACGCCAAATTCTGACTCTACCATCTGAATGTCTCAACAGAAATGGAGACTCATCAGACCAGGCAACATTTTTCCAGTCTTCAACTGTCCAATTTTGGTGAGCTCGTGCAAATTGTAGCCTCTTTTTCCTATTTGTAGTGGAGATGAGTGGTACCCGGTGGGGTCTTCTGCTGTTGTAGCCCATCCGCTTCAAGGTTGTGCATGTTGTGGCTTCACAAATGCTTTGCTGCATACCTCGGTTGTAACAAGTGGTTATTTCAATCAAAGTTGCTCTTCTATCAGCTTGAATCAGTCGGCCCATTCTCCTCTGACCTCTAGCATCAACAAGGCATTTTCACCCACAGGACTGTCGCATACTGGATGTTTTTCCCTTTTCACACCATTCTTTGTAAACCCTAGAAATGGTTGTACGTGAAAATCCCAGTAACTGAGCAGATTGTGAAATACTCAGACCGGCCCGTCTAGCACCAACAACCATGCCACGCTCAAAATTGCTTAAATCACCTTTCTTTCCCATTCTGACATTCAGTTTGGAGTTCAGGAGATTGTCTTGACCAGGACCACACCCCTAAATGCATTGAAGCAACTGCCATGTGATTGGTTGATTAGATAATTGCATTAATGAGAAATTGAACATGTGTTCCTAATAATCTTTTAGGTGAGTGTCTGTATATATATATATATATATATATATATATATATATATATATATATATAGTATCAGTCAACACTCTCTTTAGTGTGGCGCAGTCAACATTTCACTATACAGAGCAGAATGAAGGCGTATCTAAATTAAATGCATTGTTAGTTCTCAGAAATTCTCAGTGCAGAAAACCACATGAGTTGCCATGATGGCATCTCAGGGCTAAAGCCTTGATTTTTTCATTTTAAACACAATAGCAGTTTAATATGCTGTGGAGCAGATATTACGATCTGAAAATGGTTCTCAGCTTAAGCATGGCAATTTAGAACTATGAATATGATCAATCATACTCAATAACACAAAATAAATGCACACCTGTGGTGAATAACTCCTAGTGCTTGGTGAATTATTACATCTTCTGGTCGGTTCTGTGCTGCTGCCTTAAAATCCTACAACAAAACAATATATTTTTCACACACAAAAATATAATACTACTAATAAGATTATTACTACTAATGCTTCTATGATAAAGTCAATATAACACAAAATCATGATGCACCCTACGGTTTTCAGTTAAAATGTCTAATTATGCATATGAAAATTTCATGTTGGCTTTGAAAAGAAATACAGAAATAAGAAAAACCTCACACATATGATTCATTTAGTATGCTTTCAAAATCCTTGAGACAAACAGATAATTGAGATTCAGAGGGCTGATGCGATCGATGCTTCTTACTTTTCTTTATAACACTTGCCTACCTGAAGGGCACTGCTATAATCATTCAGCTCTACATAGAGAAGGCCACGGTTAATCAACACTTTGAGCTCAAGCTCCATCTTACAGTCCAAGAGCAGCGTAACGCTGTAGTCTCTGAGAGCCTTGAAGATTAACGAGAAATAATGTGGAGGGAGGGAACAAATATGCATTAAAATGCAATTGTAGAAGTGCAATTGTGATGAAAAGACATGCTGCATTTGTATATGTGTCTGTATATATATATATAGATATATACACATACACACACACATGATCCCGCATACATTGCTGATTTGAAAAAGAGGATGAAAAGTAAGGATATGAAAAGAAACAACGTCACCATCTCATAATCCCGCAGTTCCTGAAAACATATGGCACGGTTGTAGTAAGCAAATGAACAGGTGCTGTCAATATGGATCGCCATTGTCAAATCCTCCACTGCACTCTTGTATGCCTAGGACATGATGATAAATTCACCACATTTGTTTCAAATATCACAGAGAGCATCAGCCTCAAGTGAGAGATAATTATGTTCAAAACGGTGCTATTTTTACTAACTTTCAAATAGAATTTAAGAGCTCCTTTATACAAGTATGCTCTGACACACTTGGGCTGGATCCTGATAGCTTCATTACAGTCGAGTACAGCCTTTGCATATCGTCCTTCAGCCCCATAAAGGGCAGCTCGGCTTAGATGCACCTTGAAAAAAGGAAAAACATGGTTTAAATCGGAACATATGATGATGCACAGAATAATATCAGTACCAAGCATTGAGCTTAAATCAAGGTGTACCTGATAGAGGTTGGGGTCGATTTGGAGTGCTCTGTTAAAGTCCTGAACACCTGTGAAGTCTCGTAGATGCACGCGGCACAGGCCTCTCTGATGGCGAGCCTCAGCATGGTCTGGGTTCATGCTCAGAGCGCTGTTAAAAGCATCCAAAGCCTGGAGGAGGAGAGAGTCTTCACTCTCCTAATTTAAAAAAGGTGAAGAGAGAATAGTGACAGACACGGTTGTGTTTCCATCTGTTTAGTTTTTAATGATCACATCTTTACAATCTGAATAGAATATCCTTTAGAATATCACATTTCATCTTTAGAATATCCTTTTTGAATGTGAATCATGCATAATACTCAGAAAGCGTATTAAGAAAGTGAATAGGGTAAATTGGGTTAATTGGTTTAATGTTGAAAATGTATTACCTGTAACGAAAGCATTTGTGTCATGTAGCATACGCCAATAAGATAAAAGACCTCCGCAGCCTCTTGTGCAGTTTTGAGTTTATTAGTACCCAGAAGTGACAGGGCCTTTCTGAAATTCTCCACTGCTTCCTGTGTATAACAGAATATAAACCCTGGAAAACTCACAGTATGTATAGGTTAACTGACAAACAAAATACACTTTATTAGGGGCAATGGAAGTTATAAAATGCTGAAAGACAATACTGACTTTTGCATTTACATTTTATACAAAGCAACTTACAATGCATTCACGGAATACATTTTATAATTTCATGCATTCCAATGGAATCAAACCAATGACCTTAGCATCGCCATCACAGGAATAAATTACAATTTACAACATATTCATATAGAAAACAGCTATTTTAAAGGGGCTATAAAGGGTATTCATGTGACGTCACTGTCGGACAGATTGACTGAGGTTACGCCTCAGTGGCAGCATTGCTTTTCAGCGTGAATGCCGCGATAAACACACAAAACACATCTAAAACGGGAAAGAGCGTTCAGATTGACTGTATAAATAGATTTGACAAGAAATCTGAGGTATATTTTTACAGAATGCCGAAACATGGATTTGCAGTTATTATTTTAAAACCTGGTAAAATCATACCCTATATAATGTATTGACAACTCATCAATTAAATATTTACCATCTTATATTTTGCATAACTTGATGTTTTTAAATAAACACTGACATGAACTATACAAGTTTTATGGCTGAACGATATGACGATATATATATAACTTTGATATAATTGATCACCCGGATTTAGACCTACCTATATTGTATTTATATAAAGCGTTCACAGGCAAATTTGCTTTATGTATTTCACTGCCGTTGAAATCAGGCATATATAAATGTCAGGAAACAAGAATCCTGGCTGCATGTATATATTAATGGATAACTGGATCTTTGGAAAGTTGTAAGGAACTCTATATCGAGTCCAACCTTTAGTTTAATCTGATAATTGTTTGTTTTACTCATGTTTTCGTAGTTTCCCCTATTAAATCCAGTCATGCAGCAGCTCTTTTGCTACTCAGTCTGGCTGAGGGGCGTGTTACGGTGGGAAAGTGACATCAACGCATACCCTCTATATGTAAGAATTTTAATGTGTGAACAGCTTGTAACAAAACTTAAAAAACAAGACATTCCCTGACTTCCTTGGTTGTCTATAAAAGCCTGTAGACTGACTTTTATGTGAATTACTTTTTTTTTTCAGGAAAATCTAAAAGATGTGATATTTACGTGCACTCCCGAGAGCCTCTCTTCCGTTCAATGACGCATGAAACGAATGCTTAAACAATGTTCAGGATAATGCTGAAATATCTCGAAATATAATGTTTTCTCACCTCTGTCATTTTTGTTGTGTGTTTATTTTGTTTTATGAAACGGGGTATAAATTCTTGGGTATAATTTATATTATTATAAATAATAATGACTCCCCCCGTTCCTGTTTAGAGACGCATCTCCTGTTTCATGCACCTCAATCCATGCAGAGCTTTTCAGAAAATCATCCATGCACTATTAATCCATTTCAGAGTGCCAGTATGAGATGAATACAATGTTTCTGCTCAAAACTCACTCTATTGTGACCTTATGCAGATATTATATATAATAATGGATGCATAAATGTATAATGAGACAGAACGCAGAAGTTTGCTGACATCGTAAGGTATAAGAATTAATCACGCAATACTGACTAATGGATCGGCAGAGAATCGTCTTTCTATGAGTCATTAAGAAATTATGGTTCTATTCGATCTAAAGAAATATGAGGTAAACGTGTGAATACATATTTCTCCAAATGTGGACTAAAAGTTTGTAGCCTTGTGTAGCCTACTGAAGCACTGTGATTAAAAATACATGGGAGCAGACGCGATTGAATATGTACAGGTTTGTGTCTCGTTATTGTATTCAAAATATTAATAAGAAGTACAGATTGATTTTACATTCCAATCAGAAATTAAGAATGATTAGTGTCATTGTAAATAGTGGTCAAATATCGAAGCTAATCTATTTAATACTTCAAAGCTCAAAGTTAAATCAGAATATTTATTGTAAAAAGAAAAATGTAACAGCTGCCAAAAATTGTCTATAGCTCCACTGTGTGATTTATTTTTAAAGGAAAAATAAAAACTTTTCAAAGCATCCCCTACTATTTTTTTCACAAATCGGACCCTGATAATAATAATAATAATAATAATAATAATAATAATAATAATAATAAAGGAATTGAATAATTAAAGGATTTAAGGGAATAAATAAATAAATAAGAATGGTAAAGTTCTAGGTCTAATTGTAGTAGGCTAATGAAGTGACATGGTAAGCAGACATAAAAGTAACTTAAAAGTTACTTTCCATAGTATCTAATTATTTTTGATATACAGTAATTGGTAAAGTAATTAAATTACTTTTAAAAGAAGTAACTAGTAACTGTAACTAATTACTAATTTTCAGTAACTTGCCCAACACTGCTAATAATCACTTGTGTGTGTTGGTGTCTTTGGAGAGGATTGTTTGGTGTTTTGCTGCTTTGTTCTGCCAGACAGAGCAAGACACAGATATACCCTGCACAAGTCTCAGACTCACTGTGAACCTGTGTTCCCTTATCAGTGTCCTCCCGAGAAGAATGAGGTGTGGAGGAGAAGGACATGTATCGACCGCTTCCTCGAGACAGATGATGGCATTGGCATCATTCCCCAGGAACAATTGGATGGCAGCTTGCTGGACTGGTGATAAACCCAGAGCTGTGACAGAAAGGAGGAGATGTTTACAGCTTGGTCTAGTTGTTGTAATGGCAACATAAACTACATTTCCTTGCTAGGTTTACTTCACCTTATGTTGAGCCAGGTGGACTAACAAGATTTAATGATGCTCATTAAAGTGGTCATGACATGGATTGTTTTATTACTTTAATATGTTCTGACCCTGTCTGAAACGATCAGTTTTTAAGGGGCGGCTCCTTTAAGGCTTGTTAGTAAAACGAATTATCCTCGCTATATGCACGTGTTTTGAAAACATTATCCATGTAAAATCTTAATTTACAGACAAAACATTATGAAATCATTTACTTACAGTTTGTGATGCAGCTGCTGACAGATCCAGTACAGTTGGCTGCTTCATCTTTCAACAAAAGTTTTGGTAACACTTTAGTTTGGGGGCCAATTCTCACTAGTAAGTTGCCTATTAGCTTGCATACTACTAGTATATTGGCTGTTTATTAGTACTTATAAAGCACATATTAATGCATTATTCTGCATGACCATAATCTATATCCTCTAATCCTACTCCATACCTAAATTTAACCACTATAACATTACTAAATATTAATAAGCAGTAAATTAGGAGTTTATTGAGGCAAGTGTCTCAATAGTGAATATGTAGTCCCCAAACTAAAGTGTGACCAAAATGTCAAATTTTGTATTACACTGTGCCTCAAAAAAATGCTCTGAACAAAGATATAATCATCCAACGTGATCTGGGACACTATTAAAATAAACCATCCACTTGCCAACACTCCCGACACTGCAACTGAATGCCAGTGGGCGGGGCTTATTGTGTTATGATGATGTATAACTATTTGTTGATATCTTGCTATGGAGGAAGTCATATGCAACTGTTTTTGCCCATGTGATGTCACAAATCCGACAATATCCAAATAAGCCGATTTTGGAGCTTGGTTAAATACATGCTTTGTTTATAATGAGAAGGCTATGCAACTTGCATGATGTTTTACTAGTACAGAAAGCTAATTTGATTTCTCATGTCATGACCTGAGCTGGAGATAAGAGCTGAGATGAAAGTATGCCTGCAATTTGCTGTAAAGTGAAATTAACTTTATATGATCATTACCTGTTTTCATTTCTGCTGCATACCGTATGCAGAGGCTAGCCTGGTCAAATTGTTTCATTTCATACAAGTACGTCCCTCTAAAATAAGATACAAAAATTGAAACAACTTTTCTCTATATCACCAATATTCACCAATTAAAAACAATAAGGGCCTGTTGCCATGGACCTAAGTCGAGGTTAGATTTTTAAAGGACACAAATCATTGTTTTTTTTTTTTTTTTTGAAAGACATATTCTCAATCAACAGTATGGCGTACTGAATTAATTGTACTTCTATCCTTCACAGACTTGCATTAGATTAAATAAGGTGCTTACTCCGAATGAGGCCCACAAAGGAATCATTTTAGGTTTTTAATTTCCAAAGAACCATGCAGTAAACTCAAGAACTAAGAAATAATAAAAGAATCAAGGACATGCAAAGTTTTCCAAACAGTTGTATGTCCAAATAACCTCATGATGTGCAGTTCATAAGCGTCTGGCTTCAAATGTATGGCCCGAGACAAATCCTTCACCGCTCTACTCAGATTATTCACCTGTGAAAAATACAAATTCAATAGATTAATTTAGTAAAGAAAAATCTACATTAAAATATTCATAATCCCAAATTAATACTATGCACTGTGCCACTTAAAAATAAGAATCAGCTATTGTATTATTAATTTGAAAATTAATAAATGTGTTCAGTTAATGAACTCATCAGTTAAATGACCAAAGGAAAAGCAATGACAACTAAAAGCTATTGCCAAATGATATATATATATATATATATATATATATATATATATATATATATATATATATATATATATATATATATATATATATATATATATATATATACACACACACACACACACACACACACACACACACACACCCGATTCCAAAAGAGTTGGGACACTGTATAAATTGTAAATAAAAAAGGAATGCAATGATTTACAAATCTCATAAACTTATATTTTATTCACAATAGAATATAGATAACACATCACATTTTGAAAGTGAGACATTTTGAAATGTCATGCCAAATATTGGCTCATTTTGGATTTCATGAGAGCTACACATTCCAAAAAAGTTGGGACAGGTAGCAATAAGAGGCCGGAAAAGTTAAATGTACATATAAGGAACAGCTGGAGGACCAATTTGTAATTTATTAGGTCAATTGGCAACATGATTGGGTATAAAAAGAGCCTCTCAGAGTGGCAGTGTCTCTCAGAAGTCAAGATGGGCAGAGGATCACCAATTCCCCCAATGAGCAATATCAGAAAGGAGTTTCTCAGTGAAACACTGCAAAGAGTTTGAAGTTATCATCATCTACAGTGCATAATATCATCCAAAAATTCAGAGAATCTGGAACAATCTCTGTGCGTAAAGGGTCAAGGCCAGAAAACCATACTGGATGCCCATGATCTTCGGGCCCTTAGACGGCACTGCATCACATACAGGAATGCTACTGTAATGGAAATCACAACATGGGCTCAGGAATACATTATAAAACACATTTTATAATAAAAAAAACATTGTTGGTGAACACAATCCACCGTGCCATTCGCCGTTGCCGGCTAAAACTCTATAGGTCAAAAAAGAAGCCATATCTAAACATGATCCAGAAGCGCAGGCGTTTTCTCTGGGCCAAGGCTCATTTAAAATGGACTGTGGCAAAGTGGAAAACAGCTCTGTGGTCAGACGAATCAAAATTTGAAGTTCTTTTTGGAAAACTGGGACGCCATGTCATCCGGACTAAAGAGGACAAGGACAACCTAAGTTGTTATCAGCGCTCAGTTCAGAAGCCTGCATCTCTGATGGTATGGGGTCGCATGAGTGCGTGTGGCATGGGCAGCTTACACATCTGGAAAGGCACCATCAGTGCTGAAAGGTATATCCAAGTTCTAGAACAACATATGCTCCCATCCAGACGTCGTCTCTTTCAGGGAAGACCTTGCATTTTCCAACATGACAATGCCAGACCACATACTGCATCAATTACAACATCATGGCTGCGTAGAAGAAGGATCCGGGTACTGAAATGGCCAGCCTGCAGTCCAGATCTTTCACCCATAGAAAACATTTGGCGCATCATAAAGAGGAAGATGCGACAAAGAAGACCCAAGACAGTTGAGCAACTAGAAGCCTGTATTAGACAAGAATGGGACAACATTCCTATTCCTAAACTTGAGCAACTTGTCTCCTCAGTCCCCAGACGTTTGCAGACTGTTATAAAAAGAAGAGGGGATGCCACACAGTGGGAAACATGGCCTTGTCCCAACTTTTTTGAGATGCGTTTATGCCATGAAATTTAAAATCAACTTATTTTTCCCTTAAAATGATACATTTTCTCAGTTTAAACATTTGATATGTCATCTATGTTGTATTCTGAATAAAATATTGAAATTTGAAACTTCTGCATCATTGCATTCTGTTTTTATTCACAATTTGTACAGTGTCCCAACTTTTTGGAATCGGGTATATATATACACACACACACACACACATACATACTACATACACACACACATAAATATATTTTTTTTTATATTTCTTTACATTTACTTAAATTAATTGTTCACCATGTAAAATATAACCACAACTATAGTTAAGCACAGTAGTAACAGTGATGCTTTTTATTGTAATATGAATACATTAATAATACATTCCAGTAACACTTTATAAGTATAGGTGTAATAAAGTATTTATAAATCATTTGAAAATAGTTAATTAATAGTTACAAGTTAATATATTAATAGACTATATACAAATAGTGAGTTCTTAATTAAGTTTCACTGTAATTAACAAAGTGTCATTGTTGAATTAGCTCATATGTAAAGATTTAAACAATGCTTTGTTAACAATGTATTAACTGTAAATAGTTCTCACTTTAGATTAGGTCACACAAAATGGGAAAATTACTTTTAAAATTACAAATGAAGTGCTTTAAACCAACCTTTATTGGACAATAATTGCATTATTATTAAGAGTTCATTAAAATGTTTACAAATACATTAAGCCAATCCCCAAAACTATGGAAAGTCCCTAAAAACATGGAATGTGAGTGTGTGTGTGTGTGTTAATTTTTTTCTCTCCCAGTGGGGACTTCAACCTGAATGCACACAGACTCATGGGGTCTTGTGTCACCGTGGGGACCTACATTGAGGTCCCCATGAGGAAACAAGCTTATAAATCATACAGAATGAGTTCTTTTGAAAAAGTTATTTTGTGTGATGGGTAGGTTTAGGTGTAGGGTTTAGTGTAAAGGGATAGAATATACAGTTTGTACAGTATAAAAACCATTACATCTATGGAGAGTCCCCTCAAAGATAGCGAACCCGACGCGTGCGTGTCTGTATGTGCACGCATGTGTGTTTAATGTATTTGTAAATATTTTAAGAAAAACTGAATATGAATGTTTAATAAAGGTTAAGTTAAAGCACTTAATGTCACTATCCCATTTTCTGTGACCCAATCTAAAGTAAGAACTATTTACTGTTAATAAGTTGTTAAAGACTTCTCTAACTCTTTACATATGAGCTAATTAAACAATAATAATTTGTTAATTACAGTAACAATCAATGAAGAACTCACTATTTGTATATAGTCTATTAATATACGGTGCATCCAGAAAGTATTCACAGTGCTTCACTTTTTCCACATTTTGTTATGTTACAGCCTTATTCCAAAATGGATTAAATTCATTATTTTCCTAAAAATTCTACAAACAATTCACCATAATGACAATGTGAAAGAAGTTTGTTTGAAATCTTTGCAAATTTATAAAAAATAAAAACAAATGAAAAAGTCACATGTATATAAGTATTCACAGCCTTCGCCATGACACTCAAAAATGAGCTCAGATGCATCCTGTTTCCACTGATCATCCTTGAGATGTTTCTACAACTTGACTGGACCCCACCTGTGGTAAATTCAGTTGATTGGACATGATTTGGAAAGGTGCACACCTGTCTATATAAGGTCCCATAGTTAACAGTGCATGTCAGAGCACAAACCAAGCCAAGAAGTCCAAGGAATTGTCTGTAAACCTCTGAAACAGGATTGTATCGAGGCACAGATCTGGGGAAGGGTACAGAAACATTTCTGCAGCATTGAAGGTCCCAATAAGCACAGTGACCTCCATCATCTGTAATTGGAAGAAGTTTAGAACCACCGGGACTCTTCCTAGAGCTGTCCGCCCAACCAAACTGAGCAATCAGGGGAGAAAGGCCTTAGTCAGGGAGGTGACCAAGAACCCAGATGGTCACTTTGACAGAGCTCCAGCGTTTCTCTGTGGAGAGAGGAGAACCTTCCAGAAAAACAACCATCTCTGAAGCACTCCACCAATCAGGCCTGTATGGTAGTGGCCAGACGGAAGCCACTCCTCAGTCTGGAGTTTGCCAAAAGGCACCCGAAGGACTCTCAGACCATGAGAAACAAAGTTCTCTGGTCTAATGAAACAAAGATTGAACTCTTTGGCCTGAATGGCAAGCGTCATGTCTGGAGAAAACCAAGCACCGCTCATTACCTGGCCAATACCATCCCTACAGTGAAGCATGGTGGTGGTAGCATCATGCTGTGGGGATGTTCTTCAGCGGCAGGAGCTGGGAGACTAGTCAGGGTCGAGGGAAAGAGGAATGCAGCAATGTACAGAGATGCTCTGGACCTCAGACTAGAGCGAAGGTTCGTCTTCCAACAGGACTACAACTCTAAGCACACAGCCAATATAACAAAGGAGTGGCTACAGGACATCTCTGTGAATGTCCTTGAGTGGCCTAGCCAGAGCTCAGACTTGAACCCGATTGAACATCTCTGGAGACAGTGGAGAGATCTGAAAATGGCTGTGCACTGATGCTTCCCATCCAACCTGATGGAGCATGAGAAGTCCTACAAAGAAGAATGGGAGAAAAAAAATGCCCAAAAATAGGTGTGCCAAACTTGTAGTATCATACTCAAAGACTCGAGGCTGTAATTGATTCCAAATGTGCTTCAACAAAGTATTCAGCAAAGGCTGTGAATACATGTCCATGTGATTTTTTTTCTCTCCATTTTTTAATTTCAATACATTTGCAAAGATTTCAAACAAACTTCTTTCACATTGTCATTATGGTGAATTGTTTGTAGAATTTTGAGGAAAATAATGAATTTAATCCATTTTAGAATAAGGCTGTAACATAACAAAATGTGGAAAAAGTGAAGCACTGTGAATACTTTCCGGATGCATTGTATTAACTACAGTTTATAAACTATTAATTAACTAAAACTAATAATTTGCAAATTATCTGTAAGTACTTTATTACACTATACTTATTATAAAGTTTGACCTACATTCCTTCATCTTTTTTTATGTGACACTCCAAATCATCCAACATCCCCTTACGTTGTAATAGGCTCTGGCCCGGCATACGTAGGCTTTTACATAGGTGGGGTCTGCTTTCAATGCATTACTGAACCTTTTGATGGCCTCATCATTTCGGTCCATCTTCAGCATGCAGATCAGTCCCAAACTGACATGGGCAACAGCCGCAGTTCTGCTGTGACGTTAGAGAGGTGCACACAGAGAGGAGAGATGATGACTCAGACATGATTTCATTGATTTTAACTTTACTCACGACTGCGCAGAGATTTTTTGAAAAGTGAGTTTCAAGCTTCAGTAAACTTATCCTCAACTATGGCCTGCCTTTGCTGCACTCGTTCAACAAAAGAAAATGAAGGTCTTTTCGTCAGAGAGTGTAGGAGGCCGGGACATCACCTGTCAAGTTTGATCACAGCTTCAAAGTCAGACATAGCCTGCTGCCAGTGCCGGAGCACCGTGTAGACCAGACCGCTGTGTAGGAACGCGCTCAGGTTTTCTGCGCTGTCATTGATGAGAACTATGACACACACATATACAGATAAAACATGACTAATGAGATGATCTGGCTTTTTTCTGACTTCTCAGCACAAAGTTCTGGCATATATACCTAGAGGCATATGGTCTCTTAGGATCTCAAATGTACCACTTTCATTATCTTTCAAAGTGTCTGCCAATCTCTTGCAGTGTAGTCTTTGTAATACAATAGTTCAGAGTACTGAAATGAGTGCTGCATGGCTCTATACGCAAAATAAAGTGATTTATAGATTGCTGCTTTGAGTGTTTCTTTTAATAACTGCAATAAAATATAAAATATTAATATTCTTTTTTTCCATTGAGAATTATTACAAGTTTGATCAACATTACATTGAATTTACATTTACTTCAAAATGATAATTAATATACATGGAATGGAATCCTGTGAAGTGCTGCTAGTTTGTCAACTTGTGGAACTTGCATCAAGCCTGACATTGGGTGACTGGTTTGCTCCAATATTTAATAATTATATACTGCAAAAGATTGTGTTTATAAATTGGCTTAAAGTGCATTTTCTGCATGCAATGTGTTGCAAAAAAAGCTCAGTGCCAAAACTCTACTCACGCCTACGCTGCTGTTACACTGCACCGCGGTGCTTAGGTGGGCAGTGTGAAACACTTCACTGATGAAGCTGTGCAGTTTGCAGGAGACAACACTGACAAAATATTCCTGCAAGCTTCAGAGATCAAAGCAGCAGATTACAGTTGCCAAAATCATATAAGATAAGACTGGATGGCTCTTGGCTGAGTAGTGATATTAACATCCTCATATGACCTGATTCAACAGATGCAGCTGTCTGTGATAAAAAGAATGGCCCCATCGATCATGTTTAATTGTGTGTAGAACGGTTTCATTTAAAGATTTAGATCAAAGACATATCACAGAAAACAAGACCCTCCCCAGACTATTTATGAAATTTAAGCTAAAAAAAAATGGGTCATTCAGAAATCTGTATGTATATGACATCACAACTATGAACATCTGACTGCCCATATTTGGACGTTATCAACTTTCGCAGTTGTTTCCCTAAAGACCTTAAGCAACAAACTTTTTATATATAGTATGAGTTTAGCAATGTAAAATAGATCTGGATGACAAAGTTGAGATAATTTAAGTGATCATGCCAAATCTGAGCACAGTTTGAGACATTTTGTTTTTACTGCACTAGAAATGTTACATGAAATTACTGAGAAGAAACTGAGAAGCAGATGCAATCTCGTTGTTTAGAAAAAAAACAGAGATATTAAAGATATTACTTTTTCTGACTTTTTCTTTACTACGGGAAAATCATGAAAAACACCCATGTGTAACATTTTGAATTAATTGTTGAACAAGCATGACTGAACCATTTGTAATATCTTCTTTCCTGCTGTGTTCTCAACAAAGTGCTATTTACTTAAAAAATGCCCATGGGCATCAGTTTTTATCAAGGCTCCCAAAATGATGGCAAGGTATCTTTATATGTGATCTGTGCTGGCAAAATGAGTCACAATGAGCACATTTTCAAAAATAAGTTATTGTTACATTGTCTATTAAAAAAAAAAAAAAAACGTAAAAATGATGTATGATTTGTTTGAATCGGACAAAAATAGTTTGAAGTCAATAGTTTAAGCAAAGTCAGTTTTGAGATAAATCGAGTTAAAAATCCTGGTAATAACACCAAATTTGGCACACATCAGGTCAAAACCATATATATATATATATATATATATATATATATATATATATATATATATATATATATATATATATATATATATATATACACACACACACACACACACACACACACACACACACACACACACTCACCTAAAGGATTATTAGGAACACCTGTTCAATTTCTCATTAATGCAATTATCTAATCAACCAATCACATGGCAGTTGCTTCAATGCATTTAGGGGTGTGGTCCTGGTCAAGACAATCTCCTGAACTCCAAACTGAATGTCAGAATGGGAAAGAAAGGTGATTTAAGCAATTTTGAGCGTGGCATGGTTGTTGGTGCCAGACGGGCCGGTCTGAGTATTTCACAATCTGCTCAGTTACTGGGATTTTCACGCACAACCATTTCTAGGGTTTACAAAGAATGGTGTGAAAAGGAAAAACATCCAGTATGCGGCAGTCCTGTGGGCGAAAATGCCTTGTTGATGCTAGAGGTCAGAGGAGAACGGGCCGACTGATTCAAGCTGATAGAAGAGCAACTTTGACTGAAATAACCACTTGTTACAACTGAGATATGCAGCAAAGCATTTGTGAAGCCACAACATGCACAACCTTGAGGCGGATGGGCTACAACAGCAGAAGACCCCACCGGGTACCACTCATCTCCACTACAAATAGGAAAAAGAGGCTACAATTTGCACAAGCTCACCAAAATTGGACAGTTGAAGACTGGAAAAATGTTGCCTGGTCTGATGAGTCTCGATTTCTGTTGAGACATTCAGATGGTAGAGTCAGAATTTGGATCCATCATGCCTTGTTACCACTGTGCAGGCTGCTGGTGGTGGTGTAATGGTGTGGGGGATGTTTTCTTGGCACACTTTAGGCCCCTTAGTGCCAATTGGGCATAGTTTAAATGCCACGGCCTACCTGAGCATTGTTTCATGTCCATCCCTTTATGACCACCATGTACCCATTCTGATGGCTACTTCCAGCAGGATAATGCACCATGTCACAAAGCTCAAATCATTTCAAATTGGTTTCTTGAACATGACAATGAGTTCACTGTACTAAAATGGCCCCCACAGTCACCAGATCTCAACCCAATAGAGCATCTTTGGGATGTGGTGAAACGGGAGCTTCGTGCCCTGGATGTGCATCCCACAAATCTCCATCAACTGCAAGATGCTATCCTATCAATATGGGCCAACATTTCTAAAGAATGCTTTCAGCACCTTGTTGAATCAATGCCACGTAGAATTAAGGCAGTTCTGAAGGTGAAAGGGGGTCAAACACAGTATTAGTATAGTGTTCCTAATAATCCTTTAGGTGAGTGTATATATATATATATATATATATATATATATATATATATATATATATATATATATAAAAAAATCCATTATACCACAATTGTTTGATTAACATTGATTAAGATAAGACCTACTGTACTGCACGAATGTTAGACATCAGATGTTTTTCCCCAACAGTTAACCGAACATTCACTTAATCCATATATTTTGAAATTGATATTTTGAAATACTGTAATTCTGTGTATGTCAAGATCTCGCACTGACTGAGGTGTCTTTGTGCGAGTAAGATAATTTTTTAATGGACAAGGGAAAGGTACTCCTCTCAGGAAATGTACAAATAAAGATACTTTTAGATGTTTAATTGCATTTTTCCACTTGTTTTGCCTGTAGCTCGAAATTAGCCTGTGCGCATTCCAACTCATTTTTCCAACATCGGTCACATATAGAGAAACTGTGAAAGAAATTTTCATGGGTTATATATCAAGCATGTGCATTACCAGATGTGCTGAGATCCCTTAAGGCCATATCAGGCATCATCTCTCTCAGCAGACAGCCTCTGTGGTAAAACGCCAACCAATTACTGGGATCCCAGTGCACAGCTACAGAAAAGTCCTCAATAGACTTCTCAAACTGATCCAGCTTGGAATAGATTCTTCCTCTGTATGTTCTGCATTGAGTGAAAAAAAATAAAATAATTGGATATACACATCAACATAAATGTAATGTAATTATATTCAGTGGAAAACAAACATTAAAGGGGTAATTCACCGCTGGCAAACAATTAAAACCTTTTAAATAAAAAATAAAAAACCTGGTGCTACCTGACTAGAGTAAACAGAGAAAAAGGGCTGTTGTCTTTCCATTTTACAAATAGGTAGGAAAACTTTAACACCCATAATGCACTGGGCACCGTCCATGGCCACTCCCAGTTTGGCCACTACTCCTAGGCTTGAACAGTCAAATACCACCTTGCTTGAATAGGAAATACATCTTAGCAAACTTTTAGTCACAATGGTGTTGAGTTGTATTGTTCCGGGTGCAAGAATTCAAAGAGTAAATATTATTTTTGGTTTCCAGTGAAGGATTCAATGCATGGTAGTAGGTACTGCATAAAGGCTGCAAATAATCGTAAATATAGAGAGAATACTGCAATGGAAAATCTAAAAAACTTTCAAACTGCATGACTACGAACACAATGTTTTACTTCAAACGGAGGGGCTGTTCTGTTAGTTAATTTGGAAGACGACGAATGGGGAGCAACTAAATAAATAAATGAATATGTAAAATAGGACAGAAACAAATAATGATATATATTATTGAATTTATTCCAAACATAGTAATATGTCATTAATGTAAAATATGTCGTCACATAGAAATGCACTTGACAGCAAAGCACTGATTTTGAGCTAGTATGTCGTAAAGTAGTTAAATTTACTGTTCACCCTAATGTCATTCCAAATCTATATGACTTTCTTTCTGCGGATCATAAAAGAAAATCATTTGAGAAATGTCTGTTTTTAATAGAAGTCAAGGTTAACCTAAATGGTTTGGTTACCACCATTCTTCAAAATATTTTATTTTGTATTTCACATCTATCCCTTTAACAACAGTAACATTGGTAAAGAGTTAACATCTAATTTATGTAAGACACTGGTATTTATATTTCATCAAGCTCTAACTGAATTAACATTTACTTCAATTTAGTCACAGGTAAAACCATGCTCCTACCATAGATGTGGTTTCTAAAATAAATACATAATAATAAACTATAGAATTTGTTATAAAAAAATAGTGTAAACACATGTAGAAACTACAAAAACAACCTCTATGAAAGAGATTTATATTCCCCAATATTTAATATAACAGAAACATTTTTAATAAATACATTTCTGCCATATTTCTACAGTGTTCTTAGCTGCAAGGTAATTTATAATAAGGGTGCTGGGTTGACAATTTACCTCATCATAGTTTAGCTACATGTAGATTCACCACATGACAGTATAACAAAAAAAATTCAAAGAGTCCAATCAGAATGGATTTGGCGCAAATGGCACTATCCGATTAAATTGTGAATCAAGCGACTTGCACAGTTTATCACTAGATGGCCAGCAGCCATATCACACTGTAACCCAAGGTTGCAGAAGCAGGGCTGAGCCTGGTCAGTACCTGGATGAGAGACCTCCTGGGAAAACCAGGTTGCTGTTGGAAGAGGTGTTAGTGAGGCCAGCAGGGGGTGCTCACCCTGTGGTCTGTGTGGGTCCTAACACCCCAGTATAGTTATGGGTACACTATACTGTTAAAGAGCACCATCCTTTGGATGAGACGTTAAACCGAGGTCCTGACTCTCTGTGGTCATAAAAAATCGAAAGCGAAAGCCCTGGAGCTGTCAAAATGACGCAAACCTTTTGCTGACAAATAAACAGTAATTTCTCATTCCAGGAAACATGGATAAATAGTCAAAAAAATTATTTTACATCTACTGTATCAATACAGTGGGTTGAAAATAGGTGAACACACTTTAAGCATGCTGAATGAGGTATATAATCCTCGTAATAACACTGACCTGGCAATAGCATTCCCAGGTTCTTGCTTTAGCAGTAAGGTGAAGTCTTCCAAGGCCACCATCCATTTGGAGCTATTGAAGTGCTGTATTCCATGGGCCATCATTGCATCTGTCCTTGTTGAGTCGATGGTGTAAGTCTGGTGGTCAAAATGGGTTTATTTTGAAATCTTCCATGTTCCATGTATACTGCAATCATTGAGGCAATAATTATGAAGCTATTTTCTATGATCAACATTATTAACGGGCATTTGCGAACTCAAACAAATCTTGGATTTATATTTAGAGTGCATGATGTGCCTGCCAACTGTGAAACTGACTAATTCTGTCCACCAAAACTAAAACAAGACAAATATAGCCCTTAAAGTGTGCACACAATAATTCAGAAAGACTTCTTACAGTGCTTGAAACAAGGCAGTTTAGTTTTTTTCAAAACCATTTCCCACCTTCCCGCTGACCCCTAGAATTAAACGGACCATTAAGTGGCTTCTTTTTGGTGCTGTGATTTTTCGAAACATCCCCTTTACATTGCAGTTCTCTCGCCCAGGATGATTTTAACTCTCTCATCCTTCAAAAACAGCCTTTTTGCGAAGCCTGTATCCCTTTCTGACAGATTCATGCTGCAATGTGCTAATAATGTCAGAAATATTTGCATAGTTAATTGTGATTGGCCTATTATCATCATCACCTTGCAAACACTGGGATTTCCTTCTGGAAATTCAAATCTATTTATATTGTTTCATAGGGCTCACTTTGGCATAGTCCTCCATGGCCAGCAGTATCTCGCCCATCTTCTCATACATCTTTGCCCTTTTAAAGTAGATCTCTGCATCATCTGGCTTGACTTTGATGGCTTGGGTGTAGCTGAATGCAGCCAGTGCGGTTTCCCCTCTTTGTTTGTAGATTTCTGCTCTAGACATGAAGGCGTCTGGAACACAATTGGCATCAGTCATCAGCTTCTACACTTTGTTCTGAAGAAAGTTTTGTGCACCAAAAAATATAATAATTTACTTTTACATGGTCATTTTACATCCTCTCTCTGACCTTTAAAATTAAACAGGCTGTTTAATTGTAGGCTTTTGCTGCAGGGGAAGGCTGCCAAATACTGAAGAAGCATTTATACGGTATTATAATGCAAATTTTTTCCACACAGCAGCAGAATACAGTTAACAGTCCTGTATTTGCGTCCTTAATATGGTTGTTCACACACAGTTCAGTTATTTATGGGAGTGACAAGCGCATTCTGTAACCAAACTCACACCCGCATTCTCGGAAAACGCTGTGTGAACTGAACCAGACTGGACAACTAGTTGTCACATCATACAGTGCAAGAAAGTTACTCTGCACAAACGCGTGTCTACCGTGTGTTGCGAGTTTTCACGTGTGGTTTCAGTAACTTACAGTGATGGAGATATGAGCTGTGCGTCACCTGATGGTTTTAGATCCAGTCTGCTGCTCCCATCAGTTTTGTGTTCTATGCACGACTCAAATGCTCCACTCTCCACCCAGATAGAAGAACTGCTGTCGTTTAATGAAGATTTTATGGAATAAGACTAAACTAACACCTGTAAATGTGATTCGATTCCAAAACCTGACTGAATGTTGTATTATAATGTAGGCAAAGTGATAATTCTCAGTTTCATGGATGCTGCCATCTTTGATATTACTTTGGTCACTGTTGCTGTGGTTACTGGTAAGAGAATATGGGCTTGATTCCTGTTGTCATTTTTTTAACGTCATTTATTTTTATATACAGACTGTATTCAAGAGGTTAATTTTTAGTTTAGATATTTCCATTTAGTATTTTTAGTGCTTTAACTAAAGCCCCTGTTCTGAATGACCTTTGCAGCTTACTTTGGTCTATGCGAACAGGGGAGGAAGCTTAGCATTGCTAACGTTGGAGTATGTCTATATTAGTACACCAAATACTTTTAGTTCAAAAAAGAAAGGACAGTCTTGTTTTGAGACATGCCCTTTAACCGTACAGGTTCTGTTTTGCCCAATACAGAGGTCAGACAGCATTCACAAGTATTGCATCAGTATCTCTTGTCTCTCCTGCTGTCTGGTAATGAAAGTGGACTCATGCGCACACCTGCATGCTTCTTGTTGTTCTTAACGATGAAGTTTAGATCGTCCAGAGCTCTATCGGGGTCGTTTCTCAGCAGGTAGATGCTGTGTCTGTGCCAGTAGGCATCCAATAAATGGGACTCCAGGGAGATGGCCTTTAAAAACAGAAAAACAACAGATCGATCATTAGTCCACAATAAACTAAGCAAAAAATCAGGTTGCATTTGCTTTATGTTCTGTTCTGATTTGGATAATGATTTCTGAAATTAATAATTTAATAATGAACAAACACTGAATAAAATCTTATGAGCTAAAGTATTAGTTGGTTTACTTTAGCAATCTTTACTAGTAAAAGGTAAAAAAAAAAAAAAAATACGGCTTACAGCATTGAGATCTTCAAGGGCCTGGTTGAGATAACCAAGTTTGATGTAAAGTGCTCCACGTCGACACCAGTCGAAGGCACCATGGTTTCCACGTTCAGTCAAAGTTTGGGTCAGCTTGGCCACTTCATGCTCCAAATCAGCTGTAGTGAGACCTTCGTCCAAAACCGCAGACACATCCACTTTGTCCAGATTCTGGATCTCGTCCTGTGGAAGGCGGTTCTCTTCCAGACCAGCAGGGAGAGAGCCTGCACTCTGGACATTTTCCAGAGGAGGAAAGACCTCGTCGAACCAGGCACCCCATATGTCTCTGACCCACTCTCTGGGGGATGTGGTGTCAGGTATTCCACCACGATCTGTGGCAAAGCTCTCAAAATCTAGGAGCATAGGCAGACTGAGGCAGAGGAGGGGTGAAACTTGCCCTTTGGAAGTTTTGGACTCCCATGGTAACTGACGCAGAGACTCGCTCCTTTTAGAGAATAAAAGAAAGATAAGCATAATTAATGCAAACAACAGACTTAAAAAAGATGATGTACAAAACCGTTCATTCTAGAATATTTATGAGATACAAGATGCATTGCATCAAAAAAATGCTGTGAAAATGCTTTTTATATAATTGGTTTACATGCAATTTCATGTTTTGGCCTTGTTTTGGAATTCTAGTCATTTAAAGATATGCTTTAATAACGAAAGTAACAAAACCTTGTTAGTGTCCGTGGTGGCTCTCTCAGTTTTTCCCAAAAGTAGGCCATCTTGACAGAGCTGTGTGTATTTCCTCTCTTTGTGACCCTGCGTTTGGAACAGGACACTCCTGTCCTCTCTTTGCCTTTGTGTGGGTTCCTCCTGTGGTTCGGGGTCTGGCGGGGATGAACTGACGAGTTGGGCTCTGTGTGAACCTCCTGGGGCTTTGCCTGTTTGGCATTGGATGGGGATTTTCTGGCCAGAGCTGCACAGATTGTGTTCTGCTGCCACTGCCACCACACATGCTCCAACTCCCGGGAAAGGCTGGTAAAGTCAGACTGCAGCTGAAGATGGGGCTCAAGATCTGGGGTTAAGTGCGGGGCAGAACGAGGCCGTCTGGTCTGAAACCCCGGGGGGAGACAGGATATTACAAGAGGTGAAATTCTGGTTGCACTGGTTTCTGTTACAATGCTGTTAAAATTACAATTGTTACAATTTTGATTCTCTTTCAAACAGTTTCTTGGAAGAATATCAAAATGTCTAAATGCTGAAATGCCATATACAAAGGAAAAGGAAAGCGTGCTGCTGTTATATTACTGAGACTCTAGCTTTACATTAAAATAGACAAGGCTAACCAATGAAAAGGAAATCATGAAATAATATTCCAACAACAAAACTGGAAAAGGTTTTTAACCTGTTCTGTTGAAGTGAACCCAGTGGGAGTTGGTGAGGCTGTTGTTCTGAAGTCTGCCACAGACTTACACTTAATAGACGAGACATTTTCCTGGGGACAAGGCCACATTTTTAGAGAATGTTCAACACAATTTTATACAGAAAACTCTCGAGAGTTCACTGAAGTAAGTGACATAAACGCAAAGTAAAAAAATGTTCTTCTTATCTTGTTTTCTTCCTTTCTGTTGTAAGTAAGAAGACAAATATGAAGAGTTGACATTTCAAGCAGTGACAGCAGTTTTCTGCATTGTGACATTCTATACTACATCCAAAACCAATTTTAACTTTTTTTTAATAATTCCTGAATAAAAATGGTTTCATAGGCTAAAAATTATGCATGCATTATAATAATCTTTAACAATATTACTGTTTTTACGTGTTATCTGTTCTTTGTGTGTTTTTCACGTTTAGTTTGCTGTTAGTTATTCATTGATTGATTATTATGTGCAGCTGTGTCTTGTTTCTTTGATTAGTTTACAGTGTATTCAAGCCTTGTGGTTCAGTTCAGTTGTCTTTTTACGTCTCTTCCTGACTCCAAAGTTTAATGGTAGTGAAAATACTTATATATTTGTTTTTTTAGAATAACATGTTCATAAACAGTTTCATGGTATTATATTATATACATATTGTAAAATGCAGGAAAAGGATTTAAGACTAAGTAATTTAAGGTTAATTAAAAAAACAGACCTCAGAAGTAATCTGTTCTTCATTTGTCACATGACTAACGGACTCCACCACATTGTGCTCGTCCAACAGATTCAATAGATTTTCGTTGCACAGGTCTGGCTGAGTTACCTAAGGACACAAAATTCAATAAAACAAAAATAATAAATTTGAATAAACTAAAAACTAGAATTGTTTTACATTGGAATTCACTTTTACTCTAACATTTTTCCAGATCAGTAAGGTAACATAAGGAATTTGATATTACCAGCTTGAGAAAGCACAAAGGAAATATCTTTGAGAAAATATTAATAGCTATAATTCATGTGAATTAATATGCAAGTCGTGCTCATAATTTTATTTAAACTCTTGACAAGATTATTCTCAAGCGCATCACCCCACTTCTCTTATATTATGCGCTCACAAGATAATTGTATTCAAGAGAGAGAAAGCATGTATCATTGTCAGAGTACAGACACAGAGCTGCTCTGGGCTCTTCTCTGAATGTAGAAGTCTACAGTGTAAACGCAGGAAGTTGATGGGGGGAGGCATGCAGTGATTTCTGCCGAAAAAAGTCCCAGCGCACAGAGAAGGAATCACAGGTCCATTTGTTAATGGTGCTGCTGTACCTGGTATTTTGGGAAAAGAGTGTCTTTCATAACACAGGGGGCACATATGAATTTAGGAGGTGCTGGGTTCCAGAACATTCGGAGTTCACTGGGACACAGTGTTGCCTATGAGAAATAAAGAAATACAATAAATGGATGTTGGAAGAAGCCGTTTAAAAATCTAATCAAATAATTCAAGTGATAATCAAAGGGCCTAATGTGAAATTTATGCAACAGTCTATATTTAATAACCCAGAACAAATTAGAGCTTGAACGTAAAAAAAAAAAAATTCTGAAAATCTTTAATTTATCTGTTAATTCTATTGGGAAATGTGTCTAATGCCATCTAGTGACCGAATATTTCTAGTACCCTGGGATAAATTGGGTATAATCTGATTTTATTAGGTCCTAATATGTTTAAAAGACCATAACTGTTTAAAACTGTGTTATAGTTTTATATATAAGCTATTCAAGGAAAGTCACAGACTTAAAATGACAGTTTTAACTAAACATTTATTCATGAGTTTAATCTGATTTTAACTTATCATAAACAACAGCCTCTGTTTTGCATGTAGTTCCTTAAAGCCAGAGCCTTGGTTTTAAATAGATCTAGTTGTCAGTGTCACGCATTAGTCACTTTGATGAAAGTCCCTGAAGGTGAGTCATAAAACAATATATCTTTCATACAGCATGTCCACACATCATAATCCTTGGTCTCTCCACGTAATACTCGGCTATTCTCTGCCAGTCCTCCAGAGTATCTGACGTCTGTTTAGGCATGTGGGAAACACAGTCTGTCTGTGTTGAAACCCCAGTAGAATCAACAGAAACACCTTCACACACCAGCCTACAATGAGTATTACAGCATTAATGATACGTCATCGCATCTGAAAATATCATATTAGGAATGGAAATACATCTTTAGAGTGACTCAAACACGTAGAGAGCTCAAACGATTTAGAACATAAATGGTGACCTGAATTTATAATAAATGAGCTTTAATATGAATCAGCCGAGCTTATACCTCTGTATGTCAGGATGTACAGATATATGTCCAAGTGCTGCCCTCTGCTGGTTAAACTGTGCTATTGCAGTGATCATGGTTTGAGTGTGGCAGATTCTAGAAGCAAGCTGGAGCTCAACAGGCACGACTTGACTGGCAGGGGTGGTACATAAATGGTGGATGGTTTTATACCCTTCAGCACTGTGGACAGAACAAACAATTAGAGTGGAAAATTGTTATTTGATTTTCTTCAAAATACAGAAAACCTAAGAGGCCATGCTTTACTTCTGTTTTGAGAAATTCATTTTTTTTTTTTTTTTTCAGCAAGGATGCATTTAATTGAAGTGACAGTAAAGACATTTGAAATGTTACAAAATAATTATATTTTAAATAAATACTGCTTTTTTCCTTACTTGAAAAAGATGTATCACAGTTTCCACAAAAATATTAAGCAGCCATTTTTAACATTGATAATAATAATAATAATAATAATAATAAAATTAGAATGATTTCTGAAGGATCATGTGACACTGAAGGCTGATGCTGAAAATTCAGCTTTGCCATCACAGGAATAAATTATATTTAAAAAAATATTCAAATAGAAAACAATGACTTGTGAAAAAATTCACAGCATTATCATAATATTGGTCAAATAAATGAAATAAATGCAGCCTTGGTGAGCATTCGAGACTTATTTCAAAAACATTCAAATATCTTACCAACCCCAAACATATATTGTGGTTTGTGGCTGACGATAAGTTACGTACACTTGAGTGTTGAGATGTAACATGTAATCATGTGATCAGAAGAAAACAAGACAGATGCAAATGCAAAATAGAAGCCTTTCCATTAGTGTTCAGACCTTTGGACACGACTGTATGTATCAAATGATGCTTGCTTGCTTGCTCACAAGTCTTTTAAAGGGTTATTTCACCCAGATTCACCCTTCGTGGTGCTCAAATGAATAGCATCGGCCAATGGTGAGTCGGCTACTGATGTAGAACTAGGAGGCGATGCACTTGCGGTAACAACGCAAACTATGTAGGACAGTGACACAGACGAGAAGAAAATGTTGCATAAAGTTGTAATTTTTGTTTGTTTTTTGCGCACAAAAAGTATTCTTGCCACTTCATAAAATTAAGGTTGAACCACTGTTGTCACATGGTTTATTTTAACGATGTCTTTACTACCTTTCTGGGCCTTGAAAGTGTTAGTTAAATAGCTGTCTGTGGAGGGGTCACACAAAAAGATCTTCATTTGTGTTCCAAAGATGAAGGTCTTACGGGTTTGGAACGACGTGAGGGTGAGGAATTAATGACAGAATTTTCATTTTTGGGTGAACTATACCTTTAAGGTTTCAATAAGTATTTAAAAGGCCTGATATTCTGTTCCATAACTAAATATAAATAAATACATTTTCATGACTGAAATGTCATACAATCTAATATTAGGGTCTCACAGGAACATTTCTTGGATCTTAAACGTAAACCATTTTGGGTGCCAACTCGATGTGATATAAGGCCCTATGTTCTGCCATAAAAAGATGACGCGTCAGTCTATTTGCACAGATCGTCTCTGCCATAACTTCACACCACTGTTTGAACTGTAGACAGCGGGAGAAACGACCTCAGAACTGACTTTGTGTGTGGGCCCTTTGTGTTCCGCAAACTGCAGACAGGCAGGAGAGGCCCTCCGCCACCCACGTCCCCACGGCTCCACTGACAGCGGCAATTTATTGCGTACGTTTCGTTCACTATGGCCTGTGACAAGCTAGATTTATCACCCCACTCTGGCACGGTTAAGCCTCAACGAAAGACCTGGAAGGTCACACCAAAGTCACTGGCCCTGCCTGCACTGAAAAGAAACATTCCTGAACCGTAAGGAGGAACCTTCAACCTGCCCCGCTATCCATCTGCCCCGTAGGCAGGCGGCTCTCATATAAACCCTCTCAACCGCGTCCAACAGGAACCTTTCAGTGACCCTCGTGACTGGAAAAAGCTAGTAATTAAAAGGCCCTTTTTCAAGAGCGAGGGAGTGGCACAGGTCCAGCCGCGCAGGTAGTAAATCTTGCATTATCAGCTCTCAGGTGAGTGCTGGAGAGGTTGGGAGGAGGGATGCGTGGGTGCGCTGGCTCCAGACAGGCCTGCAGCACAGATGAGTGGCGTAAGTGACGGGCAATTACTTGCTGTGTTACTACTCCCTAAATAGGGCTGAGGGGGAGTTGATGACAGCTTTGGAAGCTCTTCTCAGGTAGCATGAAACTAGATGATCATTTGCGTCCAAGGCCACCCTCTGCGCCCTTCCGCTAGTGATGCGTTGAGAGATTGACATGCTGATAGCAAGTGGAACATGCCAATATCTCAACACATAGATTAGTGAACCTTAGTGCCATAATGCATAAAATGAAGTATACGGCAGCCTCAAAAGTATTTGGACATTGACGCCTTACTTAAAATGTCTGAATGTCATTGCATTAGATGCAAAACATCAAACCTACATCTATTTTAAAAGGACCATCTCCAGTACAAAAGAAGTGTGCTTAATTGTGTTGAATGTGCACTTGTAGTACATATATATTTTAAAACTATACTTACATATTATAATGTTAATGAAATAGAATGCCACTTAAGTACACTTTCATGATTGCTTCTTAACACATTTAAGTACTTAAGTAAATTTTATTTTACTTTAAAAGTGTTAAATAGAATGTTAAATGTTAAATAGAATATGTTCATAGTTAATGTGATGAACTACACCTGTGGTTTCCCTGTGTGAACTGACTACATTCACTAATAATCAACCAAATGTCATTCATTAAAAATAAAGATCCTGCTTCATTTAAGCACATATGACACTTTCTTTGATATTTCGTTATTTAATGGAAGTAGGCTTGAATGTCCAAATACTTTTTAGGGCCACAGTATATCACAAAATATTTTAGATCTTTTATACTCTTTTTTAGGTGTCCAGGTTGCAAGTAGTGAAAGGCCTTGAATGGTTTTGGTCTGACAGGATGTCTTTTCTGCTCTCTGAATCGGAGTCAAGCTGTATCCACGGGCCATTATTATATCTTCACTGGTCCCCTTAAAAATATAAACAAATATATACAAATGAGTTTATTACAAGGGTCATAGAAACACTGTGTATTTAATCGAATACATTAAACATCAGTACTTTTGCTCATACTTAATTGTCAAAAAGTTCTTTGAAAGCAAACTTTCAGCTAGTAGTGTGTATTGAGTTTACCTGGGATAACAGATCCTTGAGTTCTCCACCATCAGAGCCAAACTCAGAATCCTTCTGTAAAACTGAGTCTGCCATCTTGTAGACACCAGATGACACAGATGGATGGCACATTGGTCTTGGGGAACATTTTTCTTTTGGCACACAGACGTGTGGTACAGAGGTGTCCCTTTGAGTTGGCCCCTGAAGGAAAATACACATGAGCATTCCATCATTCCAAGCCTGTGACTTTACCCATCAAGATATACTAACAGGAAATGCTACAAAATTCCCCACTGCAATGAGACGTTATACAATATATTGTCACCACAAGCTCACATTGAAAAGCAAACAAACGTGTTGCTCCTTTGTTGCCTCTGGGGATTCTGAAACTGACAGCTACCCTTAGAATGATTTTTATTTTATGTTACACTTGTTATGTTTTATCGCAGTGATCCAGATGAAAGATTTATTCTTTTCAGACTGCCCCTAAACAGATTGGGTAATCTTGCAAAGTATATCTATGTGCAATGACATATTGTATACGCAGTGGCCCCAGAAAGTATTTAGACATTTAAGCCACATTTTAAAAAAAATAAATAAAAAAAAATATATTGAAGATGTTCAAAATGAAGACAAAAAATACTGTGACACTTTGTGGATGTGAAGCGGTATGTTTATAGTTAAGGTGATGAACTACACCTGGGGCCTATACCATAGCCAGGTAAGTTTCAGTTTAGATTGAGACAATCCTGGATTTAAGGTACCATGAAAGTGGCTTTGCTTTTAGCTGTGTTCATCGTCATAGTAACTAAAGCTCCACAGCGAACCTGCTCATCAATTAATATACCCTTAATCAATTACAAGCAATTTTACTTTATAAATGATTAAGCGTTTAGTTTAAATAAATATATACAGATACTATGCAATAAGCTGTAAAAATATGACCTTACATGTTCAAGTCTCTAGCCTATGTATGTATGTATATATATATATATATATATATATATATATATATATATATATATATATATATATATATATATATATATATATATAAACTAGGCCTATATAAACTGATTTCATAACTTTCACTTGCACTAATAGCAAGATATTTTCTTTATTTATCCTATTTCATAGAAAAGCATTTTCTTCTGTGTAAATGCATTTAAATTCTTTATATATCCTACTCTTGGCAAAAGAGTTTTGAATCACGTTGGCTCTCTCACGAGAAGTGTGTTGAAAGGCATGATTGGCTGTTCACTGCTGATGTCACACTTTCATGTGCATGTGCTCCACAAACTCAGGATGAAAGCCTGAGTTGACAGAGAAAGCTAATGATCAGCATCATGGTCCCAACAAAGTCAGATTGGATTGGTTTGGTTTTGTCAACTCAAAGCTAATCCTGTAACCCTGAGTTTGTTCAGCTACCATCATGGTACAGGCTCCTGTTGTTAGGGGAACTAACATCAGAAATTGCTTAGAGAAGTGAAGTTAGTTCAGAATTTAATTTGTTTAGAGACGTCATTATATGACACACTTAAATAAAACATAAAATAAAATAAACGTTACACAGCAGATGTTTTTCCCCAACAGTTAACCAAACGTTCACTTAAGACAGGGTTCTCAACCCTGGTCCTTGAGGGCCATTGTCCTGCAGAGTTTAGGTCCAGCCTTGATCAAACTCACCTGCCTGTAGCTTTCTAGTAATCTTGAAAGGCTTAATTAGCTGGTTCAGGTGTGTTTGATTAGGGTTGGAGCTAAACTCTGCAGGACAGTGGCCCTCGAGGACCAGGGTTGAGAATGCCTGACTTAAGACATAACAGATAATGTGAATACTCGCCCAAGACAGAAATTCATAAAGTTGGAATGCTGCACTTTAAAACAATACCAAACTTGTGCTGAGTGGAAGCACCAGTGGTAGAGAAGCGAGCAGAGAAAAATGGCATTTTTCATGGACAAAGGAAAGGTACTTCTCTCAGAAAACATACAAATAAAGATACTTTTAGATGTTTAATTGCTGTTTGGAGCATTTGGATCACTAGATGAGGGCTTAATGAAATTTATTTTGTGAATACCTCCTTTTTTTCCATGCAAGCATGACTGGGGGCCAACTGTAACAATGAGTAATCTGAAGACCAGACCCAGAAAAGATTGTAGCGGTGTGTTTTTTCAGTTTGTTTTTGTTTTTTTGTTTTCTGTCACGATGGACCTCCCTGCAGTTACACTGTTCCTTGAGCAGGGGGACCGCTCCCTAGAGGAACACCTGGAAGAGTACCTTAACATCATACCTGGACAACTGCCTCTGTTCCTTCCTGCTTGCTGGCTTGAACACCCCGCCCGCCACTGAGAGTTAGTATTGGATGGATGTAATGGACAATGAGTTTGTTTGGAGAAGTGAATACTCTGCATCACTTGATTCTACCTGAACGTGTATCGTCTTCATCGGACCCACAGGCCCCGCCCAGCCTCCCTCTCCCACCACCTTTTCAAACTACCACTAATGACTTTATATGTTTCATCAGTATCTGTGTATGTCTTCAGTCACTTCTCCAGTCCCCAGCCACTCCTACCACCCAGTCATCGCTACCTCCCCTCAACCCCTCAGCAACACCTCTGCCTCCTCTCAGTGGCGTGGCAACACCTCGGGCCTGCTGGGAGCCATCTCTTCCTGGGCATGGGAAGCCTGTGGCTCCACCTCCTGCCTCTGTGCACTTCACTCCTCCTCGATCTGTCGCTCTGGTTCCTGCGCTCCTTATTCCCTCAAGGTTGGCAGTAACCATCGGACTTTCGGCTTTGCCTCCCTCGGCAAGTTGGCTCCACCTGGGTCGGACATCACCACGCCTCCGCTGCAGACTTGCAGGCCATTCGCTGCTCTTCAGGCCCTCCACCCCTTCGGCTTCGGCTAGCTCCGCCAACCCTTGGCCGCTACAGCGCCATCACAGCTGCCTAGGTCAGCAGAGTCCCTTTCCTACATCGGCTTTTTGGCTGCGTGGTGGGCTCCCTCCACGTCATCGACACCTCCGGTCAGGCCCATGGTGGTGTCTGTCCCTACACCTCCCTGGCTACTCCCTACTGTGATGCTGCCGTGGGACAGTCTTGACTGTGGCCTGGATCATCCACCTGCTTTTGTTCAAGGCCATTCCCTGGCCATCCCCACCATCTGCACCACCTTGGACTTTTTTGTTTGGCCCTCTCCCGTATTCCCGTCCTCCTCCAGAACCTCCTCCATCATCCATCTGCTGGCGCGAGGCCGTGCCTTCTGGGAGGTGGCGTATTGTCCCATACACTCATCACATGGACTTTGTTTTCAGTTTGCACCATTAGTTTGTTGTCGTGGATGTTAATTTTATTCATTATTCTATTCAGCTGTGTGTGATTTTATTTCCATGTTTATCACCTGTATTTACGTTCATGTGTTTCTGTTCTCCGGTCTCGTCTTTATTACGGTTGTGTTGGATTGTTTGCCTCTATGTTGGAATTACCCTGAGTAGTTTATTAAAGACTGCTTAACTCTCATCTTCGTGTGTGTTTGCACAACCTGAGCATGACAGTAACATTAAAAACATGAATTTTAACATAAGACAATACATTTTTATGTGAACTACACTGTTTTATATTGTTCTATAGTCTAAACAGTGTTTAACTAACTAAATTACAGAATTAAGAGTAATCCCATGCTTAAATTTTTCAAGGGAAAAGTAATTATTAAATTACAGTAATTAATTACTTGGTAATGCATTACACCAACACTGAGTAATTAAAGATGTTTTTAGCCTATTTTTTGTCAAAATGGCTGAAAAAAAATTCCTAGTAATATGATTTATTTGTTTATCACTTTTGGCCAATAAGTGGCGCTGTCACCAAATTGATATGGTGTGGTCAGAGTAAGGTGACAATGACATACAAAGTTTGGTGTCTATATGCCAAAGCATTGCAGACTTGCAGCCTCAAAATCAGTTTGGTGTCATGTCATGTCATGTCATCAATTCCGTTGATGCATTATTCAAGAACGGTTTCGTCAAGCAGAAATCTTTTAATAACTTTTTGCAGCAATGGTCTCACAATGGTAAAAATCGGACCAATGGGCTGTTCTAGGTATGACCCAAAGAATCTATCAAAGACTAGTTTCGTTAAAATAGGCTAAATTAATCAAAAGCTATTAAATTTTTTTTAAATTTCATTTCATTTTTGACTACAAGAAGTCTTTGAGTACCTCCAGGGCATGACCCATACCGAGTTTCTTAGTGATACGCTTATGTGTTCAATATTCAAAGTGGCCGATGACCAAAAAGACAGATATGGGAAAATTGGGTATCGTTTGACTCAGTATGCTGCATGTAATAAACCAAAATAGCCATTTTTCATATCTCCTGACCAGTAAGCGCTGTGCCAAAACCATAGACTGTAAAAAAATATGGACGTAGTGTTCGTGACGTCACCCATAGGTTTCTGAAGAGAGTTTTTGAAGACTCAATGTCGGCCGTTGCCATCTTGGCAGCGCGTCACTGCACGTCACTCCCAGATAACAGAAAATGGGCAAAGAGGCGTGACGTGGTGGAGCTGAGGTGACGTGATGACTAACAGACAGCAGACAAACGGCAATCCACCTGTCACTCAAAGTGGCCACGGCCTTAATTGTGCAGAACTTTAAGGCTTTATATATTCTAAACGAATGAGTTCACCCCCCTGACAGTTGTCCACAATTTGTGCCAGGCTGTAAAACGTTTTTTTTCTGCTGTAAAGTTGGGCATTTTAACATGGAGCTCAATGAGATTCTGCTCCCTTTTGGTGCCTGTCTCTAGTGGCCAGTCAATGAATTGAAGAAGAGAGACTGGGGGGGTTTGTTGCTTGCCCGAAACACTGCATGTAGCCTCTGGTCATGCTTGTGATGACATGTACCAAGATTTGTCTCAATACGCTAGCATTGCGGAGATACAGCCTCACATCCATTCTGACGTGGTCTTTATCAAATACGTTCACTTGTTATTAATCGGACAAACAATCTAGAGCAAAATTTTCATGACAGAAAATAAGGGTGCAATCGAATCAATCTTTAGCCAAGGAATCAGAAGAAAAAAAGAATTGCTGCATCCCAATTCGTGTACTATATCTGTCCTAAATAATATTCGAAATTAGAATTAGTGTGGCCCAAATCGTAGTATGTTGAAATGAGTATTGCAGAGATACCCTTTGGTCTACTTTGAACCTGAAGAAAAGATATTTATTCAGTGTTATCCACATTATATTTCATTGTAAAGATACATTTGGTCATTAACTTCTATGCATCATTATGCAAATTATGCAACCATTATGCAAACACATGAGGAGAGTTCTCCAGACCCATGACTGGAGAAGCCCATACAGCTTTCCTGTAGCTCAAACAATAAGAGTGTGGGCGCTAGCAACGCCAAGGTCATGGGTTCCAGGGAAAGCAGGAACTGACAAAAAATGTAAAAATGTGTACCTTGAATGCAATGTAAGTCGCTTTGGATAAAAGCGTCTGCCAAATGCATAAATGTAAATGTAATGACTGGCAGATCAACGTGCTACTACATATCTCTCCGAAATGATAGGAAATTAAATTGAATGTAGAGGATTTTAATGCGACAAGATGACTGACAGGACAGTTTAAACGGTGACAGGATGCACGTAACTAAGCAGTTATGATGAAGTAGTATGTCCCAAAGCTTGCCTACTCTTCTGCTACACACTCAAAAGTATGTACTTTTTCTTGACAAAAACAGTACGGTACTTTTAGGGCATAGTATATGTAGGCGGATTGGGAGACAGAAAATGTTTCTAGCTCTTATGATTCAAAAGGTATAACTTCCTTGCCACTGGCTTGCTTAATTGGGGACACTTAATATTTAATAATATTATTGATCTGACTGCACTGACACTATTTGACAAGAACTGAACTGAGACAAATGACCGCAGAGCTGCTTTGTAGCCGAACTGAATTTATTTAATAATTGACTGACTTCAGCTGAACAATGACTATTTTTTTCTTTTTAGAGCTGCTTTACAGCAGAATTTAACTATGTTTGCATCATTTAATAATTTCCTGTTTTCAACTGTAAAGCTGATTTGAAACAATCTGTATTGTATAAAGTGCTATAAAAATAAAAGATGACTTGATTAGATAATGTTCAGACTGTCCTCTATCTGTGTGCCAAATTTCATAATTTTCCCCCAAGCAGTTCTACAGGCTGCCATAGACTCAAGAGCGGAAGAAGAACACACCTTCGGTGCTTGGCCCCTGATAATAAACTAATAAAATAAAATAATAAAGTAGCTGTGTCCAACTTCACTTTCAAAATAAAATAAAATAAAATAAAATAACCGCTAACCTCATCATCAGAGCTGCAGCTGTGTTCAATATTCCATATAAAATAAAAATAAAATAAATAAACCGCTAACCTCATCATCAGAGCTGCAGCTGTGTTCAATATTCCATATAAAATAAAAATAAAAATAAAATAATAAAATAAATAAACAGCTAATCTCATCATCAGAGCTGCAGCTGTGTTCAATATTCCATATAAAATTAAAATAAAATAATAAAATAAAATAAACAGCTAACCTCATCATCAGAGCTGCAGCTGTGTTCAATATTCCATATAAAATAAAAATAAAATAATAAAATAAATAAACAGCTAACCTCATCATCAGAGCTGCAGCTGTGTTCAATATTCCATATAAAATAAAATAATAAATAAAATAATAAAAATAAAATAAACAGCTAATCTCATCATCAGAGCTGCAGCTGTGTTCAATATTCCATATAAAATTAAAATAAAATAATAAAATAAATAAACAGCTAACCTCATCATCAGAGCTGCAGCTGTGTTCAATATTCCATATAAAATTAAAATAAAATAATAAAATAAATAAACAGCTAACCTCATCATCAGAGCTGCAGCTGTGTTCAATATTCCATATAAAATAAAAATAAAATAATAAAATAAATAAACTGCTAATCTCATCATCAGAGCTGCAGCTGTGTTCAATATTCCATATAAAATAAAAATAAAATAATAAAATAAAATAACCGCTAACCTCATCATCAGAGCTGCAGCTGTGTTCAATATTCCATATAAAATAAAAATAAAATAATAAAATAAAATAACCGCTAACCTCATCATCAGAGCTGCAGCTGTGTTCAATATTCCATATAAAATAAAAATAAAATAATAAAATAAATAAACTGCTAACCTCATCATCAGAGCTGCAGCTGTGTTCAATATTCCATATAAAATAAAAATAAAATAATAAAATAAATAAACTGCTAATCTCATCATCAGAGCTGCAGCTGTGTTCAATATTCCATATAAAATAAAAATAAAATAATAAAATAAATAAACAGCTAACCTCATCATCAGAGCTGCAGCTGTGTTCAATATTCCATATAAAATAAAAATAAAATAATAAAATAAATAAACAGCTAACCTCATCATCAGAGCTGCAGCTGTGTTCAATATTCCATATCAAAATAAAAATAAAAAAAATAAAATAATAAAATAAATAAACAGCTAATCTCTCATTCACCATCAGAGCTGCAGCTGTGTTCAATATTCCATATAAAATAAAAATAAAAATAATAAAATAAATAAACAGCTAAACAGCTAACCTCATCATCAGAGCTGCAGCTGTGTTCAATATTCCATATAAAATAAAAATAAAAAATAAAATAATAAAATAAAATAAACAGCTAACCTCATCATCAGAGCTGCAGCTGTGTTCAATATTCCATATAAAATAAAATAAAATATAAATAATAAAATAAATAAACAGCTAACCTCATCATCAGAGCTGCAGCTGTGTTCAATATTCCATATAAAATAAAAATAAAAATAAAATAATAAAATAAATAAACAGCTAACCTCATCATCAGAGCTGCAGCTGTGTTCAATATTCCATATAAAAATATAAAATAAAAATAAAATAATAAAATAAATAAACAGCTAACCTCATCATCAGAGCTGCAGCTGTGTTCAATATTCCATATAAAATAAAAAAATAAAAAATAAAATAAATAAACAGCTAACCTCATCATCAGAGCTGCAGCTGTGTTCAATATTCCATATAAAATAAAAATAAAATAAAATAATAAAATAAAATAACTGCTAACCTCATCATCAGAGCTGCAGCTGTGTTCAATATTCCATATAAAATAAAAATAAAATAATAAAATAAATAAACAGCTAACCTCATCATCAGAGCTGCAGCTGTGTTCAATATTCCATATAAAATAAAAAAAAATAAAATAATAAAATAAATAAACAGCTAACCTCATCATCAGAGCTGCAGCTGTGTTCAATATTCCATATAAAATAAAAATAAAAATAAAATAATAAAATAAATAAACAGCTAATCTCATCATCAGAGCTGCAGCTGTGTTCAATATTCCATATAAAATAAAAATAAAAATAAAATAATAAAATAAATAAACAGCTAACCTCATCATCAGAGCTGCAGCTGTGTTCAATATTCCATATAAAATAAAAATAAAAATAAAATAATAAAATAAATAAACAGCTAACCTCATCATCAGAGCTGCAGCTGTGTTCAATATTCCATATAAAATAAAAATAAAATAATAAAATAAATAAACAGCTAACCTCATCATCAGAGCTGCAGCTGTGTTCAATATTCCATATAAAATAAAAAAAAATAAAATAATAAAATAAATAAACAGCTAATCTCATCATCAGAGCTGCAGCTGTGTTCAATATTCCATATAAAATAAAAATAAAATAATAAAATAATAAAATAAATAAACAGCTAACCTCATCATCAGAGCTGCAGCTGTGTTCAATATTCCATATAAAATAAAAAAAATAAAAAAAAATAATAACCTCAATAAAATAAACATATAAAATAAAAATAAAAATAAAATAAAACAGCTAATATCATCATCAGAGCTGCAGCTGTGTTCAATATTCCATATAAAATAAAAATAAAATAAAATAATAAAATAAAATAAAATAAAATGCAAAATAAAATAAAATAAAATAAAAAATAAAATAAAATAAACAGCTAACCTCATCATCAGAGCTGCAGCTGTGTTCAATATTCCATATAAAAAATAAAAAAAATAAAATAATAAAATAAATAAACAGCTAACCTCATCATCAGAGCTGCAGCTGTGTTCAATATTCCATATAAAAAAAAAAAATAAAATAATAAAATAAATAAACAGCTAACCTCATCATCAGAGCTGCAGCTGTGTTCAATATTCCATATAAATAAAATAAAATAAAATAAAATAAAATAAAATAAAATCCATATAAAAATAAATAAACAGCTAACCTCATCAGAGCTGCAGCTGTGTTCAATATTCCATATAAAATAAAAATAAAATAATAAAATAAATAAACAGCTAACCTCATCATCAGAGCTGCAGCTGTGTTCAATATTCCATATAAAATAAAAATAAAATAATAAAATAAATAAACAGCTAATCTCATCATCAGAGCTGCAGCTGTGTTCAATATTCCATATAAAATAAAAATAAAATAAAATAATAAAATAAATAAACAGTTCAATATTCATATAAAATAAAAATAAAAATAAAATAATAAAATAAATAAAATCTCATCATCAGAGCTGCAGCTGTGTTCAATATTCCATATAAAATAAAAATAAAATAATAAAATAAATAAACAGCTAACCTCATCATCAGAGCTGCAGCTGTGTTCAATATTCCATATAAAATAAAATAAAAATAAAATAATAAAATAAATAAACAGCTAATCTCATCATCAGAGCTGCAGCTGTGTTCAATATTCCATATAAAATAAAAATAAAATAATAAAATAAATAAACAGCTAACCTCATCATCAGAGCTGCAGCTGTGTTCAATATTCCATATAAAATAAAAATAAAAATAAAATAATAAAATAAATAAACAGCTAACCTCATCATCAGAGCTGCAGCTGTGTTCAATATTCCATATAAAATAAAAATAAAATAATAAAATAAAAATAAACCGCTAACCTCATCATCAGAGCTGCAGCTGTGTTCAATATTCCATATAAAATAAAAATAAAATAATAAAATAAATAAACAGCTAACCTCATCATCAGAGCTGCAGCTGTGTTCAATATTCCATATAAAATAAAAATAAAATAATAAAATAAATAAACAGCTAATCTCATCATCAGAGCTGCAGCTGTGTTCAATATTCCATATAAAATAAAAATAAAATAATAAAATAAATAAACAGCTAATCTCATCATCAGAGCTGCAGCTGTGTTCAATATTCCATATAAAATAAAAATAAAATAATAAAATAAAATAACCGCTAACCTCATCATCAGAGCTGCAGCTGTGTTCAATATTCCATATAAAATAAAAATAAAAATAAAATAATAAAATAAATAAACAGCTAATCTCATCATCAGAGCTGCAGCTGTGTTCAATATTCCATAAAATAAAAAATAAAATAAAATAAAATAAAATAAAATAACCGCTAACCTCATCATCAGAGCTGCAGCTGTGTTCAATATTCCATATAAAAATAAAAATAAAAAATAAAATAAATAAACAGCTAACCTCATCATCAGAGCTGCAGCTGTGTTCAATATTCCATATAAAAAAAAAAATAAAAATAAAATAATAAAATAAATAAACAGCTAATCTCATCATCAGAGCTGCAGCTGTGTTCAATATTCCATATAAAATAAAAATAAAAATAAAAAAATAATAAAATAAATAAACAGCTAATCTCATCATCAGAGCTGCAGCTGTGTTCAATATTCCATATAAAATAAAAATAAAATAATAAAATAAATAAACAGCTAATCTCATCATCAGAGCTGCAGCTGTGTTCAATATTCCATATAAAATAAAAATAAAAATAAAATAATAAAATAAAATAAAATAAAATAACGCTAACCTCATCATCAGAGCTGCAGCTGTGTTCAATATTCCATATAAAATTAAAATAAAATAATAAAATAAAATAACTGCTAATCTCATCATCAGAGCTGCAGCTGTGTTCAATATTCCATATAAAATAAAAATAAAAATAAAATAATAATTCCAATAAAATAAAATAACAGCTAACCTCATCATCAGAGCTGCAGCTGTGTTCAATATTCCATATAAAATAAAAATAAAATAATAAAATAAATAACTGCTAACCTCATCATCAGAGCTGCAGCTGTGTTCAATAAAATTCCATAATAAAATAAATAAAAATCAAAAATGTTCAAATTCCAATAAAATAAAATAAAAATAAAATAAAAAATAAATAAACAGCTAACCTCATCATCAGAGCTGCAGCTGCAGCTATAAAATAAAAATAAAAATAAAATAATATTCCATAAAATTCAGCTAATATCATCAGAGCTGCATGTTAATATTCCATAAAAATAAAAATAAAAATAAAATAATAAAATAATAAAATAAAATAACCGCTAACCTCATCATCAGAGCTGCAGCTGTGTTCAATATTCCATATAAAATTAAAATAAAATAATAAATAAACAGCTAACCTCATCATCAGAGCTGCAGTTGTTTCCAGTTGCTCGGTCAGAGAAAGTTGCACCGCTGTCATCCTCTACAGGTATGTGCCCACTTTCCACCACTAATGCGTCTGCCAAGCTCTTATTTGGCGCCCTCTGCTGGTCAACCTGATCTGGCTGCTCGAGTCCAGCAATAAGTCTGGCTTCCTCCAGCAGCTCAGAGGTGGATTTGACACTTTGGATGGCACTGGAGCCAGCGCTGCTGGTGTGACTCTGGGAGCTGCTATGTTTGGAGAGAGTTTGATGCTTACGAGGCTCCAAGAATTTTTCAGTCGTTCCCCTCTGCACTCTCCTATGCCCATTCTGTGCTGAATTCACAGAGCTTGATGCCTCATTGTCATTAGAGCTGCCCGAGTCCGGCCGGTTCTGTCCTCCAAAGATAGTGGACTTGTGAGTGCTGGAGATGTTCTTCTCCTCACCTGAGACCTGCTGATCAAGTGTGCGAAGTTTGTAAGATCCACCAGCTGATAAGGGCCGCTCTGATCTGGGCTTAGCAGGAGGTTGCGGCCTTTGGGACAAGGATACTGCTTTGGTGGTCCCTGCGAGAGAGGCTATGACGGGCTTTCTGACAATCCCATGCCTGGCTTTAAGTTTTGGAAGAGCCATTGTGTTCACTGATTTGTCTATGGAGGAAATGTTTGGGCTTGTGCTCTGACCCCGGCTCATTTTGTTGGTCTTTGTTGAGATGTGGATTTAGGGGGCAGTTTGCAGAGGAGAGGAAAGCGAAAGTCTATTTGAGACTCAACACAGCTGGGTTTTGTCAGGATGGGAGGTAAATCTGTGATGACAGGGCTCACCTAGCAAGGTAAGGAAGAAGTCTTCTTCTGACTGGATTCACAGGTGCTTCGTATATATTGGAAATCCTGGAAATCAAAAAGGATGAACAACAACTAAGTTACATGTATTCAACATATATGATTCTTAAAACAAATATTTGGTAGTAAACAAATATACAAATTGTTTGGTCACACTTTAGATTAGGGTCAAATTCTCACTAATAACTATTAACTGTGACTTTTAACCTCAATAACCCATTTATTAATAGTTAGTAAGGTGTTAAGTTTAGGATGTAGAATAGCCTACGGTCGTGCAGAATAAGGCATTAATATGTGCTTTATAATTACTAATAAACAGAAAATATCCTAGTAATATGCATACAAATAATAACTATAGGTTAGTTAATAGTGAGAATCGGAGAAGCACGTTGTGTATTTCATAAAACACAGCAATAACATTTGAAAAACAGAGCTATATCTGCAAAAATATTTGTCAAAATAATTTTTACATGATTTTGTCCAACAGTTCAGTTCTAGCTACGCAATATTCATTTAATTTTGTAATGTTTTATTATTTTATCCTCATTTTCTTTTCTGACGCGCATAAAATAACCATTATAGATTCTCTCCACTCTGCTTATAAACACAAAAATGTATAAATAGTTTAAAATAGAAACTGCAGTTTTACTGTTCAAAAAGCTATAACGCTATAGTTAGCGAGCTAGCCTGCTTGCTCAAAAGTTGCCCTTTTCGTGGTGACACAACAAATCGTACTAAATCGTTTAAAAAGCACTCTTTAAAAGCATCTTACCTTTCCATTAATGTATTCCCGCCTGAAAATCTACTTAAAATGTAATTGTACCCGCTCTTTGCTGAAAAATAACTGCAGCTTTTTACCTCAGAAACTCAAACAGGGAAACGCCAAGCAGCGTCTCCTAGCAACCGGCCGTCCCTATGCGCGTGCCAGAGCTGCCAGTGAAATCTGCGCATGGAAATAATAAGATCATGATCAAGTAAATTACTATCTTGATGTTAATCTTTGTTTTGTTTTTTACCCATACATGCATTTTTTACACATATAGCACTGGCTGGCTGCTAGAAAGGCAATTACACCCTTCCACCACTCAAATGCTCAGATTTGCAGAACTGAAATGGGAATCATGGTGAGCCATTAGTGCCTTGCTTTTTACACACAATCACATAATAGAGCAAAAAATGATTTAACAGATTAAATGTACATTCAAAATAAAGGTTCCAATTAAAATCAAAATGGTTTCGCGTTCTAACCTTTTGAAATCCCCAAAGTACTTTTTATCCTCTAGTCAAGATGCACTTTATCTTAAAAATTGCTATTTTATTGCTTTAAAATACACTGCACTGCTTATACCTTTGTTATCTCCAAAGAACCTTTCTTGTTTGATAAGAACAAAATTGCTGTACAAAATAAAGGATGATTTTTTAGCATATAGGCCTATCTAATGCAATGCACTGTTTGTTAAAGCAAATATATAAAATAGCCTGTTTGTACATATTTTATAAGTCATGCATTAAATCTACTGACAAGACAGTCCTATCGCTCCCTCCCTCTCGCTCTGTCTGTCTGTCTCATGGGGGCTTTGACATGGTCTAATGTTCTTCGCTTCAAGGGCCATTTCATTCCGTCCTGTGAGGAATCGATCTGTGCTCTAATGGTGTGAGAGATCACTGGAGATAATCCGCTGTAAGTGGATGATCAGTGCTGTCGTTTGCTCATTAGCTGGTGTACACTGGGATATGTGACCTCTTGTTCATCTGAGAAATAAAAGGAGGTAGATGGTGGTGTTTCCAATTGCCTCCCAAACACCTGGATTCAGTACCAAAATAAACAGGCTCCAAAGTTATTGCAAGTTAGCAATATTTAATGAAGCTTTTTAGTCTTGGTTACACTTTTTCTAATATTAACAATTGGAATGCATTATGATTTGTTAGATAAACTATTTAATCAGGCCTAGTTATGTTTGAATTTAGGCCTGTCTTTTCATACATTTTGATATTAACATATACATCATTTTGGTAATAATTTGGTAACACAATGACATTCTATTACAGATTAAAAAGAACCGTAAAACATTTTTTTCATCATTTTTATCACAACTTTTTTTTTCTTTTGCCTTGACTTTGATAATTAATGTGGTTCAGATAACATAATATTTTGAGTTTCTGCAATCGCCTTCATCGTATCAACTCAAATTCTTAATTTAAATGAACTCAACATTTTAAGGCAACCACGAAACATACTTTAAGTTAAACCCAGCAATAAATGTTTACAGTGTGTGATGTTAAAATGTAATTATTTTAAATGTAACATTTTTGCAGCTCACTATTAATAATGTTCATGAATAACATAAATCAATATTACAACATTAAATAATGCTTTACAGATCACTATATGTAAATGTCTTGATTCATGTTTTGTATTATGTTTTCTAAAATTACTGAAAGATATTATAAAGCATTACAAACTTAATGTTATATAGGCTATGTTTTAATAAATATTACTATATTACATTAACATACACTATTGTAATATATTTATTTACCAGATCACTCAAATGTTCTGAAACGTGTTACTTCATCTGAATTAAAGTACACTTGTGTTTTAAATTATATAACATAATAATGCTGGGTTACTTATTTATTTACTTATTTTTAATATATATATATATATATATATATATATATATATATATATATATATATATATATATATATATATATATATATATATATATAATAAAATGTTTACATTCGAAAAAATAAATAGAATATGCTATTTAATGTTATGCATCATAATGTTTTATTCGAAGAGTTTTTTTTTTTTTTACCTCTTTACTTATAAAGCCTATTGTGCAATAAATCACACGGGTCATTCCTATTTAAAAACAGCAGAGTAGACGTGTTCCTGGAAGAAGGAGAGAGATCCAGGCAAATGAGACATAGAAAGTGGGCTGTACCGTGTTCTACGTAACAGGCAGGGGAAGATCTCCAGTTCGGTCCCAACATTTCCACTTTACCCAAAGCCACGCACAACATCCCACCAGTGACTGCGCGCGGTGCCAGGACACACATACACACACATACACACAGACAGACTCACACACGCGCGCTGTGAGTCTGCGAACTGCATGTGCACGAGCTGCGGATTTCCTCCATAATGTTGGGCGCAGTGAAAATGGAAGGACACGAAACTCCAGACTGGAGCAGCTACTATAACGATGCACAAGAGGTGAGAGACGACTACTGCCACTCTGAGCTGCGGGGATAGTCAGAAAGTTTGTAGATGCATGCACGTGAATAATGGATCAGCAGACTGAAACTGAATCTTGCGCTACAAACCACTTTATTTATTTATTTTTAAACGGAGGAATTAAATGTAATATATATATATATATTCTACAGAACTGTTGTCTGAAGCCGATAAAAATCAGCCATTGATTAACCCACTTGGTGGCAGTAGTGATGCCACTGCAAGTGACAATATAGTCTCAATAGTGTTGGAAGAGTTTATCAAATATATTTTTCTATAGGGATGATATCAACGTTTTGAAATTGTTATCCGACTAAACCATTTGTATTAAATTTATTTTCGATTGTGCACATCACCACAAGACTCGATGTGCTTTATCTCGTTCAGTTTGAGTCATTGCAAAATTAAATTGAATTAAATGCAATAAAATAAAACTGTCCTACGTTTCCATTTAATCAGCAAATGCACATTTCGTTATTTTGGGAAAGAACATAAAATAAAAACGTTAAATCTAGATTAAACATTGTTCTCACAATTTTTAATGGCTACCTAAAATTATTTATAACCAACTAAATCGATTATCTCTGATAACTAACATAACGATTTTTTTTACTTCTAAACTACTAGAAAAAAAAACAACTATATTCTATACGAATAAAAGTGCTGAATACAGATGTATTACTAAAAGCTGCACGATTTCTTTCTTTTAGGTCTATTCTCCCATGACGAACAGCAGCATGAACGCTGGGCTGAGCTCCATGAATAATATGAACAGTTACATGAGCATGTCCACCAGTGGGAATATGACTTCCAGTTCTTTTAACATGTCCTATGCGAACCCCGCGCTGGGTGCCGGACTGAGCCCGGGAACCATGGCCGGAATGCCCCCGGGCGCCCCTGGCGCCATGAACGGGATGAGCGGCGGCGTGTCGAGCATGGGCACCGCGCTCAGCCCATCCAACCTGAACGCCATGACGGCTCAGCACAGCTCCATGAACGCGCTGAACCCATACTCCAGCATGAGCCCCACCATGAGCTCCATGACATACGCGCAGCCCAACCTGAACCGGGCCAGAGAAAACAAGACTTTCAGGAGAAGTTACCCGCACGCCAAACCGCCCTACTCCTACATCTCCCTCATCACAATGGCTATCCAGCAGGCACCCAGCAAAATGCTTACCTTAAGTGAGATTTACCAGTGGATAATGGACCTGTTCCCCTACTACCGCCAGAACCAGCAAAGGTGGCAGAACTCCATCAGGCACTCGTTGTCTTTCAATGACTGTTTCGTCAAAGTGTCCAGGTCACCCGACAAGCCGGGGAAAGGCTCCTACTGGGCCCTGCACCCTGATTCTGGGAATATGTTTGAGAATGGCTGTTACCTGCGACGACAGAAGCGCTTTAAATGCGACAAAAAGTTACCCGATGGAAAGAGGTCGGACGGAAAGAGAGACCAGTCGAGCGGCTCTGGCTCCCCGGCCAGCGACAGCACCAGCTCCAAACCCGTGCATATGGACTCCAGCTCCATAACCTCCTCAAACCAGTCGTCCAGTCCTCCCAGTTTGGACCACAGGAGCGGTAGCACCACCAGCTCTGAACTGAAGAGCACCGGCCCACAGGTGCACCCCGTGTCCACGTCCCTGTCCTCGCTGCACTCTATGGCCCACGAACCCCAGCTGCACCTCAAAGGAGACCCCCATTACTCCTTCAACCACCCGTTTTCCATCAATAATTTAATGTCATCTTCCGAGCAACAGCATAAACTGGAATTGAAAGCCTATGAACAAGCGTTGCAATATTCCTCATATGGCTCAGGGATGTCTTCCAGCTTGCCCATGGCCGGGAGAGCCAGCATGGACCCTTCGGCTTTAGAGGCCTCTTACTACCAAGGTGTGTATTCCAGGCCTGTTCTTAATACATCTTAGTCAGTTGCCGACGCGGGGACAAAAACAAAAAACAACAACAACAACAACAACAAAAAAAAACCTTTATTTTATTTTTTTGCATGCACTTGGTGCAAAAGAACTGTTACTTTAAAATATAACAAAATGTGTATGTGTATAATAAAATATTGTAAAGTGTTTCCAATGACTGTATATCCCAGTTAAAAAAAAAAAAAAAAAAAAAAGAAAACATTGCTAGTGTATTTAAAATCATTTGGAGCTTGTAAAATACTTGTGATCCCCCAAACTTGTAGTTCCCCATTGTTACAACGTGCACGAATGAAGGTCAACTTCGGTCTTGTTGCTGGTATAAAAGCGAAGCCCCTGTCTGTTGCAGATGTATTTGAGTGTTGTCATTTTACTCATTATTTTTTGGGGTTTACTTACCTCGTTTTGACAAAAAAAAAAAAAAAAAAACACTTCCCAATCTTGTATTGAAATAAATTAATTCAAGGTGGAAATGCATTGTGAATAAAATATGTATTTCTTAATCAAGCAAAACGTTTGTGACATTTTTATACAAAGAGGTTCACGCACGCATTTTTCTTAGTTGAAATTGCATTTGCAATTATTCCAAGACCACTGATTTAAAAACTCGTTTCATTTCGTTTCTAGAAACAATTATGAATCTCTTACGTCTTTTTTTTTTTTTTTTTTTTTTTTTGCATTATTTTATGTCCAAGCAATGCATGCTCAATAACTTTAATAAGACCGAAATATAATAGAAATAGATGCTATTTTGAATCAGATTAAATTCTTTAATATAAGCTGCTCTCAAAGCCAGCAATTTTGGCTGAGCCCGTCTGGTTTTGACTTGATGTTTGGTAAAAGACCAAGAGAAAATCCAAGTCTAACACACGCGCAGCCTCAAAGACCCGCTTCATAAAGGATCCGATCTCGTTTTAAATGGGATTTTAAACAATATCATAGAGAGGCCAAATCATCTTTTTGTGGAGCGTAACCTACATGATGGGCACGTGAACCTGAACAGATTTGACTTTGATCATGGTATTTTGTATACACGCATTTTGGCTGAGTAGCCGTGAAATTCGTTTAATTATCTTGTAATTCCCCCCCGATGCGTAAATAAAATGGATAATTGACTTCAGGCTTGAGAAATCTCGATGTGTGCCGCCTATAGATAATAAAGTTATATAGCTTATATTTGTGCCTTTTATTTTTAATGCGAAATAAAAATTAAGACGCATTGTTTTCCCAAAATTAGGGTCCGGTGCGGTCGATTTATCTGATATTGAAGTTGAGCTCGCGACAGAGATATTTAGCCTAATTAAAAATGGTAAAATTAATAATAATTGCAATTATCGATACTGAAATTTGTAAAATAAAATAAAAATAAAAAAAATAATAATAAATTACTCAAAAATCATTAGAAAGTACAATTTTTACACTTTTTAATGGGGACGATCCAATATTATACGATGGAAAAATCCCAGATTTAACAGCACGACTGAATAATCTAAACTCTCTTCTCTCGTGCGCATGACTGCGTTATCAAATTAATTGCTTCATATTTTACTAAGTAAAAATGTGTAAATATCCAACAGAATTTACTTGCACAAATACAATTGGGTTTATAGGTTTGATCAGCTGAAACACAAATTCAAATAAAACTATGACTAAAATACAAATGTGAAATATGGTACCATTGATTCTGATCATTTTATTGACATTTACGCCAGTCGAGTTCATGTGCCGCCGCCGTTATACCAGGTGAAATTTGATTATGTATATTTGGTTATCAATCCAACTATTGTTTTATTTAAATAATTTATAAATCTTTATGACAGAAACCATGGTCTGCATGCGTCAACCAGAAGCTGATGATAATTAATGAGCGGTTTAAAAAAAAAAATCCAAGAACAATCCTACAGTTTACAAGGGCAGTGCAAAAATATTTAACACGTTTTTGGGGAAACCTCTTAACGAATGCACTGACAGGGATAACGAACAGCTCGTTTATTTCCCATAGCATTTTGACGTAGGCCTAATTTGGATATTTGCATGGGAATTGCATTGCATTGTAATTGGCGCAGTGATTGAGCAACATTCGAGCGCTTTTATTTCTATATAACGCACGTCTTTAAACGAGCCAGACTTTACGAAGGCATAACATATGCGATCAGCAGGCAGTGTTCAAACTTATGTGGCATTTCTCGTTGCTCCATCAAAAGCTCTGGTGCTTTCTTCAGCCTTATGGAGCAAAATTTCGACAACAATGCGCACGGCCCTTTAGTTCAAAGCGCCCATCAGCGGGTCTACCCGTAGACCTTTCTTCTCCCTCTTTTCATTCTGAGTTTGGAAAAGCACTACAGGGCCAAGGCGCTCCTAATACCTTCTGATGGGGATTGAATTAATTATCTCCAATAACACAATTGTGCTTGGCCAACGAAAAGAGCAAAGCAATACCCCTTCAGAATCACACACACACACACACACACACACACACACGAAAGAAAGGGGCTTTCAAAGGGCGAGAGAGAAGAGGGAGAGATCTCTATCCGACATCAGCTTTAGAAGCAGCTGCTTTTCCATTAAAAATGATACGGGAGAAGTTTATTAGAGCTTTGTGCCCCTCTAATATGCATCGACCATGTCAGGTTGGTGGTCTCGCACTCCCCTCGTGCTGCTCCGTGTTTTGTGTCTTCATTATTCTACAGCAGGGGATTTGGATAGAAACAGCCAGTTGGGTTTCTTTGGAGTTTCATTGTGGCGGACGCAATAAACCGAGAATGCATTTCTTGTTTAAATATATTTTGTTGGTATATACTGATATCGAATAATAAATAAAATCTATCTATCTATCTATCTATCTATCTATCTATCTATCTATCTATCTATCTATCTATCTATCTATCTATCTATCTATCTATCTATCTATCTATCTATCTATCTATCTATCTATCTATCTATCTATCTATCTATCTATCTATATATATATATATATATATATATATATATATATATATATATATATATATATATATATATATACACACACACACTGTAAAACATTATATGATCAATAAGTTATAACAACATATGTTTTTACATTGCTTTAACTCAACTTTTTTAAGTTGTACAAGATTCAACTCGTTTTTAAGTCAGTTTAATGCAATTCAAGTTGAAATTACTTAAACAACCAAGTAGATTTTACTTAAAAATTTACGGCAGCAACAATTTTTATTCAATTTTTAAAAATAAAGCATTTGAAAGAATAAAAAAAAAAAAAAAAAAAAAAAGCCTTCATTTCAATTTTACTTAGAAGCATTTAAGTAGCAAAAAAAAAAAAAAAAAAAAAAAAAAAAATCACACAAGGGCATAAATTATTATTTATATTAGTAGTCAATAATCATTTTAACATTAACACCATCCCATTTATCAGCTAGAACCTGCATGGGAAAAATAACTAACTATATTTGTATAAATAAAGCGCTACTATGAGAAGGAGAGAAGCAGACAGAGAAAAAGAAGAGAGCGCTTGAAATATTTGGTGTCGTTATAGCAACCGGATCAGTGGTGCTTTTCTCTGAGGGTCATTCAATATGTGCAGCGAAACACGGTTTTAATTAAAGCGTATAAAAGTTTTTTTGTAAGTCGATGAATTTGGGGGGTGATAATGGGGCATTTCACTCCACATGCCACAATAAACACAGACTCGAGCCTCCACCACACCCACATATCAAACAAGTCACTTAAAACATGCACACCTCAAACAAATCATTTAAGAATGCACGTCTCAAAACTAAAGTTTTCGTCTGGAGAGAAAAAGTTGCACCATCAAAGGGCAAGTGTTTTCCATAGGGATGTGTGTGGGGACACCCAGGTTGTGCCATCTCCACGGTAACCTATAGGAGGAAAATCGACAAGCTTGTCCTGGTGTCGGGCGTTTATTTGAGGGGAGGGACACTCAGCGGCACGTCTGGCCTAAACAGCCTTTTCTTTATTCACCGCTGCATCTAACATATTTCTGAGTACATAATCGATCAGGCTGAAGAACAGCTCAGCTGAAGGACGGGCAGGGAAAGGCAACATAAACCATGCTTATATAATTGTTTGGGGTATCTAGTCGTTAGTAAAGGTCGACAGATCTCTTTAGCCCATGTAATGTTTGGAAATTATCAGCATGCAAAGCACTCGCCATTAAACTCAGCGCATTTTTAGGATTTCAAAGAATCATCAGTAATTTTTTTTTGCTGATAATAATAATAATAATAATAATTATTATTAGAATCAGCATGCAAAGCCATTAAACCCTCACAGCGCATTAGGGTTTTTCTTTTGTTGTATTTTATAGTTATTTTATAGTTATATATATATATATATATATATATATATATATATATATATATATATATATATATATATATATATATATATATATATATATATATATATATAGGGATAATAGTAAAAAAAAATTGGAGATATGAATTTAAATGTTGTTTACAATAAACAACATACATTTAATAACATTAAAAAGTATTCAAAGGAATAACTCCAAAAAAAAAAAAAAACTAATTAGGATATTCAACCTGAATAATTTACATGTTTGATTAAATAGATTATGTCTTGGCAAACATGATTATGTAGTTTTGGAATAATTTAAACAATATATTTGTCCTCATAATAAATTCAGTTTCAAAATATGAAAACAAATAAAACAAACAAACTATATTCTCTATAAGTACAGTCTGACTACATTTTAGGGATTTATTTGATACTTTCTATTATCTAAAACCATACATTGATAAGCACAAAAGCCATTTATTATTAAATAACACTGAAAGAGCTTTAATGATCATAAATACTGATTGTGTTGTGTTGACTGATACACTGTTGTTTTAACTCCCTTTATTAATTTGGAAGAAAATGTAAAATATCTATAGTCTGTCAACAAATTCAGAAAAAAAAAACCCAGCTTGGTCCAAAAATAGCTGGCTTTATATGGAGAAAATAAAAAGTCTCAGTACCTCACAAAGTAATTGTCCAATCAAATTTCCCTTGTTCAACCAGACTTTACGTCATACTGTAAGTAAAAACTGACCGAGAGGAGAAGTAAGGAAACCTTTGGATTAGTAGAAAAACTACTGGCAGCGGTAGCTTTCATTGGTGACTGCAGAGAGAATGTGGTTAAACATTTACGATGCCGTTTCTGAGCATGGGCTGGAATGAGAACAGGGCTGAGAGAAAGAACGCCACTTCCAGCCTGTGTTTGCCCAGGCCAGGCTTCGGCTGTTTGCTCAGAGTTAAACGCTGCAGCCTGGTCACCAGATGTGGCCGTCTGCTCGGGTCGCCCGACGGCCAGTCAGTCAGATGACTTTTCGGACACTGCCAGTGCCCACTTTCTTCCGTAACACCTCCACCAACCGCTCCAACCTGAGAAAGGAAAGCAGAAATAAGTGACTGTGTAAATGAAAGAAGAGCAAGACAAATGCAGGCCAGCTCTTGGCTGTTTTCTCCTCACACAAGGGTGCTCTTGGAGAAACGGAAAGATACGGAGAATGGATGTAGACACTTCTTAAAGTGGGTGAGACATCCATGCTGGTGTCAATGCCCAAATCCTCCAAATATCCGCCAGCCTTTACTCCGGCAAACAGAAGCCCATGTGTGGTGTCATGTGATTGGTCGGGGTGAGTAAACCTGTGCTTATGAGGGTGATGATCCCAGAGACTCTGTGGAAATGGAGGGAGATCTAGATGGGTGAAGGGATTCTTTGGGAGCAAATGAATAATGGGGAATGAAAGCAGACCTGCTTCTCTCCATCCAAACAAATGCTGGTTCTGCTCCAAAAAGACAATCTTTGACATTACTTAAAATGATGTGATAATATAAAAATAATAATAAATTAAATCAGACCTTTAAATATATATACCAAAATAAACTGAAACTCAGTTACATTACTTAAAATTATATGAATTAGATCAACTTTTAATTTATATATAAATCATATAAATTTTTTTTTTAAATCACATACACACACACATACATATATATATACACACACACACATACATACACACACATACATATACATATATATATATATATATATATTAGTGCCGTCAAACGATTAATTGCATCCAAAATAAAATTTTGTGTTTACATAATATATGTGTGCCTATGTATAATTATGTATATATAAATGCACACACACGTATACATTTAATATTTGAAATATATCTTTTATAAAATATTCATATAACATAAATTATATAAATATATATAGTATACACATGCAAATATTTTGTAAATATATACATGTGTGTGTATTCAATTATATATAATAATTATACACAGCACACACGCATGTAAACACAAACTTTTATTCTGGATGCAATTAATCGTGATCAATCGTTTGACAGCCCCAATAATAAATAAATAAATAAATTATATATATATACACATACATTATATATATATATATATATACACTACTCAGTGACCTGAAAATCAGACTTGGAAGTTAAAAATTTAATTAATTAATTAAATAAACATCATGCACAACAAAAGTAGTTCAAGCTGGCTAACAACAACAAAGCAAGCGCTAAAAACAGCCCAGCTCTATCAGAGCTTTCATAGTAATGCTGATAAGATGTGCTTAGCATACCCAGTGCTAGTATTGTCTACTGAGGTTTCTCAGTCTTATCAAGTGAGCATATGGGAGCGGTCTGACCCAAGCCTCGCTCCTGCTGAAGTCTCCACCTGTTTTCCCGTACAGAGAGATCGAAGAGCAGCCGCAGGACCATATGTATTTCTCAGAGGCGCTCTGTGGCCGAGAGAAATGCGTCACGTTTGAGGGAAAGGGGGGAAGACGAGGGGGAGGGGATGGTTCAAAACAGCAGACTAATATTTATAAAAGGTCATTGTTGCTAAATGAACAGGACACGCACACGAGTATATATACATATACAAGCAAACAGCCTTCATATCACACACGCACAACCAACTTCCCCCCAAAACACACAAACGTGCAGACAGACACCACAAGTCTCTCTCTCGCCTCCATAAACATGCATGGAAACACCTTTCCCCCTTGTGTGCAAATTTTTTAGCGTTTTAAATATATTCATTAGCCTCCCTGTCATGTTTACACAATTAACAGGTCTGCCTTCCCGTGGCAGGATCTCCAAGGTGTGCCTGCGGGCTGGGGAGGATTTGGTGAACACTGTTTGCAGAGAGTGGCCGTAAACCCAAACATACACGCGAGGGAAGAGCCGGCAAAAGCGCAAATCCCGATTAAGAATTCACGGAGTCGCAAAACCAACAATTCCAGCTCAAATAACACAGAGTAAACAGCAGCCGTGCATAAATTCTAAACAACAGCACGTTTTATGTATGGCACGACAACATAACCATGTTTCAATGCAAAAGAAGATCCGGTTTGTAATCTATAATTATCCCACGACAATGCCTGACAAAAACCCTAACGCTATAAGATCTCACTTATAACTCCAGCAACTATAGATGGATTTTTACCATTGCACAGGAAGCAGAACGGCACAAAAAAAAGGCCGCTAAGGAGGGTCAGCCCTCGCTGTGCCAGACAGAAGAGCCTGCGAGACTGCAGCATGATGGGACACACAAGCCGCAGCCCATTTGTGGGCCGTCGGGCCAATGAAAAGGTCCTTTGTGTGCTTCTCATGGCCACATTTGATTCAGCAGGTCATTAGACATTCAGCTCAGCTCCTTCGTCAATGGGCCTGCAGGAACGGCACTCAGGTGCCACATTCTGGGCCGGCGCTGGGCTTCCTCCTTCCCGGTTCTCCACTCTGTGGGAGCCTGGAGGCCGATCACATCACCCCTGCATTCTTCTCACAGCCATGCGACGAGGCCCACGTCAGAGTGGCTTCCCACAGGTCGCCCGGAACCTGGTGAGTGCAGGGCATCCATCTGAATGTCAGCTAGCGGTCAGGTGTGACCGACGCTGTACCCTTCGCCTACTGCGGACAATCCTAGTCATGTATGCACGTAGATGCTCACACTCATGTTATCCTTTGCTCTATAAAAAAAATAGTGGTCACCTCGACCCTAACCATGCGTAAAAAAATGCATGAATTTTCTGTTAAGTTGATTTAAAATTAATGAAAATTGTCAAAAGTGCTATACAAATAAATGTGAATTGAAAAAAATAAAATAAAAATCACATTTAAAAAGAAAAAAAAAAATGGGATAACTCTTGTATTTAATTGTAATAAATATTGTATTTGTATTTGGAGTTGGCCCACTCTTTGCAGCTATAACAGCTTCAGCTCTTCTGGGAAAGCTTTCCACAAGGTTTAGGAGTGTGCTTATGGGAATTTTTGACCATTCTTCTAGAAGCGCATTTGTGAGGTCAGGCACTGATGCTGGACGAGAAGACCTGGCTCGCAGTCTCCGCTCTAATTCATCCCAAAGGTGTTCTATCAGGTTGAGGTCAGGACTCTGTGCAGGCCAGTCAAGTTCCTCCACACCAAACTCACTCATCCATGTCTTTATGGACCTTGCTTTGTGCACTGGTGCGCAGTCATGTTGGAACAGGAAGGGGCCATCCCCAAACTGTTTCCACAAAGTTGGGAGCATGAAATTGTCCAAAATGTCTTGGTATGCTGAAGCATTAAGAGTTCCTTTCACTGGAACTAAGGGGCCAAGCCCAACCCCTGAAAAACAACCCCACACCAAACTTTACACTTGGCACAATGCAGACAGGCAAGTACCGTTCTCCTGGCAACCGCCGAACTCAGACTCGTCCATCAGATTGCCAGACAGAGAAGCGTGTCGTTACTCCAGAGAACACGTCTTCACTGCTCCAGAATCCAGTAGCTGCGTGCTTTACACCACTGCATCCGACGCTTTGTATTGCACTTGGTGATGTAAGGCTTGGATGCAGCTGCTCGGCCATGGAAACCCATTCCATGAAGCTCTCTATGCACAGATCTTGAGCTAATCTGAAGGATTTTGCGTGGCCTACCACTTCGTGGCTGAGTTGCTGCTGTTCCCAATTGCTTCCACTGTTATAATACCACTAACAGTTGACTGTGGAATATTTAGTGGTGAGGAAATTTCACGAATGGACGTATTGCACAGGTGGCAACCTATCACGGTACCACGCTTGAATTCACTGAGCTCCTGAGAGCGATCCAGTCTGGTGCTTGATTTGATACACCTGTGGCCATGGAAGTAATTGGAACACCTGAATTCAATTATTTGGAGGGGTGTCCCAATACTTTTGGTAATATTGTGTATATATTACTATATTACTAAGGTACTAATATGCACCTTTTAAGGGTAGATAATATACAAAGTTGTCCTTTTAAAGATACTGCCCTAGTGGCAAGCTCTTCTACAGCAAAAGGTATAATTTTTGCTTTTGTTTATGACAGTGTACATAGCTATAAGCCCTTCAAGAATTCATGTTATTGTCTGAAAATCTTGCCCTATGCTGAAGCTCTCAAATCTCATTCTCCATTGCACATATTCAAAAATGGCACTTCGTTTTTATAACACACGTGAGAACTTTCATTTTCTTTCGGTTCCTAATAAATAATATTATTGCATAGCTTTAGAAGTCTTGGAATATGGTGCACAAGTCATATAGACTACTTTTATGATAAGCTTTACAATGATGGTCTGTCCTGATGGTGAACTCTTCATAATGTCCTATATAATATATGAATATATCCTATACAAAAACAACAGCATATAGGCTTAAAATTACGTGAGGTGGAGTAAATAATGGCTAAAATTTTGTCTTTGGGGGAAGTATTCCTTTAAATGGACAGATCATCCAAAAATGAAAATTAATTTACTCGCTCTCAGTGCAAAAAGCTGTTTAACTACTGAGAAGAAAAATGCAATTAAAGTCAGTGGGGTCCAACATTCTTCAAAATATCTTCTTTTGTGTTCCACATAAGTCAGTCAGTCATGAGGGTAAATAAATGATGAGAAAATTTTTATTTTTGGGTGAACTATTCCTTTAAGAAATGATTTGGCATCAAGTCAGGGCCTTAAGCAATAAATAACATGCTGATTCTCAGAATACAGGGAACTTGTTAACTTCCAGTAATACTACACAGAGTCTCTTCCAGTAGCCCTGCGCAGGGGTGAAATGAGCGGTTGGACTCAGTGCTGTACGCAGTAGTGACTCGCACAGATAAACCTTGCACTGTGGACGCTGCTTGGTCAGTAATGTACACAAACAAGCTACTCTGACACACACTTGCTGTCTAGGTGAGGACAGTAGCACCGGTCAAAGCAAAGTGCATTGTGGGATTTGGAGTTTCATGTCATGCAGCAGAGGCTGTGTGATCTTTCCTCTGAAAATGGAAACCCTTTAGAGCGGCATGTGTAAACAGTGCACTAAAGTTCTCTCATTGTGATGGGGTGGTGGGGGGTTCTCTCTGTGTTTTGAGCACCCCCTCAGCTCAGCATCTCCACCCCCTTTGGTTAATTCATCATGTAAATAGATCAGCAGGCCGGCCTGTGTTTGCTTTGCGTGGGGAGCCCCCCATGTGAGCGAGACAAGAGGGAGAGAGAGAGAATATCTACCAGACAACCAGTTTTTATAAATGTATATAACAGATCAGGAGACCAAGGTTAGGGAGATTGAGAGAACAGGCTTTAAGAACGTCCAGCAGGTGCAGGAACATCTCCAAACAGGAAGAGCTCACCTAAAAATTATTGAACGCAAAAGGGTAATTTTTGAAGAATGTTCAGTGAGTAGGGACAGACACTGCCAAGCTCTAATACAAGCCTTAAGCCTTATACAAGTACCATAAAACGAGTCCAAATTTCGGACATTTTACAGCATCTGTACTCATTCACTGTCACTCTATGGAAAAGAGCAACATGAACATTCTGCATAACATCTCTTATTGTGTTTCACAGAAGAAAGTTTAAAACTTGGAACAAATGAAGGGTTAGTACAAAATTGTCTTTGAGTGAACTGACTTTTCTAAGAACCCAAAAATAAAAAGATTTTAGGAATAATTAAGACTTTTGACCAAATTAATAATTAAGACAATTCATCAAAAATGCAGTAAAACAGTAATGCTGGGAAATATTGTTGTAATAACTGTTTTCTATTTTAATACATATTAAAGCGTAAATATAGCAATTATTCCAGCATTCAGATCCTCACATGATCCTTTAGAAATCATGATTTGGTGCTCAATTATTAATAGCCCAATGGTTCTTCTAATTATCCTTCTTCTAAATATAATTAATGGATGTTTTTTCAGGATTCTTTGATGAATAGAAAGAACCGTTTTTAAATGTCTTTACTTTACAAATTAAAAATGAAAATTCTTGGCGGAAAGTGAAAATTCTGGATGCACTTGTATGCATCCTTGTATAATTGTATTAATATTAAACATTTTAATGAAATTCTATCATTTTAATGACAGTGAATTTAAAAAATACAAGCCAATAAAATAAAATAACCACACTTTTATTGAAAGTAACACTAAAATTGAACAGAAAATATATTAATATTAAATATGATTATATTATTCTTTATTTAGTTATGCAACAATCAAATTTAACAAATGAATTTTTTGACCAATTCCAAATCATGTACAGTCCTAAAAAGCTATTATCAAAGCATGTGAGTAGATAGTGGGGAGCGGATCAGTGAATGAGAGGGTAGCGTCATTTTACCAGCGTTACCCAGCAAGGCTATACCATAGGACATTTCACAAATTATTATACTTATTGCACAGGTGGCAACTTATTCTTTCCCATTCTTTCACATGTTTGTAGAAGCAGTCTGTATGCCTAGGTGCTTGATTTTATACACCTGTGGCCATGGAAGTAATTGGAACACCTGAATTCAATGATTTGGAGGGGTGTCCCAATACTTTTGGCAATATAGTTTTTCTTTTTCGGACAAAAAATGTACATGCCATTTTCGGCCGATAATTTTGGGACGTCCCTAATATAAACCTTGTGACATGCATAGGTCTGTACCCACCTCTGAACTTTCTCATTGGCCTCCCTCTCTCTCTCCTGGGCCAGACACAGTTGGGTCTGAGTGCTCTGATGCTCTGATGTCAGCTGCTGCAGACGGTACAGCAGGGGCTGAATCTGGCTCTGGCTCTTGCTTTGGTTTGAGGTGGCTGGACTGTCTGGACAGCTCTCATCAGCCTGATGCTGCAGCACACTGAAAACACAAAACAAGTGTACAAGTGTAATTAGTGATAGAGCGAGTGGTTAATTGGATGTGTCCACTTGGATGATTAAAAGAAGTGTTAGCACACTTTATGCCAGTATTGAACAAAAAAATAATAATTTAATCGCCAACCACTTGAATAATTGTTTTCTGAAATATTTTTGTTGCTTCATTAAAATATAAAATGTCTTGCTTTTAACTATTAATAAGAGTGCACCTTATTTAACTTCATTAAAGGGGCTATATGTAAGATTTTCATGTATCAATTGCTTTTTATTGACAATGTGTGAACAGCTTATAACAAAACTTAAAAAAAACAAGACCTTACCCGACTTCCCAGGTTGTCTATGAAATCCTGTAGATGGATTTTTATGTGAAGGACTCTGAAATCTAAAAGATGTGATGTTTACGTGCGCTCCCGAGAGCCTCTCTTCCGTTCAATGACACATTAAACAAATGCTTAAACAATGTTCAGGATAATACAGTTAGAGCTATTCTATACTGTAATGTTAATGTGTCATGCAAAGAAAAGAGACTAATTCAAACTATATTCTCACATAGCCAGATTTATATAGTCTATAATCTCAAACATAATCAAACTATCACAACAGTGTAATTTGAATGACCTCATCTGTCGTCATCATGCCGGTGAATAGCAGAGCTTGTGCAAACACATCCACATCGCTGTGATCACATGCTTTCTTAACTGTGGTTTTCTCACTGCTGTCATTTTTGTTGTGTGTTTATTTGGTTACCGAGAGGAAAGCACATATTTACATATTCATCTAACGGTCACTCTCAGCTGCGTGGACAACGCAGAGATGTCCATTAACAGTATATCGAATCATGTTCGGTCTCTTGAATGTTACATGTTCACAAGCAATGAGTTTCTGGCTGCAGTTCACTTAACGGCCACCAGTGTTGCTAATAACAAGGGTTATTGAATTCTACATATAGCCCCTTTAAGCATAATTCTGCATTTTCCCCTGAACTAAGTGTACAAAATGTGAAAAAGAGCACAGATTATGCATAGGTCAAGCTTTAACTTAAACTATAAAAAGTAAAATAAACTCTTAAGTCATTCATCAACATTTTATCAACAAAACAAACATTCTGACAAATGCAGGGGCAAAATAGTTTGATTGTTTATGAATTAAACAATATTAACTAATATTAACTGAATTTGTGAGTGTTTACTTCCAGGTAATATTAATTTTAATCCATATAAAAAAGAAAAAAACTACATATCTTTGTTGTCCATCACAGACTTCAATAGTTCTTTGGGAAAGACAATCATCAAACTTACAAGAACAATATAACGGATGAGTGACGCTGTAGCATCAGGCTCATGTTTCATAAACCAGGAGGAGAAATGCCAATGGTCAAATTTCTAACATAAATATGCAACTTGACCCAGACACAGAGAGAGCATGCTTGCAGTTTACCTGGAGATGTGGAATCATAACTCTATATCAACAGACACATCTAATATTCAAACGGCATGTCAGTACAAGAAACAATATCTGGGGCTAATCATTTCTCAGAATGTCAGCGGAATACATTAGCCCTCGCACGGCGCTGCATCCAACTGGAGGTGAAATTCAGACAGGTGTTTTTCAACCAGGCGTGAAATAACAAAGAACAAAATAAAAACAGAGTGGTGGAGGCCAAGGATGAGAGATGCATATCAGTCTAACTAATGAACACGAGTGTAGATTGTGCCAAGGAAAAACCGAGCTCCCATGAACCAGTCGATGTTGAAATGCCATTAATTGTCACATTGCGCTAACATAAAAACAAATCAACTTCTTGAGAATAGAGACGTTTTGAAATAATGAAAACACAATGGTGCTTGCCTGTGCAAAACAATTCCACCACAAAGGTAGATTGTTGCAGCGATATTTGCACATGGCATTTATGGTTCAGGTGATTGTGCTCAAAAAAACAAAACAAAAAAACAATAGAACTTTCATGCCAATGTGCAAAGATGTGCAACAAGTGGGTTGTGAACTTTCAGAGCTGAATGCGGCAGTCAAACAATTGCCATTGTGATGAATAGAAATGCTACCAGACAACTTTCTCCAGGTGTTACAGACTTCCTTGGTTGCTATGTTACTTACTGTACATCTACGAGATTTGATCGTCCATCAAGAGAAAAGTAATTTCACCTCTCCTCAATAAGCTGCGAGACGGATATCATTTTCTGGCTTAAAAACAGCTGTCAACAAACTGCAGAGGAATAATAAGCTTTAATATGACAGAGAGCACGGGGATGTCAATATTAGGTCTAAATAATGACGACACCTGCTCCCCTTTTCATTCAAGCAGAAACCAGATGAACGGCTGTTATGATGCAGACAGGTACGCCGCACTCACCTGCGACCACAGACATACAGAAAACCGCAGCGCTATTAAGCAGGCATTCATATTAGCTATGCATTTGGTACAATGCCCTGATTAGCAGACAATACAAAACGTCTGTCTGGCTTGCATGCCTGCATATGTCTATAGTGACAGAGACACCATGATTGATTGGCTGTAGCTTTTGTCTTTTAGCTTAGCCAATGTGCGTGTGTGCTGTTGCCCTACAGTCATATTACTCATTCAGCCTTGCTAATTAGTTCTTCCATGTCAGGTTCTTCCTTTATTTTTTTCCTGTTTTTAAGGCAGGAGGTAATCAATTCTGATGCGATATTGATGGTCGAGAAAGTGATGTAAAGTTGTGTGCTTGGTTTAATTAAATGCAAACATATTGGGTACAAAGGTCCAATGACAGTGACAAACAAGGACAGAGAAGCATTGCTACACTATGGATTATCTTATCTAAGCCCGCCTACCCCTTCACACACACAACCGGTTCTTTGCTACACGGCTTTGCATCCTGGCCCCCACTTTATGAGAATCATTATAGTTGGATATATGACGTTCCTGTCCCACTCAGAGGAACTGAGATGCCAGTGTGATGGGGTTCCATAAACAGCCACATAAACTCAACCTGTCTAGTACACAGTTCATGTAATGGAAGCTGTGATGGATGTGTGAAATTATGTGACGATGAAATTAATTTTACTGTGTTATATTCAGTGTTGGGGAAAGTTACTTGTAAAAGTAATGCGTTACAATATTAAGTTACTCCCTAAAAAAAAAAGTAACTAATTGCATAAGTAATGCAATATGTTTCTTTTTTTACGTTACTTTTTCTCACCTGGGCGGGGCCTTGCATGCTTATTTTATTTTTAAAAAAGGTTCTGATTTTGGCAAATGTGAAGGCCCTTTCACACTGCATGTGTTAGCAGAGCGCAAGTGACATATTTTTTCCGGCGCCCATGTAATCAGATTAGAGCATTCACACCGCACGCAGAGGCAGCGTGTCGCAGGAGAAGAGCAGAAGCGGCAGTGCCGCGACCTTTCCAGCGCAGAGTCTATGCCGTGCTGCTCACGCTGAATTAAAGCCACAGTGCATTGTTCAGATCAAAATTGACCTGATTAACATGAAAAATAAAAATCACAGCGACATCCAGCGCTGTGAAAAAAATTAATAAAATACTCAAAAGCACATCACTGCCAGAAGTTTTTGCCCAAATTTCAAAGGCTGTTTAAATGATTAAGACTAGAGGCATATCTTAACTTTAAGGTTACTTTTATCATGTAAGCTACTTATATACAGCATGTTATATGCATATGTGTTTGGGACAGAGGGGAACATGGTTCCATTCGTAGCACATATATGCTGCCCATCATAAATCAAAACATGAGACAGACAGGGGTTGGAGAAGAACACCAAAAAAACTGAGACAGAATAGACGATATTCGTCTGTATTTGCAGTACACAAGCCGCGGTTGAGCTGCGCGTGACAAACGCTGGCAGTGTGAAAGCACAACGGGCGCGTGCTGCTCCCGCTCTCCATACGCACAGCTTCTGCGCTGCCACCGCACTGCTTGCACGTGCAGTGTGAAACCGGCGCCAGGGCCATATTTTAACGATCTGAGCACATGGTCTGAAGCACATGGCGCACTTAGGGCGTGTCCAAATACACTTCTGCTAGTTTAACGACGGAAAAAACGGTCGGTGTGCCAGGCCCATGGTCCAAAAGGGTTGTACCTAGTCTCTTAATCAATTATGGGTGTGTTTTGGGCGCAACATGCAAAAAAAACAATCAGAGTCTCATCTCCCATTCCCTTTAAAGGCCAGCTGCGCTTGCACCATGGCGGATTCGCTAATAACATGGCGGAATTTGTGAGCGGAAACACTGAGCTGCCTGCTGGCATTTAGTCTAGAACTACAATAACCATCATGTTTACACACAAATGCCTATGAACTTATTCTTGATTTCTCTCAACTTGGGGACAGGAAAGCTGTCAGTCAATAAATGAGAAAACAAAGCAACTTGTTACTTATTTGAAAAACTAGCTTGATATTTTATAAATTTAAAGCCGTTACTTTACTCGTTGCTTGAAAATATATATATTTTTTTTATAAAATTGATCTGATTACATAACTTACTTGTTGCTTGTAATGCTTTACCCCCAGCACTGGTTATATTAGTTAAAAACACAACTGAAAGGACCGGCTGTTGATAGAGTCAGTCTTTCTACAAAAAGTTGAATAAAACTGAAATACTTCCAAAGTAACAAAAAGTGTGTGTTTGCTTGCCCATGCAGAACTCTAGAATGTTGAGTGTGGTTGCTAGGCTGTTACTATGTAGTTGCTAATTGGTAGTTGTTTATTGGCTCAAATCAAAAGTCTCCATGAAATGGATCAGGTCGCGCCTTCGCTTTAGGCGATGTTTTTTTCAGTTGTTGTCCACCAGGCTAAGTAAGTCTGAATAAATGGCACAATTTTGAGGTTTCATTCACAAGATTAGGGGTTTGTTTAAATCACTACACTAATTGTTGTAGAAAAAGTTTCATAGGAATTTCTAAAAAGTACTTTTTTTTAAATAATTAAATTAGGGATGGACCAATATAAAAAAGGTGGTCGATACGATAACCAATAACACTTTATATTTGAAAGCCGATAACCAATATATTGGCCGAAAAATCTAAATCCAATTTTTTTATAATTTTTGAGTCTGATTACAAAAACAAAAGTCTCATCATTAAATGTCATGTCCCAAGCACACAATGTTCTCATTATAATTTTAATGCCTATATGACAGGCTTGCGGTGAGCATGTTGCTGCAAAGGTAGAGCTACCAAGATCATCAAGGACTCTAATCACCCTGCAAACCCTCATTTCACGCTGCTACCATCTGGTAAGCGCTTCCGAAGCCTGATGGCCAAAACTGAGAGACTCAGGAGGAGCTTCTTCCCCCAGGCCATCAGACTCCTGAACTCAGTCACTTAACATCACGTGACCTCACGTCAGGATAAACATCGATACACTGACATTGCACTGCACTTTCTGTTCTCGTTGTTACTGTGTAACAACCTGTCATAAACCTGTTTGCACATTATACTCTTTATACATTTGTTAACCACATATTTATAAGTCTACAGTTTACTCACTGCAAAGTCTACTTCAATTATTTTATTCCACTTTATCCTTATTTGTTACCTTTTTTCTCTTGACTTGATTATTTATAATTCTACAGATATGGACATATATATATATATATATATAGATAGATAGGATAAAAAAAAAAAAAAGTACTATTTCTATTATAATTTCTTCCTTGTGTTTTTAACTGTGAATTTGCACTGTCCATGGAGCGGACCTGTTTACATTTCACTGCCGGTTGTATATTCTGTATATAACTGTGTATGTGACAAATAAAACTCTTGAATCTTGAATCTTGAATCTTGAATGTTGCAGTTTCAATTTCTGAAAAAATTTCAGTCATATTTCAAGCAATTCAAAACCATATTGGTAAAACAGTGCGCATCTGTGGCTCAGCTGAAGGAAATAATACATTATTTATCGGCTTTAATATATCAGCCAAATTTTCTTATTTATATATGCCGATAAAGGTAACATTAAAATGAACAGATATTGGCCAAAACCGATATGGTGGCCGATATATTGTGCATCCCTAATTTAAATCACAATTAAATCACAAAGAAATTGCAAGTATCATTGAATTAAACATGAAATGTTGAGGTATTAACTATTAACAACTTTGACAAAGATAATTTTTACAGTGTATGAGCAACAGTAATAGTGACTTAGCAAGAACCACTAATAAAATAAATACTTATAACTTCCTTAAAGGGATAGTTCACCCAAAAATAAAAATTTGATGTTTATCTGCTAACCCCCAGGGCATCCAAGATATAGGTGACTTTGTTTCTTCAGTAGAACACAAATTAAGATCTTTAACTCTAACCGTTGTAGTCTGTCAGTCGTATAATGCATGTGAATGGTAACACATGAGAGTATGAGAGCTATGAGAGTAAAAAAAAAAAAACACGCACATGCAAATCCATATTAAACCCTGCGGCTCGTGGCGACACATTGATGTCTTAAGACATAAAACGATCAGTTTGTGTGAGAAACCAAACAGTATTTATATAATTTTTTACCTCTGATAAACCACCAATATGTATTATGCGATCACTTTCCGCTGAAGGCTGTTGGACATAGTGGTGTATTAGAGGTAAAAAAATCATATAAATACATCAAAAGACATCAATGTGTCGTCACGAGCCGCAGGGTTTAATATGGATTTGTATGTGCTTGTTTTTTTTACTCTCATAGCTCTCATACTCTCATGTGTTACCATTCACATGCATTATACGACTGACAGACTACAACGGTTGGAGTTAAAAATCTTCATTCGTGTTCTACTGAAGAAACAAAGTCACCTATATCTTGAATGCCCTGGGGGTTAGCAGATAAACATCAAATTTTCATTTTTGGGTGAACTATCCCTTTAAAGAACTATTCAATGTATTCAACCAAACATACAGTATGCTACTCGTTTAACACAGTGTGTGTTGCTCTAGTTATAAAGGCCGCCAGACAGGCAATCCGAGCAGTCTGTTAAACATTAACCAGAACCGTAAGATACCTGATCACAGGGGAGGGATCCCAACAAACCTGCCCTCCAACTCTACAGGCCAGTTAAACATTAACACTGCCACAAAATGCTATCAGACGGGAAATGTAAAATACCCTATTAATAGAGAGAACTTATCTATAGGCAAAAAAGTACATAGAGACCGCAGCCAGGACAGAGACAGACAGGTGTCTATGGCAACCTGTGGTGGATGTAAACTAACTACTGACCACATCCCACTGTCAACCATTCCTTACACCAATCACTCATGCTGACAGCTGCTGATAAAGGCCATGGTAGTTTCTATGCCTCTCGTTCCCTCAATAGAAAACAGAAATATGAGACCACACCCAATGGTGAACAAAAACACCAAAGTTGTGATCACTCGCTAATGAAAAAAGAGAATTTCTTGCGCTGAGCCTGGGCAGGAACGCTGCTGTGTGTTTGGATAAAGGAGCCACTGCTTGTCGGGAGGGGTTCCATGCAATCTACAAAATGTATTTTGCTGCACAGAACGGCGAAGACGGCTAATGCAGCGGCTGCAGTTTGCTCTGTTTTGGGGATAAAGTCTGTTAATGCCACAGGCGTTATAAATATCACATAAATTCAAAGTTTCCATCTAGCAATGTGGCATAACTACTGGTGTTATCAACATCCAAGGATTTCTTAGAAATAAGTAATTTCAGCCCAATCGGCGGGGGTTTGAATGAAAAAGGGAGGAAAACATAAGAAGAATGGAAATAAATGCCACTGATAAATAATCAGTTCGCTGAGAGATGAATGATAAGAAAATCTCCGTAAAGATCAGACAACTTGCTGCTATGTTACCTCATAAATAAAGTTAATAATGAACATAAATATCAAATACCAAAATGAGAGTGAGACTCCGCAACAGACTGGCTCAAATCGGTTTATACATGTATGTACACCGTTCAAAAGTTTGTGGTAAGATTTTTAAAATACTTTTATTCTGCAATGAAGCATTAAATTGATCAAAATGACAGTAAAGACATTTATGAATTCTATTTCAAATAAAAGCTGTTCTTTTGAACTTTCTATTCATCAAAGCATCCTGAAATGTTTATATTACTGTTTAATATAAATAATGCTAATAGTTAATGTTTCTTGAGCAGCAAATCAGCATATTAGCATGATTTTTGAAGGATCTTTAGCAAATATATAATCTTTTATAATGAGAAATAATTCAACAAAATATTGTGGAAAATATTATAAAAAGTATACAAATATTTTATAAAATATGACTATATAAAAGTATAACATGTAATACATATTAGCATTAACAGTAGGAGGTAATGTTCATGTCAATGCTAATCCATAGATTTATGAATTTATGTTTTATGAATTTATTGTAACTTGATGAACATGTCAGTGTTGTTTTGCATGTATGCATACAGGTCAATTTAGGACCATTCACTTGCCTATTCAGACCAGTGGGTCACATTTAAAAGGTCATGTGAACCAGGCCCGGTTCTACGGGGGTGCTAGAGGGTGCTAAGCACCCTCTAACACAAGCAAAAGCACCCTCAGTTGATAGGCCTACTGTAATAAAATAGACAAAACAGATTTGCAAATTAGTGTCCGAGCTCTGGAGAGCGTCAAATGCATCTATTTACAGCACGTTTTGCAGCGGTATTTTTAGGCTATTCAGTGCTGAGTTACTGCAGGCTCGCGAAACCTCTCATTAACAAAGTCAAGACACGAATTAAGTAAGAGATTTATTGTAGACAACTTCATTAGATAATGAAGATACAGTGTTAATTAGATACAGTGTATTAATAGCCTAGAAATCTAGACGCACCCTAGCGGCAGCAAATCTAATTTGCCATGAGTGTAGTCTAGCAACTCTTGGTAGACCTGCGAGCTGGAAAAAACAAACTCTGGTCAGGCCAATCACATCGTGTATAGAGTCGGTGGGCGGGCTTAACATAATGACGGCAAAGTTGCAGAGGTTCCACGTTCTACTTAAAAACACAGAAGCTGGCAAACAGCGGCCTGCTTGTTAAACTTTTCTTTGAGAAAAGAACAAAGAACGGCACTGAAGTCATTCTTAAGAAAGGAAGATGTGTTCGGAGTTTTGCCCGACTGGATACGGAGAAAGTTTAATCTATCAACTAGCTTGGCTTCACCTTCTTCGTTGCTGTGGTTGGTTGTAGGGCTGTCCTATTGCGTGCAGAGGGAATTTGAAAGACAAGCGTTTATCCCGCCCCTCGGATTGAGCCCTGCCAACGGTGAGCTCCCAGACCCAACATCTTCATGTGGGTCTGGCTTGTCAGGCTAGTGTATTAATGCATTGCATAGAATTGGAAAGGCATTTGTGGCCATGTTTACACACATATTGCATAAAGTAAAATGTATATCAAATTATTCTGTTATATCTTTCATAACATTAAGAATCATTTTTATACAAAGTTTGGATAAAAAAAAGCTTGAAGCATAAAAATTGATTGGTGAAAGAAAAAAGATTCATGTCTTTTAATTTTCTCAATTGGGTTCTGGTGTCCTCCACAGAGCAGAGGGTATAGCATATAACATAGGATTTATATATATATATATCAATTTGTTTTTTTATGCTCCAAACAATGTAATGACCTAAAAAAAAAATATTCACAAAACCTTTTTTTTTTTTTCTGCTTCTCAGGAGGATGACATTAAAGCAATCTAAAGGCAGACTAATAGATTAATAGACAAACATTTGTAGCAAAATATTTTCCAATTATTGGTAAAAGTGATGACTTGTAAACATGAAATTTCTCACTTTACACTGCTATGGTGGAGCCATTGCTTGGCCTATCTGCACTTTAATATCTAGCACCCTCAGTAATTTCGGAAGCACTCTCAGTGATTTGATTCTGTAACCGGGCCTGATGTGCAAAACCTCAAAAAAAAAAAAAAAAAAAAAAATTAAATTGAGCTTTGGCTTGCAGTGTAGGGAAAGAGTATTGGAAAAAGAGAGCTCATGTATGTGTATGTTGTATCTGCTAATGACTATTGAGCTGTTGACAGGTCGAGCTGTTAGCATGTGTGATAATGAGTGATCACTGGGGAGTTGTGTCGTATGGGGACCTGTGGTGTTAATACACGTCTCTCCAGCGCTGCCTCCTTCCTGGCTGACGCTCAAACAAAGCACCTTAAACTCACAGCCAAACCTCTCCTTCACTGGCCGGCCAATGATAACCTATTAAAACAAGCCACCCCAAGTGAACAAAATTGCCTAAGTGTTTCTCTTTATCAGCGGGGTGCGTCACACTATTCGGAGCCGGTTCTATCAGAGCCCGAGGTTCACACTGCAGACATTTTTTTTCCTACCACCCGAATCTCTCTCTCATCTGTTCACTGCCCTTTCATGTGACACAGACTGTCTGTTATCCTAAAAGACACAATGGAGGTGGTCGGGCAATCCTGAGAGCAAACACACGCAGCCATACTCTGGCCTTTGTTGGGCCTGGAGGATTCTCCTTTTAAAGGTTCAGTGTTGAAACCACATTGGCAGGGGCTGCAGACCAGTGCTGGACACCCTGACGCTCACACAATGCAGATTGTCTGGGGAAATACAATGTGTTCCTTCTCCTCCTCCTGCTGGGACAGACAGAAAAGACTACAAGAGTGAGAACTCTCTTCTCAGATTAAGTGAATTTGGGTGTGTAGCACCAAACTGAGAAAGATTCGTAGATCCCTCAGCTGAGCACCACATACACACCAAAAGAGGAATATATGGCTATTCGGAGATTAAAAGTTCTTCAGAACATTAATGATTATTCAGATAAGCAAGTTAGTTTCTGGATAATTTCTAAAGAACTAAAGAATAGTTCTTTGTGGACCTTAAAACATTTGGTAACACTTTATGGTTCAATTTGTTAATATTAGTTAATGCATTAGATTAGACATCACAAATTAGCAATGAACAATACGGTTTACAGTTTTTATACATTTTGTGTCCAGTAAGATTACCTTTTATGGTAGCACTTTACAATAAGGTCTCATTTCTTAACATTAGTTCATGTATTAACTAACATGAACTAACAATGTGCAATACATTTGTTAGAGTATTTATTAATCTTTGTTAACATTAGTCAATACAGTTCGTAGTTCATTGTTTGTTCGTGTTAGTTCACAGTACATTAACTAATGTTAATGAATACAACTTCTGATTTTAATAATGTTAGTAAATACTGAAAATAACATTAGCTAAGATTAATAAATGCTGTAATGGTGCAGTTCATTATTAGTGCATGTTAATTCATGAAACCTTACTGTAAAGTGTTACCGATTTTATAATGAAATTATTTTATTCAGCAAGGATGCATTAAATTGATCAAAAGTGACAGCAAAGACATTTTTAACGTTACAAAACATTTCCATTTCAAGTTAATGCTTCTTTTGAGCTTTCTATTCCCAAATGAATCCGGTTTCCACACAAATATTAAGCAGCACAACTGTTTTCAAGCTTGAAAATAATAAGAATGTTTTCTTGAAAGTGTATTAAAATAATAATCATTAAAGAAATGCAGCCTTGGTAAGCATAAAAATCTCAATGAACCCAAACTTCTCAACAGTATTTTACCATTGCTCATAGGTCATTTATGTTTGTCCATAAAACATTGATTTAATTTATTAAATGTAAGTTAATCTATCCAAATGTAAAATGTATGTAATATGTATTAATTAACATGAACTAAAATTAATAAATGCTGGTTCACACTTTAGATTAGGGTTCAATTCTCCCTATTAACTAACTATTAACTATGACTTTTGCCTCAAACTCCTAATTACTGCTTATTAATAGTTAGTAAGGTAGTTGTTAAGTTTGGGTATGGGGCAGGATTAAGGGATGTAGAATATGGTGATGCAGAATAAAACATTAATATGTGCTTTATAAGTACTAATAAAGAGCCGATAACCTGGTAATATGCATGCTAACTAGTTAATAGTGAGAATTGGACCCTAAACTAAAGTGCTATAATAAACTAATAAGCCTACTTAACAAATTTAACCTTATTTTAAATGGTTAGTGAAAGTTCTCCTATGGCATGATCAGGCGGTAAAACCCTTTTGCAGTGAAACACAAACACAAAATCATGCACAATGAGATGCGGAAGGGATTAATAAGATGCGACGAATGCAAATGGAAAGTCCTTGATACACACGGATATACGTATCGCTGAAACCGGACACAGCTCACTTAACCAGCACGACCAGTTTATGAGCCAAATGTATTTACTCCATATCATCTATCAAAGCCGTCCTCACTGACAGATAAACCCCAAGTAAAGCAAACAAGCCCTCTGGCAGGAAGACAAGAACCGGGGAGGGCGGGTCTGCGGTAGTCCATCACGACCACTGGGAACAGTTTGGTTTGGTTATTTAAGACCCTGACTATCATTTTGAATAAAACCTTAAATAAGCACAGAGTTCAACTCGCAGGCCAAAACAATCAGATGTTAGGTGGTGCTGAAACGTTTGCGGTCGATACTTCTAGAGCTTTTGCGCTCTAGCAAAACAGCTATGAGGATCTCAATGTGGACAGACCTCTGACAGCGTCTGCAGGAGACGTGGCTAAAGATCATAACTTCACGGACGCTCCAATCCTTGAGAACATGAGTTTGCGGTAATCTAATGACTCACTGCACTCAACCCGAGCGATTTATTTTTCCCTGGACAAAGCAAACAAAACACATAAAAGCCAGTTTCAATGTTCATAATCTGTTATAAAGCTGGACGGCGATCAGACTAAATGAATGATGCATGCTTTCTGCTTCAATCAAAAGCACAGTAATGGTGTTAGGTGAAATGAGTGACATGCAATAAGAATCTATTTTAAATATGCAAGTTTTGCGATGAGAAACCACCTCATCAACATTCCAGCCATTCTACGGCTGGTTGTCAAATAAACGACCAAAAGAAAGTGCTCAACAGAAAAAAAGAAGGTTTAAGGCCCTGATATACTTCAAGCAAAATCAAAGAACAAACAGGTATGACATCATTTTGAACAAAATCAGGCCAAAACTAAGTTCATTCGGGGTTCAACTACCGCTCCTGCTAATGAACACCTTTATACTACTATTGGTCCATGGTTATGATGTAATAGGTAGGTGTGGCTCATCTTTGATGTGTAAATATTCTCCAGTTCATTTATTTTGTTCAGTCCGTTGAAGTCACACACGAGTATAAACATGAACACATTGGAGAACAGCTTTGTAGTAGAAACTTCTAACTGTTGTACTTCAACAATTGAATGGTACACTGACACGGTTTTTCATGTTAGTGTACAGCTGCTTGATTTAAAGAAATCTATTGTATAAAGCAGTGGTTCTAAACTGGTTTGGCCATGTGACCCACATTTTCCCATGGTCATTAAAGGGGTCATGAACTGAGAAATACAATTTTCCTGTAAGTTTCAGAACTTCCTTGTTAGTCCAATGCCTACTTCATCATTGCAAATTTGACCCCGCCCACTGGGATATTAGTGAGATGACGAGGAGAGAAGAGTGATACAGAATGGACTAAAAATCCAAAGGATCCAAATCTAGGAATGTGGTTATTTATTTTCAACAATGTGAATGTCTCAGTTGAGCATAATTTTTTTGTATGCAGTACATTTCACTGTGGATTCTGAGGAGTTGCAGTTTCAGCGCAGGCTTTGCAAACAGACTTTTATGATATGGACTCGACAGCAGTGGCGTAGGCAGAAAGTGGATAATGGGTGGGCCTCCGGAATAATTTGCATTACCCCTTAATTTTGAAACATAGCAGCACATCTAAAAGTAGGCTATTCCTCATATGTTGGACCTTTTATTGTCTATTGTCTTTTAATATAGTCTACTTCTACATGTTGATGCCTTCTCATGCCCCAGTATGAGCTGTTTTTCAACGTTTGCAAGGTTGCTTTAGTTTTGAAATTCCGCTAGGTGCTACTAGTGTCGCAGAAATTAAATACCGTAAGCAGTAAGCTCCGTGCGATCAAGTACTGTGAGCGGCTGCAACGTGAAAAAATTTAAAACAAAAACAAAGCAGGAGAGAGATACAACCTGAGTCCTGATAACTATATAACGAAGAGAAATCACAATGTCTGAGTCCTGTATCAATAACCTGCCATTGCTAATACAGTACATGTGGCTTATGTACATTTAAGAAAACCACCTGCTCACAAATATTCATGCCACGGTGGGCCAGACTAAAAACCTACCCATAGCTTACCTTGTATAGCTGATGTCTGTTCTAAACAAATTGCTGGGTTTTGAATTGAAGATGTTGATAATAGCATCATATTCTGTTAGTTCACTTTCAAACGACAAAAGTGTTATAACGTCCTGTCATCTTTGTCAAGACATGTTTCTTTCTTAAATGTGTCATAAATGGCAGTTTAGCCATTTTTTTATAACAAAAAAAAGGAGCTGCTAGTTGGAATCGAATCCGGATACTGCTGTGAAGAAGAACATAACATTACTACTGGCATGACGTAACTGAAGAGACGAACTAGCATATTTTTTATTAATATTAGAATAGAGTTCTAATGCATGACAAAAGTCACATTTAAAATAATTATTGAAGAATTGTTAAACGTTAGAAAATAGTATTATTAAAAAAATATATATATTTCCCTGGATCTGACAGGATGGGCAAGCTGTCAATCTGGGTGGGCCTTGGCCCCATAGCTACGCTAGTGCTCGACAGTACTGCCACAGAACATGTAAGTAACTGTGCTAATTCTAATGCCTGATCAGTGACCAGTGATTTCTGATATGTAATGATTCATGTACAGTCAGATGTTCTTTGTCTATGTGTCAGTAAATCAAACCAGAGGCTAAACAGTCAACTTCACATTGTTTCTATTAGTAGGATGAAAATAATCTGTTATTTAAAATGTGATTAAATTATATATCGAAAGCAATCAAAGAAAGCTCCCTTTACAATCGCTGGAGCTGTCAATCACACAGCGTGAGTTTATAAGTGACTGAGTTCTGGACTTTCGCCAAAAATTCCTGTTAGAATCAAAGAATCTCTTATTTACATTGTGTGTGCACTGTTAGTTATGATGAAAACATTAGTGTTTGCAGAAATTGAGTCGCAATGACAACATTACTGCATTCATGCACTCAACATGTCTGTGATCGGCTCACGCTCATCACTGCAACAACAATCTAAATATAATGCCATAGATTTAAATATAATGCTGTAATCAACACTTTTCATGATTAGTTAATCTTGAGAGCTCTAATAGTAAAAAACGTGCTAAATGTTTTCGAGAGAGTTCCACATGTAATACTTCGCTATTTCATATACAAAGCAGTTAGCCAATCACAGCAGTGGGCATTTACACTGAAGTCTCACAGCAGACAGTGTTAATTCAGCTAATGTTAATTCAGGAATGTATAATTTGACAATAAGCATCTAAATTTTTTTGAGGTAATTAACCCTTCAAATCTGCCTATTCAGTGTGTGTGTTGTGTTGTGTAGACGTCCGTTTTCTCCATCTCCAGCCTAACGCTTTCAGCTCTGTTATTGGTGGTTCAGCTGTGAAATTACAGAGGGCCAAGCCATAGCAAGTCAATGAGAGACTACATTTACATTTATGCATTTGGCAGACACTTTTATCCAAAGCGACTTACATTGCATTCAAGGTAGACATTTTTACATTTTGTCAGTTCTTTTTACTGATTTCAATTTCGCCCACTATGGGGAACACCATTGCAAAAAAGAAAACGCTGATAAAATAGCTAGCACTATTCGCTATGGAAACCGCAAGCAACATTAATAAGGAGGACTAAATGTTGTAATTTATTATCCACTCTGTTTTCAAGATTAACTTTTAAAGAAAAGCTAGAGTTAATTGGCAAAGGAAAACCTACACCAGAGTTTAATTTTGTGCAGAAAGCCAAAGCTTTTTAAAGCATTTCAACCACAGCAATTAAGCGACACCATTGGATGACAGCAATCAAGAAGCTAAAGCTTTACTGCTGGAACTGGGCAAGTTATTTAAAATCTAATAGGTTACGTTGCTGGTCAGTCTGTAAATATACTAACTTAGCGACCATGCACATTTGCTGTAATTCTGCATAATAGTTACTATGGTGGCCAAAATATGCACAATAGATCTGTCCAGTTTATTTTCCAACTCGCCCCAAATGTGCTCGATGGGGCTGAGGTCCGGACTTTGAGGGGGCCAATCCATCATTTTCAATGTTCCAGCAGATTCTGACTCCCAGATGCCAAGTGTTCTAATAATTTTGGCCACCACTGTACATTTTTACCAAATCATAAGTTTAATACGGTCTGTTACATACATTTAATCGGCTGCGGTGCCAGTCTAATGATATCATTTATTATCAACATTGCTTGTTTGTGGTGATAGATTCCAAAATACCATGATCACTGTTCACTGTTAATGATGTGGAAGTGTCTATTCCTAATGTGCTTTGGTCTGAGCGCTGTCATGATGCGTTGGCTTACATAAAATTTTGCTGGTTTTGTTGTCACCATATCGTCACCATATTTCACTGAAATGCATCAATTGTGTGATGATGCAATTTTTTGTAATGATGATTTGTATTTTATTACTTATTCCTGCAATATATCAGGGCCTGTATACTGTTGACTAATTTGCCTAGGTGAACAATGGCACATGTAGCCTCAACCTCAGCCTACCACTACTCACAGACTGATGCATATTGCACACAAAAAAGGAAGGTTCTCTTTAAAATGGAAAGCTTCAATTTGACAAAATCTGCAGAACATTTACAAGGTCCCAAGTTGCAACAATGAACACTTCTGGGAATAAACTAGTGAAAAGGTTTTTTTTTTTTGTGACATGCATAAACCTCCAGAATCCAGTGTTGATGGACTGAACCACCTCTAAAACAAAGCCCACCTGGTTCCTCGCCTCTGGAATTCCATGCAAAGGCTTTTCCCTAATTCCTGCACTGACATCCACATATTATCCATAACCTGAATTATTACAATCCTCCAGAACGCCTTGTCCTGCACCTCTGTTTATTTGCAAATTCACTGAACACATAAGGCATGTCACAGCAGGTTCATGCTCCATTACAACTCAAACAAACTGTAAAATGCATCAAATGACTCATTTAAGAGTTGCTACTGAGCAGTGTAAGGTGAGGTGGTTCACCTGTGATACCTGCGTAAAGTTTGCAGCTCTTCTTCCAGTGTGTGACCGAGCACCAGGGCTTTATCTCGTTCTCTCTGGGCTTCCTGGAGCTCCTCCTCAAGCTGTAGAGATTGAAGAAATGCATGTCAGATCATATAAAGCTCTCTTACAACACACTGTTCATGTATGGACAGCTCAAATGACAAAACTAAACCTTTGACAAACAAAGAAACAGGAGAAGTAGAGTACAGCCGATATATGTTACCAATACCAAAATAAATACACAATAATAAAAAAAATAATAATAATGTATCAATACAATTTTTGGAAATTAATACATATTTATTAATTATTATTTACTTTATTGCCTACTAACTAAACCGCCAAGAAGCACAAAGAATCCCATGAGGTGATGATAATAAAAAAATACTAATCAAATATTTTTAAAAAGAAAAATAAATAATGCATAAATCATTTTTTTTTTTAAAAATAAATGTAATACATAATATTATACACAGAAATACACACACACACACACACACACACACACACACACACACACACACACACACACACACACACACACACACACAATATTTTAGTAAAACTAGTAAAATTAATTAGCCAAGCAGACATGATTTCTAAAAACATCTGAATATTTGACGATTAATTGGCCTGGCTGATTAAAAAAACATACTAAAATGTAACAGCAAGGAATCAATCCAGATAACTGAAAATAGACTTGGACGTTAATGTAAACTGTCTTCTACAGAAAGGTTTCTCCTTTTACTGTTACGTAGAGCATAAGCCTACTGGTCTAAAGATTTCATGAACTTTTCTTTTTATCGCCAATGCTAGACAGATAACCATCTGAACTCCAACTGAACTTCTTTCATTCGTTCGTGCGCACACAAGGAGAAACTCACTCTGAGGGGGATCCAATTGACTCTATTGTCTTCTAACTCAGCACCTACTCAACAGCGGTGTGTCGTGAGACCGAGGGATCCCTGAGCCGGTGGGTGCGGGGAAGGACGAGTAAACACTGTCCCCTACCTCTCAGTGCCTAAACCTGTGGCGCAATAAAGCCCTTGCTAATTACCTGCCGTTGAAACAGATGTATTGATGGACTCATCCTTTCAACAGCTGGGTGAGGAGACAGACACAATGGAGACTGTCTAAACAAACATGACAACCTGCGCTACTGTAAAGTCCTGCAATATACTCCCCGAGAGCCAGACTGAGGACAAAGACAGAGAGAGTAGGGGAGAGATAAACGCAGAGGAAAAGAGAGAAGAAGGGTTTAAAAGAGAAAGAGCTAGAGAATAGTTCTGTTAAAGAAACGGTTTACACAAAAACAAACAAATTCTGTCATTTACTTTGCCACGTTTTTTCACACACAGTAACAAAAAAAGCTGTAAATAAAAGATTATTGGAGTACATTTCACCAGAAAACACTTTTCAGTTTTATCAGTTTAATCAAAGTTCCTTTAAGACAAGTCATTTCACTTGGTGGCCATCTTTGAAATGCCTCTCAGGCATGTGAGTGCAGTTCCTAACTCTTTGAATAGGGAAATATAAAATTCTCCAAAACTGTTTGCCAAGCATACGATTAAATTTCATATATGAAAATCACCAATGAAATCTGACAACAACTGTCTTTTGTTTCTGAACACACAAATCATGACAACAAAAAAAAATGCATTTTTCAGCCTGGACAAAGCTAATGCGCATGTGCAATCCTAAATGCACATCTCAGAACACTGACAGTTTCTATAGTAACCGGAGCTTCTAATGGCAGCTGCAGTGACGCATTGACTTTACTAATCAACGATTGGCTCTTTCAAGGCGGGGCTTATTCGCCATATTGGGCATTGCACTTTCTCCCATTCATAAGTAATCATAGTGCACCGTCTTCCTATAATCTTTGGTTTAATTGAATGTGCTACTTGCTGTTTCTTCGTAATTGTTTTTGAAATTTAAGGGTGTATTCACACTTGGCATGTTTGGTTTGATTAAAACGAACCCTGGTGCGATTGCTCTGTGGTTTCGAATGAAATATGGACGCAACACAGACCAAAGACATGTTAACAAACCAAAAACAGGAAGATGAGACCCTAAAAAAGACAGAATGCGCAAGCATACCTGTTTTTTCGTAGTTTAGTACAGGATTCAGAACCGCATCTCCACACAGCAGATCGCTTGTGTGTGTGTGTGTGTGTGTGTGTGTGTGTGTGTGTGTGTGTGTGTGTGTGTGTGTGTGTGTGTGTGTGTGTGTGTGTGTGTGTGTGTGTGAGACGGGAGGGATTCCTGCCACTGTTTTGACTCCTTCACACATTTTATAAGCTCTCCACGAGTTCTCAGCTTGTCAAAATACCATCATATGTAGGCTACGCACATACAACGAGCACATTTAGCCCAGCATACAGCATTGTTTTGGATGTTCGTTAAGTTCTGTCACAAAATAAACGTGATTAAAGCTGACCAATCAGGTTGTGAACATATCCCTATGCCTTTAGATTCAGTATCTTTAGGTTCAGTGTTAAATTGCCAATGTGAACGCAAGCGGACCAGGACTAAATACTTTTTACAAGTACCAAACAAACCAAGCAAACCAAACTACAAGTGTGGACAAGGACCACTAAAGGAGTATTAATTCTCAAGCTTCAAAAAGGCCAAAAAGACACTTTAAATTGGCTAAAGTGCATTATATTCGAAATCTTATGTCATATGATATCTTTGGGTAGAAGTGTGAATGAGATTTGACATTGGAAACAGCCGGCACCAGCAGAGCACTGAAAGAAGGGGCGTCTGAAATAACACAAATGACGTTAACACAAAGTATCCCCTCCTAGAAAAAAAATTCCCCCATTCACGTATTTGTCGGACCGCAAACAAACCTGTCACTGCTAAAACTATGAAAGCTATTGAGCAAATACAGAGCATTGAATAATGTTACATAAAACAACAAAAGGCCTACATATTTGAAAATTCAACGCATCGATATCATGAAATAAACACGTTTCAGACCACCAGATATTATATGTCTTGGATACACAATTTCAGCCGTTTTACCATGAATACAACCTGCTTTCCTATAAATCACATGCTCATTGCTAGCGCTTCACTACGTAACACACACTCATTGTGACCGGGTTAACTGATGCATAACTTTATGGTAACTTAGAACCAACCTGAACTGCAACCATTGACAAACAATAACAATACAGTGAAATAATCAACCAACTACAACCAAATATCTAGCCCTCTAACCATGAAGAAAAAAAAAAAGGTTTCATTATACCTTTAGCCTACTCAGTAGAGCTGCATTCTTTGTGGCACGGGAAGTTTGTAGGTTAATGTGTGAAATGTGCCAATCAAACTGTGACTGTGAAACAGTTGCTATAGCAGCCTAATATTAACGCTAGAAAGCCTATGCACTTGGTAATTGTGATTTTTTTTAATAGTCTATTCTATTTCATCATTAAAAACTATTTTCACATTCATCTTGACTGAGGGGGCAAAATAATCCTGGTGAGGGGGCGACATTTTGAGTGAAATTATGGTCTGTTCTTCATACAAAGTTATTGTATTACTTCAGAAAACCTGAAATAAAGAACACATTCAAAGACATTCCTTTTGTGTTCCACAGAATAAAGAAAGACATACAGGCTTGGAATGACATGATGGTGAGTAAATAATGACAATATTTAGATTTCTTTGTTGAACTATTCCTTCAAATAAGTTATCATAAGCACTAGAGATGAATGACTCTATAGTAACTTTTGCTGGGGTTTGTTAAATTGAGGTGTGTCGTTGATAGGCATGACATTTCAATAGCTTTCTTCAGAAACACAGGAATGCTGTCCGTGCCTTATCTTCGGAGTGTATCGTAAACTGTGATAAAGCTTTAAAGGTTTCATCTTACTGGATGCATTGTCTGCAAAACGCATTAGGCTTCTATGAGGCACCTGTTTGACATCGAGCATTATCTTATCAAGATGCATTAGACTGAGGAGTTTCTTTTTTTATACTATAATCAACCTGAGCACATTGCACCGTTATACGCCTCTGATGCGGCCTGCGATAAAAAAAATCTTCAACTGCATGCTAAAGATACAAATGCAAATACAATCTTTGCATTACCACAACGCATGACTGCAACGGAAACAGGTCTATGACTCGAACACCGGTGCATTTAAATCCCTGAAACACTTTTACCCATAAGCACATGCAGCTTCCGCTGGTGCGGCCCCAATCATTCTAATTACTGGAGTGCAGGTCTCGCAAGTCAAAGAGAACATCAAAAAGACTCAAACCTCTAAAGTCAATATGTACTTTTCCCCAACAGGGAGGGGAGCTCGACTTCAAAGTGCAATTCTTTTAATCTTATGTATTTTATCAGCATTCATTACAATATTATCCAAATTAGGTTCCCAGAGTAACGTGTTAACCTGTAGAGATTAAGCCCTGCAAAGGAGGGTCGCAGCCTTGACCTTTATGAGCGAGCGTTTGGTGGGGCAGAGGTGGGCTGGTGGTGGCCTTTCTGACCCAGTGGGGAGAGGAGGATGTGATGGAGGTTATCAGCGGTGTCACAGTCCAATCCGTCGCTGACTGAAGCTCATTTAAAGCAGCATGGCCCGTATAGAGTCAGAGGTCACTGAACCGAAGTGGTTGTGCAAAATGTTAGATGGGACATATCCTGGAAAACAGGATTGTTCTTGCTCTATTGAAATAAATATATTTTAAGATTCACAAAGCAGTCTATTCAGACCATTTATGAAATCTAAACAGCAAAAAATGGCTAAATCATCATGGCTATGACATATCATGGCAATAACATATCAACCCCTACTCTGTACTCATCACATCGGCCAGCCCTGATGAACAACAGTGTACCAACAGTGTATACCACTACGCAAAGGTTAGTTACCCATAACATGGAACATTTACATGTAGAAGTCTAAAACAGCACTTTTCATTTCACCAAGGGGAGGTGAAAAATGGTCATGCAAAACTAAATTATGACCCTAAATTATTATTATATACGTTTTTAATCCAATAAATCTTACATTTACTTACTAACCTTACTAAGCCTTATACGTGTACCAAAGGGGGAACAAATTCAAAGGCCCCTTTAAATGGCAACTAAACCCAGGTGAAAAAGAAGGGGATTTAATTGTGCTGAATGAGCACTTGTAGTGTACAGAAAAAATATAGTACAGTTGCAAGAAAAAGTATGCAAACCACTTGCAGAATCTGTGAAAATGTGAATAATTTGAACTAATAAGATATTTTACATATAGTCCATAAGACAAAAAATAGCTGAATTTATTAAAATGACCTGTTCAAAAGTTTATGAACCATTGGTTCTTTATACTGTGTGTCGTTCCCTGGATGATCCACGGCTGTTTTTGTGTTTTCTGATGGTTGTTCTTGAGATGCAGTTAAACTGACCAACGTTCTTGATCCTCCAGCTCCTGCACATTCTTCAGTTTTCCAGCATCTTTTGCATATTTGAATCCTTTCCAGCAATGACTGTATGATTTTGAGATCCATCTTTTCACACTGAGGACAAGTGAGGGACTCAAACACAACTATTAAAAAAAGGTTCAAACATTCACTGATGCTCCAGAAGACTATGCATTAAGAGCCGGGGGGTGAAAACTTATTGAATTTGAAGATCAAGCTAAATTGTACTTAATTTGTTTTCCGGGAAACATGCAAGTGTCTTCTGTTGCTTCTGAAAGGTAGTATTAAATTATAAAAAATTATATTTAAACAAAATAAGAAAAATTTGGATGAAGAAAAATCTTCATCCTGTTCAAAAGTTTTCACCCCCCGGCTCTTAATGCATAGTCTTCTGGAGCATCTGTGAATGTTTGAACCTTTTTTAATAGTTGTGTTTGAGTCTCTCACTTGTCCTCAGTGTGAAAAGATGGATCTCAAAATCATACAGTCATTGCTGGAAAGGGTTCAAATATGCAAAGATTATTTTTCTGAAGAACGTTGGTCAGTTTAACTGCTCAGGACAAACAAGAGACTCAAGAACAACCATCAGAAAACACAAAAACAGCCGTGGATCATCCAGGGAACGACACACAGTATAAAGAACCAATGGTTCATAAACTTTTGAATAGGGTCATTTTAATAAATTCAGCCTTTTTTTGTCTTGTGGACTAAATGCAAAAAAAAAAAAAAACAGTAAAATATGTAAATCAGGACAGTATTAAATAAAAAATAAGGCATGGACATTTTTGCGGCTGACCTCACTGCATATGCATTTGTAGGAGTTTCCTTTTCAAACAACATTTATGGGAGGAGAGTATTTAAATTAATCATGCAAGGTGATTTACTAAGGTTTACGTGAATCAATTTTCTGGTGTTTGCGCCATTATTTACCAGCAAAAAAAGTATGTCTTAAACCAGATGCTAATTGGTAGATTGCGTTGGTCATTATGGAAATGATCCGGCTGTATCTGTGTTCTTTAATTTGCATGTTGTCAGTAGATCATGTGCAGAACTTTCCACTCCCATCTGCGCCTTTTTGAAATTGCGCTCTCATGCTAATTTTTTCTTTTAGTAAATCTGGCCCTTAGAGGTAGCCTAGAAATCTAGACGCACCCTAGCGGCAGCAAATCTAATTTGCAGCCAGGGTGTCTAGCAACTCTCCGTTGGCTTGCGAGCTGGAAAAACCAAACTCTGGTCAGGCCAATCACATCGTGTATAGAGTCGGTGGGCGGGCTTAACATAATGACGGCAGAGTTGCTGAGGCTCTGCATGCTACTTGTTAACAAAGAAGCTGGCGAACATTAATCTTTCGAATCGGCTTTGGCCGCGACTCTGGGAGACTTGTTGTTAAACTTTTCTTTGAGAAAAGAACAAAGCACTGAAGTCATTCTTAACAGTTTTGCCGACTGGATATGGAGAAAGTTTAATCTATCAACTAGCTTGGCTTCACCTTCTTCGTTGCTGTGGTTGGTTGTAGCGCTGTCCTATTGCGTGCAGAGGGAATTTGAAAGACAAGCGTTTATCCCGCCCCTCGGATTGAGCCCTGCCAACGGTGAGTTCCCAGACCCAACATCTTGATGTGGGTCTGGCTTGTCAGGCTACCTTAAAGGGTTAGTTCACCCAAAACTTTTAAATTCTGTCATTAATTACTCACCCTCATGTTGTTCCAAACCTGCAATAAACAGCCGGTGTTCTGCCGCTGCACTATGTTTACAATGTGAACAGCGTAGAAGAAATTGTTGAATAAAGTTGTTATTTTTGTTTTGTTTTTGTGCACAAAAAGTATTCTCATCGCTTCATAACATTAAGCTTGCACCACTGGCATCACATGGACTATTTTAACGATCTCTTTACTACCTTTCTGGACTTTGAAATGTTAATTACATTTCTGTCTATGGAGGGGTCAGAGAGCTCTCAGATTTCATCAAAAATATCTTCATTTGTGTTCCGAACAAAGATGAACGAAGCTCTTACGGGTTTGAAACAACATGAGGGTGAGTAATTAATGACATAAATATATTTTGGGTGAACTAAACTTTTAAGTACACTTTTAAAAACTGCACTTTTTTTAATAATGTCTAATTAAGTTTTACTTTAAAGTACATTTTAAATAATTGTTTTAATAATTTTGATTGTGCTGACTAATATACTAAAGTACAGTAAAAGTACTAAAGTCATTTTAACTGTTCGATAACTTGATTATAAAGGCTCGTTCACACCAATAACAATGATAACTATAAAAATAACTATAATGATAACTATATCAGCATCCACACCAGCAGACAACATCGTTCTGTTTATTCTAAGCGTATGCTGACTTTTGACATCTACAGCTTTAAATGCTTAATCTCTTTAAAGCAGGATGGATTCTGATTGGCTGTCAATGTTTTTCATTGCTAGAACAAAATCGTTATCAGTTGTGGTGCGGACACCACTATTCTTTAATATTTAAAATTATTTTTAGAACTTTATTCTTTATTGTTATCATTATAGTTATCATCCTTGGTGTGAATTGGCTTTAACTGTGTGCAGTTCGATATTATATTTAATAGTTATATATTTTTTTAAAACTTCAATACAAATGGGGAATTACAAATACATTTAAATACATGACATGCAAGTTTCAATAGAAATTACAGTTGCACTTTATTTTACAGTAAGTGCCCTTATGTGTACTTATCTAAAAACTACTAGGTAACTACATGGGTTAAGGTTAGGTTTAGGTGTAGGTTCAGGGATAGTACCTAGTTATTACCCAGTTATTGTAATAACTATAATAAGTACATAGCATGTACAAGGGGAACATGACTATAAAATAAAGTGTGCTACCAAAATTACATTAAAGTATATTTCAGTTTACAATAAATACTTTGTTGGATGTCAATATATACAGTACACTTGAACCATATTTCATATGACAATAGAAGTAATTATGAAATTACATATAAAGATTTGGGTCAAAAAAGCTTCTAATTGCACCTAATAGTTTGCTAAAGTGCATCTAATTGTAATAAAATATCAACTATAATAGATGTTATACACTCACCTAAAGGATTATTAGGAACACCTGTTCAATTTCTCATTAATGCAATTATCTAATCAACCAATCACATGGCAGTTGCTTCAATGCATTTAGGGGTGTGGTCCTGGTCAAGACAATCTCCTGAACTCCAAACTGAATGTCAGAATCCAATTTTGGTGAGCTCGTGCAAATTGTAGCCTCTTTTTCCTATTTGTAGTGGAGATGAGTGATACCCGGTGGGGTCTTCTGCTGTTGTAGCCCATCCGCCTCAAGGTTGTGCGTGTTGTGGCTTCACAAATGCTTTGCTGCATACCTCGGTTGTAACGAGTGGTTATTTCAGTCAAAGTTGCTCTTCTATCAGCTTGAATCAGTCAGCCCATTCTCCTCTGACCTCTAGCATCAACAAGGCATTTTCGCCCACAGGACTGCCGCATACTGGATGTTTTTCCTTTTCACACCATTCTTTGTAAACCCTAGAAATGGTTGTGCGTGAAAATCCCAGTAACTGAGCAGATTGTGAAATACTCAGACCGGCCCGTCTGGCACCAACAACCATGCCACGCTCAAAATTGCTTAAATCACCTTTCTTTCCCATTCTGACATTCAGTTTGGAGTTCAGGAGATTGTCTTGACCAGGACCACACCCCTAAATGCATTGAAGCAACTGCCATGTGATTGGTTGATTAGATAATTGCATTAATGAGAAATTTAACAGGTGTTCCTAATAATCCTTTAGGTGAGTGTATGTATTCTCATGAGATTAGGTTGGAGGGCCTTTGAATATTGCCTTGGGCAAAAGGGGCCTTTAAGTCAAAAAGGTTAAGAACCACTGATATAACTTAATTTAATTAAAACGTGACAAGATGTTAGTATTAATTCATGGGTATTAAATCTGGCATGATGCGGCAGGTTTGAATACACACAAATGCAATAGAGATTTGATTCTCTTTTGTGTTCCATGCATCATTTCAATATTTTCAATTTAAACAGACATTTTTGAGGAAATAGACAGCAAAGAAGCAACAAACAAACTTTAACGCCATTATAAATAATTAACAAAAGGTAATCTCATCCAAATGTATGGTCCCATAAGGATCATATCAGATGTGATCAGCTTAAGACAAAAAAGAAGGAAAACCTGCCAATTATTAATAATTATAATTGTATTTTATTGAGCTTTTATTTGGCAGAAACCTGCAGTGAGACCTTAATCCTTCTCTTTGTTGACATTACGAATTTCGGAAGATGGTTGCCGCATGTTGCGCTCCCAAACACAAATTCTAAATGACACCAACACACAGCACTCGCAGAGCAGCATTTACTGTGAATCGAAGATGAAAATTAACAGTGCTGTGCTTTGGCTTTACTCTGAAACATGTAGCGCGTCAGACTATATAGCTATATAATTACATCACACAACCATTGCAATCTGATGATTGCACAAAGCCATATCACATTCTTCAAAATTCAATATTATGACAAAATTCATAATATTTTTTAAAGGCGAACACTGTTAACCATGTTAATCATTAACCGTTCCAACGCAGATATTTAGTCACATTTGGTGCTTTGAACCCTGTGCTAGAAAATGTAACATTCTGCAGTTTATTTAGTAATTGTTTAGGGTCTTGTCACAATTTCAAATCATCATAACCAAGGGACATTTTCTATTTAAGAGGACATTTTCTATTTTACATTTTTGAATGTAGTTTTTTTAGCCTAATTTTTATGGGTTCCCTATATTATTATTAATAATAAATATTATGATTTAGTTTAGTGGTTTTAAAGTCACAATATGTAATTTTTTGCCGCTAGAGGTCGCTTATTCAAAACAAAGGCGTAGCTTGATGAGACATTGATTTTGCAGAGCTTTTATTATGTCACAGATGAACACTTCAGCTTCCTCCGGTCATGCGTATGTGAGGTAATGCAGCACTGTTTTATCATATTACATACATTTGAGTGTGTTGAAAGTTATGTTATAATGCTACTCTGTGCGTTTGCTCGCCGGCTGCTATGAGACATTTGTTGCACACTGCAGTGGGTAGATCGATGTTAGGCATGGTAAAACACAGTACTCGCGGTAAATCAAGAAAACTAGATTTAGACAATAAGACTAACTGTGTTGAGCTACACAACGATTTGTTTTCTGTCAATGAATGCATCCAAACAGTTTGGTCACCTTGAAATTGAGGGAAATCGAGGGTAACGCAGGTATGATGTCATTGATAGGCGACGCACGGACATGGTCCGTGTCCTGGTTAAAATTGCTTATTTCTCTGGATTTAAACATTCTTGGAAACAATTGGGATAATGTAAGTACACAAGTCAACACAATATATAACATAGTTTAAGGTTTTTGGATACTTTAATCAAATAAAAAGAACTTTTGTGCCTTTAATTCAAATTCACAGCACTGCAAAAAACAAAAACACAATGAAAACCGTTATTAGTAACCATTATAAATAGCAAGCAGTTTTATAAAGTAAATGGCAAAACAATAATATAAAAAAATTACGACTTAAAACAAATTACAAAATAAAAAGCATAAATATGGTATGATAAATGAAATTATTTAACAAATATTTTAACATTTTATAATTGTATTATAATTGTACAGAAAATGACTCCTCAGTTAAAATTCAGCAAAACAAACACACACCTGTTATAAAGCGCATAATGAATAGCACATGAATAGTTACTACCTTTAACAATAACAATGTTTCTTTTGATATTTTATGATAATAAGTGTTGGAAAGGTTGCTTTGGAAATGTCACAGGTCACATATTGCAAGTTACTCTATTTAAAATGTAATAAGCAGTGTAACTATTTCAATTACTTTATTAATGTAACAGATTACATTTGATTACTTTTCTAATTTCCAGCACTGAAACCAGCACTTTTTCATATTTATAAGTAAATGTAATTTAATTACACATTTTCTCAGTAACTGTAACTGATTACAGTTACATTGATTTTGTAATTAAATTACGTAATCTAGTTACTCCCCAACACTGACGATAATGGCACTCTGCTCTGGTCAAAGTTACGTTCTCGACCAAGTAGAGTCAGCGTAGCTCACAGTGCCATATGTTGGTGAAAATCACAAATTGCTCCTATAACCAGACGTTGGTCTGGCTTTTTAGCAATGTATATGCAGGATGTTTTGAAGGAGCTGTAAAACAGGGACATTTCTGGGGACAGTTCCAGTCATTGACAGAACACCAAAAACCAGGACTGTCCCTGGAAAACGGGGACGTCTGATCACCTTAATATGCAATTCATGTGGTTTACATTTTTCAGGTCAAAAAATACGGAAATCCATATAAATACGGAAAAATCACATCCCTGAGATTAAATCAATAAGGGACCAACAGAAGAAGTTAAAGGTGAGGTCTGGATAGAACGATGAAGAGGATGATGGGGGCAGGAGCAAGCGTGTGAGATCACTTCGCTGCTGTCAATGCAGAGAGAAAAGCTGCAGAGCAAACACAGGTGGTTCAGAGCGAGGGCAAAGCTCTCCACAACGGCCCCCGCGAGCCCGTCCACATCCCCCACTCAGCATTTAGAGAGACTTGCACGCTTCAAACTAAAACCAGCTGACAAACATGCACATACGTTGCATCTCTATTATTTGAATGCAAGCTAATTTTAAAAATTACAGACTGAAACATTTAACAGTCTTTGTCCCTGAAATGAACCTTGTTTTATGTCAGGACATTCCCAAAAAGGGTTTTGCCTTTCTTCTCATAAAATTACCATATAATTGGTTCACATAAACCAGCTTTCACACACATTATAGTCAAGATTTGATATTAACATGTTCTGAGGAGTTCTGTGAAATAGATTTAAACAGTAAAATGTGGTAAACAGTACTGAAGTCATAATCAAATTAGCTAAAATAACTGGTAAACACACATACAAGATGTAAGGATGCAAACACATTAAATGCGTGCTTGGTAATTATTGCATCTTAAACATGCACATCCTTATATAGACCTTCTGGCTGTATTAGATTTTAATTAAACATTATTTAGTTGTTGTTTTTCTACCGCAGGCAATTGGTGACCACAAAGCCTGACCCACAATAAAGCTCTTAGATGGTTGTTGAGCAGGTTACTTTACATGTGCTGAGGTGACAATGAGACCGGAGAGATAAGACAAGGAATAGCCCCGGGTGCTATCAACTGACAAAAGTCACGAGCCAAAAAAACACTTTGCAGGTGGCTTTGCTGTTCTGGTGAAATATGATGATGAAATGACAACAAACTCTAAATACGCTCCTAATTTCCATCTTAATTGAAAAGGAAAAGAAAAAGAAAAAAACAACTGGCCTATCTTTCATCATTACCTTCCAAGATAAAAAAGAAAAAGAAAAAAACACCGGTTAACATTCTCTAAAGAGTCTGTCGATTAAAAAAACCTAGAAATTAATCATCCAAATGAAATCCCTGAAAGTTAGCGTGAGCTAAAAGCTAAATATAAAGATTTCAGAAAGAAAAGTCTTTGCTCATCTTAAACTCAACTCTTTTTCTCACCCTGAAGATTTCCTTCGGCTTTCTTTAAAGTAAAATGTCAATCGATAAGTGGAAGTCCTGTTCATTTTTAAATTGTTTTGTGGATATGTTCCTGGCACTGTTGACTAATTTTACAACAGCTGTTCCCATTTCGTTTTAAATTAAAAAACCCTGCTCTATAATCCCAGGAGTCAATCTATAATTAAGGGGATTTATAGAAAAACCAAGTGCTACATTAATAACAAAATTTAATATATTTCTTAATAAGCTATCAGCCGAACCGTCTTAAAAGTGAAATATAATTTTTCTGAAATCTTCAGAAAGCTTTGCCTGGAGACAGACTGGACTTTTTACCAGATTATAAATAATCATATTTTTTTATCTACTGGTAATCGTCGCCATGTGGCACAGCTGAATCAAAGCATTTTCAGACCACAATCCACATCATCCATTTAAAATACAAGCAATCCAGTATCTATTTGTTACTTATCATAAATATGATGTCATGAAATTGGAGCATCATTGTCATCAGTTTTGCCCTACACCATTGGATTATTTCTGTGTGCAAAAGTTCATCAGGTGATTACTGGCCCAGAAAAGCCTAAATAAATAGGTATCTGAAATACATTTCTTTAAACTTTACTTTTCTTTATATTTCTTTTTTATATTTTATTTAACATACAAACAAACCATGGGAGTCGGAAGCAAAAAAAATGTGAGTAGATGCCATTTACAGTGGGTACGGAAAGTATTCAGACCCCCTTAAATTTTTCTTTGTTGTATTGCAGCCATTTGCTAAAATCATTTAAGTTAATTTTTTTTTTCCCTCAATGTAACTTTTTGTCCTTAATTCTAAGCAGTATGTGTGGAGAAAACCAGGCACTTCTCATCACCTGTACAATACAGTCCCAACAGTGAAGCATGGTGGTGGCAGCATCATGCTGTGGGGGTGTTTTTCAGCTGAAGGGACAGGATTGGTTGCAATCGAGGGAAAGATGAATGCGGCCAAGTACAGGGATATCCTGGACGAAAACCTTCTCCAGAGTGCTCAAGACCTTAGACTGGGCCGAAGGTTCACCTTCCAACAAGACAATGACCCTAAGCACACAGCTAAAATAATGAAGGAGTGGCTTCACAACAACTCCGTGACTGTTCTTGAATGGCCCAGCCAGAGCCCTGACTTAACCCAATTAAGCATCTCTGGAGAGACCTGAAAATGGCTGTCCACCAATGTTTACCATCCAACCTGACAGAACTGGAGAGGATCTGCAAGGAGGAATGGCAGAGGATCCCCAAATCCAGGTGTGAAAAACTTGTTGCATCTTTCCCAAAAAGACTATGGCTGTATTAGATCAAAAGGGTGCTTCTACTAAATACTGAGCAAAGGGTCTGAATACTTAAGACCATGTGATATTTCAGTTTTTCTTTTTTAATAAATATGCACATATGTCAACAATTCTGTGTTTTTCTGTTAATATGGGGTGCTGTGTGTACATTAATGAGAAAAAAAAATATCTTAGCAAATGGCTGCAATATAACAAAGAGTGAAAAATTTAAGGGGGCCTGAATACTTTCCGTACCCACTGTACATTAAGTACAAATAAATCGCCTTGTTTACTAAACGTCTGGTTGGGCCATACAAAACTATGGAAAACACAGAATCATTTACACCAACAATAGTGTAGGGGTAACGCGCACGGCATCAAGTTTTGACGCAAATCGACCCGAGGTTCGAATCCGCCTTTTGCCGAACTTGCTCTACTCCCTTTTCCCATCACATATCAGATCGGAAAGGCATTTACTTTCAATAAAAATTAAGAAAATATTAGAAAAGTGAAAAAGCGTCTAACGTGTTTAATAAGTGTTTATCAGTTAGGGGTAGGTAAACAGACGTGCTGAATTAGAGACAATAAAAGTGAGAGGGTTCAATATCATTGGTCTTAAAAAGTGGGTGGGTCTTGTCTCAGCCACATACAATGGTCCCAACGCCCATGAAACAAACAAACAAACAAACAAACAAACAAACAAACAAGGTAATTTAACATTTATCTTTAGGAATAAATTAATAATAAATTAATAAACAACAACAACAACAATAATAATTAAATTCAATAATACAATTAAGTCATATCAATTAATAATAAACATTAATTAAAAATATTTAAATTTATTACTGACTAGTTATTAAATTATCTAGATTAATTTTATTATAATAATAATAATAATAATAATAATAATAATAATAAAGTTAGTAATAAAAAAATTATAAATAAATCTAGATAATAAATAATTTATTGTGAGAAATATTAAAAGTAAGGTTGTGAGTAAGGTTTATAGGTTTTACACTATAAAACTAATAAAAAAAGTAAAAAAACAATTGTCTAACAACTCATGTTTGAATTACTGAGGTGTATACATTTAAACGTCAATTGTTGGACAATTAGTTGACTAGTAGTCAAACATTATGAGCTTTTTTTTTTTTTTTCAATGCACAGCCATTTAGAGATAGTAGCCCATTTCACTACCATCTCACTGATACGTATGTAATGAATAAAACGTTGTATGTCCAATGGAACAATACAATAAAATCAAATCAAAAATTTGACTCACGTTATATACTATTTCACCATGAATGCTAATAATAGCACAAGCTCAACCTCCCCTCTGACAACTGCATCCCATTGGGCGATGACGTTGAGTGGATGATTACAACAAATGCAATTAGTGCGTTAATATATTCAGTCAAGATGCAGGTTAGTCAGTGTGTTCAATGTGTCGTAAAGGTCCGACCCTGACTCAGCACCCCTGCTGAAATCAGCCCCCCTGCTCGCCCAAGTCTCTCTGTGCATGTTTACTTAGCTCTATCTAATGATGGCCCTTTTACAGCACTCTGCATTAAACTCAAGGGCTCTGGCTGCATCAGATAAATACAGCAAATCAAATAGGCCCGTGTTTGCCCTGCGTCTCCCTGACAGACCCGCAGCGAGTCATTGCAGCGCACTGACCAGCCTGTGTCATCCTAAAACCCTGTCAAACAGACACCCGCAGCCGTCAGTCTATCGCTGCAAATCGCTGGAAAACAAGAGCAGGAGAGAGCAAATAGAAGTTAATGAATGATACAGTGGAGAGTGTAATGATGGGCTGATAAAGGGTCCGGGGGCATCCGTGTGCGCATATGGGGGACTGCACGTACGGTGAAGGTCGGATTCGAGGATGGTGTTGTTGGCAAACACCCCTGGTGTGTTTCGGCAAGCGTGTGCATTCTGTGAAAGCTAGCGCTGGCTAACCCATGGGCTCGTGACATTAATTTCCAGAGGCTTCTTCCCACGTGGGAGGTGTGTGTGTGCTTTACCTTGCTCGCTCGTTCACGATTGTTTTGGGCGGCCAGGTGGCGGGTGCTGTTTGCAGAATTATGACATGGCTCTTTAACACGAAGAAGCTCTTGTTCCAGACGCTTGCACTGAGAGAGAGAGAGAGAGAGAGAGAGAGAGACAGAGAGAGAGAGAGAGAGAGAGAGAGAGAGACAGAGAGAGAGAGAGAGAGAGAGAGAGAGAGAGAGAGAGAGAGAGAGAGAGAGAGAGAGAGAGAGACAGAGACAGAGACAGAGACAGAGACAGAGACAGAGAGAGAGAGAGAGAGAGAGAGAGAGAGAGAGAGAGAGAGGAAGCAGGATCACTTGAATGCATTAAATAACAATTTACCCAGGTGATTAGACCAGCTATAAAGAAGCTTGCTTTTACACTTGGTTACTTTTGCATTAACCAAATTAACTACTGGTGATTCTACCCAGTCACTTTCACTGATTTCTGTACAAACAAAATCTCAGCTGTTTCTCAGAATTGCTCAGAAATTTCCTTGTATTGCAGTATATTATATTTACATTCCAAATAACTGGTTCGATATTACATTCTTACAATCTTATAATCTATAATGAATTGTTTTACGAGGAGTAGGGGTCATTTTATTGACAAAATCATTTAAAATACAAACACTGGTACACAAATATGATTATAACATTTTTGAAAGCGTTTAAATAATATTTGCATTAAAGTTGGCTCAAGATTCTTGTGAAAACCAGTTGCACTGCCACATGGAAAAATAATGTGTATGTAAGCCTGCTCTATGAGAGGTGAAATCTCTGCAGGGTGTAAACCTACATTCTCAGTTATGACTATATTTACAGTAAGAACCTCAACACACACTTGCTGAAATTACTCTCCGTTTGTGTCTGTGATCCCTGGAGGGACAGACTCATTTGTGGTATATTTCAAATATAAAATCACTTTCTTTTATAAAGAAAAAATATGTGAGCTTTGAAATGTCCATACAGTGGAAAGAGAAGTAGTTTCAGCCACTTCAGTAACTCAATAGCATTCATATCTTGCATTCATGCTTGTGAAGCACTTTGAGTTGCATTTCATGTATGAAAAGTGCTATACAAATAAATGTTTATTATAATTATTATTATTGTTGTTGTTATATATTAGGAAAATGCTCATCACAAATTACTTCTTGTGTTTGACCTTTCTATCCATCTATCCATCCATCCATCGAGTTAAACTGTGTCAGAACAAATTCATCTCGATAATGTCAGATATCTTTGATAGAAAGGTATGTAAAAGGTCACATTAGCAATTAAAGAAAAAACACTTAAGCAAAACATGTTCAGGTCAAAGTGTGAATAATTTTGGTCCCAAATTTGTATAAATTTTACTGGTTGTCCACTGTATGAAGAATTTGTGGGTATAATATGTCACAGTTTACTTTACACACACACACACACACACATGTGTGTGTGTGTGTGTGTGTGTGTGTGTGTGTGTGTGTGTGTGTGTGTGTATGTGTATGTGTATGTGTATGTGTATGTGTATGTATATATATATGTGTATATATATATATATATATATATATATATATGTATATATATATATATATATATATATATATATATATATATATATATATATATATATATATATATATATATATATATATATATATATATATATATATATATATATATATATATATATATATATATATAGATAGATATATAAATATTCATTCATTCATTTCACTAATTCCATTCAAAAAGTGAAACTTGTATATTATATTCATTCATTACACACAGACTGATATATTTCAAATGTTTATTTCTTTTAATTTTGATGATTATAACTGACAACTAAGGAAAATCCCAAATTCAGTATCTCTATATAGAAAATTAGAATATTGTGAAAAGGTTGAATATTGAAGACACCTGGTGCCACACTCTAATCAGCTGATGAACTCAAAACACCTGCAAAGGCCTTTAAATGTTCTCTCAGTCTAGTTCTGTAGGCTACACAATCATGGGGAAGACTGCTGACTTGACAGTTGTCCAAAAGACGACCATTGACACCTTGCACAAGGAGGGCAAGAAACAAAAAGTCATTGCAAAAGAGACTGGCTGTTCACAGAGCTCTGTGTCCAAGCACATTAATAGAGAGGCGAAGGGAAGGAAAAGATGTGGTAGAAAAAAAGTGTACAAGCAACAGGGATAACAGCACCCTGGAGAGGATTGTGAAACACAACCCATTCAAAAATGTGGGGGAGATTCACAAAGAGTGGACTGCAGCTGGAGTCACTGCTTCAAGAACCACTATGCACAGACGTATGCAAGACATGGGTTTCAGCTGTCGCATTCCTTGAGTCAAGCCACTCTTGAACAACAGACAGCGTCAGAAGCGTCTCGCCTGGGCTAAAGACAAAAAGGACTGGACTGCTGCTGAGTGCTCCAAAGTTATGTTCTCTGATGAAAGTAAATCAGGGTCCCAGAGTCTGGAGGAAGAGAGGAGAGGCACACAATCCACATTGCTTGAGGTCCAGTGTAAAGTTTCCACAGTCAGTGATGGTTCGGGGTGCCATGTCATCTGCTGGTGTTGGTCCACTGTGTTTTCTGAGGTCCAAGGTCAACGCAGCCGTATACCAGGAAATTTTAGAGCACTTCATGCTTCCTGCTGCTGACCAACTTTATGGAGATGCAGATTTCATTTTCCAACAGGACTTGGCACCTGCACACAGTGCCTTAGCAACCAGTACCTTGTTTAAGGACCATGGTATCCCTGTTCTTAATTGGCCAGCAAACTTGCCTGACCTTAACCCCATAGAAAATCGTGTTTTGTGAAGAGGGAGATGCGATATGCCAGACCCAACAATGCAGAAGAACTGAAGGCCACTATCAGAGCAACCTGGGCTCTCATAACACCTGAGCAGTGCCACAGACGGATCAACTCCATGCCACGCCGCATTGCTGCAGTAATTCAGGCAAAAGGAGCCCCAACTAAGTATTGAGTGCTGTACATGCTCATACTTTTCATGTTCATACTTTTCAGTTGGCCAAGATTTCTAAAAATCCTTTCTTTGTATTGGTCTTAAGTAATATTCTAATTTTCTGAGATACTGAATTTGGGATTTTCCTTAGTTGTCAGTTATAATCATCAAAATTAAAAGAAATAAACATTTGAAATATATCAGTCTGTGTGTAATGAATGAATATAATATACAAGTTTCACTTTTTGAATGGAATAAGTGAAATAAATCAACTTTCTGATGATATTCTAATTATATGACCAACACCTGTATATGTATGTATGTATGTGTATATATGTATATGTATGTGTGTGTGTAATTATATTATATATATACACACTCACCTAAAGGATTATTAGGAACACCTGTTCAATTTTTCATTAATGCAATTATCTAAATCAACCAATCACATGGCAGTTGCTTCAATGCATTTAGGGGTGTGGTCCTGGTCAAGACAAACTCCTGAACTCCAAACTGAATGTCAGAATGGGAAAGAAAGGTGATTTAAGCAATTTTGAGCGTGGCATGGTTGTTGGTGCCAGACGGGCCGGTCTGAGTATTTCACAATCTGCTCAGTTACTGGGATTTTCACGCACAACCATTTCTAGGGTTTACAAAGAATGGTGTGAAAAGGGAAAAACATCCAGTATGCGGCAGTTCTGTGGGCGAAAATGCCTTGTTGATGCTAGAGGTCAGAGGAGAATGGGCCAACTGATTCAAGCTGATAGAAGAGCAACTTTGACTGAAATAACCACTCGTTACAACCGAGGTATGCAGCAAAGCATTTGTGAAGCCACAACACACACAACTTTGAGGCGGATGGGCTACAACAGCAGAAGACCCCACCGGGTATCACTCATCTCCACTACAAATAGGAAAAAGAGGCTACAATTTGCACGAGCTCACCAAAATTGGACAGTTGAAGACTGGAAAAATGTTGCCTGGTCTGATGAGTCACGATTTCTGTTGAGACATTCAGATGGTAGAGTCAGAATTTGGCGTAAACAGAATAAGAACATGAATCCATCATGCCTTGTTACCACTGTGCAGGCTGGTGGTGGTGGTGTAATGGTGTGGGGGATGTTTTCTTGGCATACTTTAGGCCCCTTAGTGCCAATTGGGCATCGTTTAAATGCCACGGCCTACCTGAGCATTGTTTCTGACCATGTCCATCCCTTTATGACCACCATGTACCCATTCTCTAATTGCCACTTCCAGCAGGATAATGCACCATGTCACAAAGCTTGAATCATTTCAAATTGGTTTCTTGAACATGACAATGAGTTCACTGTACTAAAATGGCCCCCACAGTCACCAGATCTCAACCCAATAGAGCATCTTTGGGATGTGGTGGAACGGGAGCTTCATGCCCTGGATGTGCATCCCACAAATCTCCATCAACTGCAAGATGCTATCCTATCAATATGGGCCAATATTTCTAAAGAATGCTTTCAGCACCTTGTTGAATCAATGCCACGCAGAATTAAGGCAGTTCTGAAGGCGAAAGGGGGTCAAACACAGTATTAGTATGGTGTTCCTAATAATCCTTTAGGTGAGTGTGTATATATATGTGTATGTGTATGTGTGTGTGTGTGTGTGTGTGTGTGTGTGTGTGTGTGTGTGTGTGTGTGTGTGTGTGTGTGTGTGTATACACTCACCTAAAGGATTATTAGGAACACCATACTAATACTGTGTTTGACCCCCTTTCGCCTTCAGAACTGCCTTAATTCTACGTGGCATTGATTCAACAAGGTGCTGAAAGCATTCTTTAGAAATGTTGGCCCATATTGATAGGATAGCATCTTGCAGTTGATGGAGATTTGTGGGATGCACATCCAGGGCACGAAGCTCCCGTTCCACCACATCCCAAAGATGCTCTATTGGGTTGAGATCTGGTGACTGTGGGGGCCATTTTAGTACAGTGAACTCATTGTCATGTTCAAGAAACCAATTTGAAATGATTCGAGCTTTGTGACATGGCATGGTGCATTATCCTGCTGGAAGTAGCCATCGGAGAATGGGTACATGGTGGTCATAAAGGGATGGACATGGTCAGAAACAATGCTCAGGTAGGCCATGGCATTTAAACGATGCCCAATTGGAACTAAGGGGCCTAAAGTGTGCCAAGAAAATATCCCCCACACCATTACACCACCACCACCAGCCTGCACAGTGGTAACAAGGCATGATGGATCCATGTTCTCATTCTGTTTACGCCAAATTCTGACTCTACCATCTGAATGTCTCAACAGAAATCGAGACTCATCAGACCAGGCAACATTTTTCAGTCTTCAATTGTCCAATTTTGGTGAGCTTGTGCAAATTGTAGCCTTTTTCCTATTTGTAGTGGAGATGAGTGGTACCCGGTGGGGTCTTCTGCTGTTGTAGCCCATCCGCCTCAAGGTTGTGTGTGTTGTGGCTTCACAAATGCTTTGCTGCATACCTCGGTTGTAACAAGTGGTTACTTCAGTCAAAGTTGCTCTTCTATCAGCTTGAATCAGTCGGCCCATCCCCTCTGACCTCTAGCATCAACAAGGCATTTTCGCCCACAGGACTGCCGCATACTGGATGTTTTTCCCTTTTCACACCATTCTTTGTAAACCCTAGAAATGGTTGTGTGTGAAAATCCCAGTAACTGAGCAGATTGTGAAATACTCAGACGGCCCGTCTGGCACCAACAACCATGCCACGCTCAAAATAGCTTAAATCACCTTTCTTTCCCATTCTGATATTCAGTTTGGAGTTCAGGAGATTGTCTTGACCAAGACCACACCCCTAAATGCATTGAAGCAACTGCCATGTGATTGGTTGATTAGATAATTGCATTAATGAGAAATTGAACAGGTGTTCCTAATAATCCTTTAGGTGAGTGTGTATATGTATATATATATATATATATATATATATATATATATATATATATATATATATATATATATATATATATATATATATATATATATATATATATATATATATATATATATATATATATATATATATATATATACACACATACATACATACATACATACATACATACATACATACATACATACATACATACATACATACACACACACACATACACATATAACTCCCTATCCACAATAATGTCCTCTCCTCATTTTTCCCATACAATACGAGACTCTCCAGCCGACTTTCATACAGACAGAGAGACAGACAGGCGGTTTAAACACACACCGATGCGACCAGCTCTTTGGTGGGTATTATTGTAAGTAGGCTTGTTTTCTACCAGTCCATATGTGCTCCTCTCCATGTGCACATTCCAGGATCGACGGACACTTACCAGGAATGTAAACCATCCTCACGGCCTGACAAGACCCAATGTTTCAACATTCAGCCGTCTCAAAGAGTAGCGCCCGCGCAAACAAGCCTCTCAGCCACCGACCCCACTCCTGTCTCTTTCCTCTGCAGACTAAAATAATACCGCTGCCGTCCAGACAAAACACACAGCTCCTCTTTAGTGTCAGCCTGAGTTATGGTTCTAGGGCTGCAGATGTCTTTTAAGGGGAAACGTATTTTAATCAGAATGCACCTCTGCGGTGACGCAAAAGGCCAACATTGCCGTCAGTGCCCCAAAAATAACCAGGGTGAAATGGTGCATAGGAACCGACACATTATCCTATTTTAACTTTTTAACCCACCAATTAAAGCTTCAGATGATAATATAAAACAGCACAACACAGGCGTAGAAATAAGAGGTCTGAACCACGTGATTGCATGTTCTATAAGTGGAAAAAAATTCAGAGGAATAAGATCTCAAGACAATCAGCCAACCCTAATTCACCACGAGATGCGACTCAATTTCCTCTCTCACTTTAACATCAGCACTCTATCAAGATCAAGAGAAATTCAATAAGCGCCCAGCGCAGGGACATAACGAAGCAGATCTTATTCTCTGCGTTAACTGTGAGGAGAGGAAGGAAGTGAGAATAAGATTTATTTCCTACAGCACTTATCCAGCTTTTCATATTCCGGCAGGCCAAAGGGATGTGGCGGCCCTCTGCCTGCAGCCGGGCTCTAATCCCTACGAGATGAGGAGAGAGATGGGTGGAACGGCAGGGGAGGGAGATATCCTTGAGGATAGAGAGAGGACCCATTCCCGTCTCAGAGGGATTAGGCGTGGGGTTTGCAACTTACTTCTGAAATTACCCCACAGATTCAGGTTTTTGGCCCCAATGAAAAACCTTCTAGGGGACGTTTCGCAGCCATGTGCTGGTGGGTTTTGGGCGGAGTTAGAAGAGTGACACCTGGCCTTCTGTTCATTTCCGAGAAGTTGACACAGGTTGTCACGGTTGAGCTGTCACTGGCTTTCCAGCTGCATTTATCTGCACGACAGGATTTATTTTATGAATCTGGCCTACCTCCAATAAAAGACTCAGTCGATCAGAAGAATCTGAGCTATACAAGTACATTTACAAAATGAACAGGGCAAAATATAAGCATAAGGTCTCTATTAATTGTTTTCCCCATTTTTTTATTTTATTAAATGAGTTATCTTAGACCCTCTTATATCCTTTGGACATTGAAAATTAATTGCTATAATAGCATATCATAAAAAAAAAATACATACACAACTTGAATGACGTGCAAGAACAAACCTCTAGCTGAAGCTTAAACGTTCTCACACGTCATTCAAAATTTTGACTAAACCACTCAAATCATATGGATTTAGTTTTCCGATCTCTTTATGAACTTTTTGAAGCGTCAAAGTTGCAATGGCATAGGCTGTTTATGGAGGGATCAGAGAGCTCTCAGATTTCATCAAAAATATCTTGATTTGTATTCTGAAGATTTGAAGGTTGGAACGACATGAGGGTGAGGAATTAATTACACAATTTTCATTTTTGGGTGAACTAACCCTTTAAGAGTCAATGACTTTACAGAGTGCTTGACTCTTGCATTGTCAGTACAAGATCTATACAATCCAAAAATTGATGCACCTTTTGATGGAAATAACATCACAATGCAAGAGTCGAGCACTGTGTTAAGTCTACTCCAGCACATCCCAAAGACTTTCAATGAATTTAAGGTCTGGACTGGTGAAAATTACTCTTCATTCTTTCACAATTTGAGCCTGATGAATCTTGACATTGTCATCCTGGAATATGGCCATGATGTGTCTTACATGGTTGTTTAATGCCATTTCATGCATTCAGACTTATTTACATGGTTAAAGAGTTAGATTTTCATGCTAATCATGGCCAAAGTAAAAAATAAATTAAAAAAGTTGGACGTATGACATAGTATTTCTGTGCCCAATACACTCCTTCAGGGTTCATATATGTTTCTGAAAGGTTTTTTGAGTATGGCCCTGGTATGACTTCATAAAGGGTGTAATTCCTTGTATGGGCACTTCTCCCGTCTGAGCGTGTGCACACATCAACCAGAGTGAGAGCAAGAGCACGCCCATCAATGTGCTTCATTCGGGTTACAGGAGCCATCGGCAGCGCTGTACAGGACCTGCTCGAGAAAGATTTGACATTTTTGTTTTTAGACCACGAAATCACTAAAGAAGTGTGTTTTTGGTGTTGAGGGAAAGAGAACCTTGTTCAGCTTCCCAATGAACCCAGCGTTAAGGAAACAGTGGATGCAGTTTGTTTTTCTGGGGCAGCAACGGAGTTGTGCAAGTGTGTTTTGTTTGTTCCCAGCATTTTGGTGACAAATGTTTTATAAACAAGGCCCAGTTTGATGCATTTGCATATAATTTGAAACTGAACGATGGGGCTTTAATCTTAGGTGAACTATCCCTTTAAGTTACAGTTTTGCTGGTCAACACAATGGCTGTGGGAGCAGTTGTGGCCTAATGGTTAGCAAGTCAGACTTGTAACCCGAAGGTCACAGGTTTGAGTCTCGGTAGGTGGAGTTCAATACTCACTGCTGTGTGTGTAGCCTTGATGCCAGCTGAACTTAGGCCCGCCCACAACATTTGAGGTCGGGAAGTTCGGTCTGGACTTGATCCGTTGTGGAGCAACTATACTCGAACAAGAGCTGTTTGGACCAATCAAATTGTCAGGATGGGCTTTATACGACGATGGACAGATAACGTAACGTAATCATCCATATCATCATGGGTTGAATTCGTTCTAATCCTAAACGGAGAACTTGTTCGCAAATGCATTCACCTTTACTATTTCTCTCAAAAATTATGATCGTGTTGGTAAGTACTCCGTGCATCCTTAAATTATTTTTACAACAACAGCAAAGATCATTTACACCACTGGTCATTATATAGATCAGTGGTTTACACTAATTTTCTTCTTCTGCTTCTCCCAGCATGCATGCAGTTGAGTTCTGTTGACAACTATGCATTGCTCGTCACTCACTCCATTGCTCTGATTGGTTGTAGTTCTATCCAATTGAGTGCAGAGGCAATTTCTTTCCTGGTTCGGTTGAAACACGCCTCATAATCACAGCCCAATGGAGCAGTATCAGACTCATATTCTGACTAGAATCTAAGTATGATGACGTCAGGCTAGTGTGTGTGCACTGGAATGGGTGAAATGCAGAGCACAAATTCCGAGTATAGGACACCATACTTGGCTACATGTCGCGTGACACTGCAGATCTGCCAGCTAGACCAGCACAGAACCAGCATAAACCCTAGTAGGAACATGCATGGGAATTCCCATAGAGTAGTTTGGTTAACTGTGAGGAGAGGAAGGAACTGTTCATAAACAGGCCTTTTTGGGTAATATCACTCACAATGAGCAGTCTATAGACCTACAGTAGTGCCAAGTACTGCACTAGCCTATATCCACATCCCATGTGGGGCATCCCTGACAGTGTATTTTAAAAATTAATATAAAAATATAAAAATTCAAAAGTTTATGGTCTGTAAGAAATTAATTCACCATGGACGCATATAGATAGATCAATAGATCAAAAGTGACAGTAAAGACGTTTATAATGTTACAAAAGATTTCTATTTCAAATAAATGTTTTTTTTTGGAACCTCAAAGAATCATGAAAAATCAGCATATTAGAATGATTTCTGAAGGATCATGTGACACTAAAGACTGGAGTAATGATGCTGAAAATTCAGTTTGCCATTGCAGGAATAAATTACACTTTAATATAGATAAGGAAGACAGAAAGCATTCCAATCAAAAGTTTTCCTGCAAATCCAACCATTGAAATATTAGAGGAGATTATACCTTGCAACCACCTACACCGATGAATTTACAATCACATGAAGAGTTTCCATCTTTACTCTTTATGCTTTTATCTACACTACATTTCACTTTTACTGCCAGAATCCCCCTTATTTTTGGCAAAATAAAAGTGTTGCATCTCCTAAAACACCACCTAATAGACATTAAAACTGATTACAGTAAATTTCCAGTCTGAGATGCTCTTCATTTCTGAGTGTCACAAGTCTGGGAAATCAAATAATCAGAAAGGCCTCAATGACCTGTCCCATCACACCTGATAAAAGTTACAACACACAGTATCCTCTGACCCAAACACCAGGAATGACCGCTAGATACAATTCCATGTCCAAATAATGAAATCAAGCACATTATATAACACCAACTATGAAATGTAGGTAGCATTTATCAACAAAGAAATCCCAGCAAATACATCCACTGCCCCACACTTGAACTCTATGATGAAGCTGAATATCTGGATGTCAATATTTAGCTACCTGCTTGTTTGTTTTCATTTGATTGAATTATGTGTGTAGGAACGATATACCAAATATTTGAGGTTATGCAGCAATATTTGTCCCTACATGTGAATTAGGTAGCTGGTGTGTTGATTCTTAAATCAGTGCAGGATCTGTGAATAAACACAGATGTATGTGCTTTAATAGACCAATAATCAAAGTCATCTTGCAGAGGAGTTAAAACGCAGGAGGAGGAGAGATAGTCAATATTTAGAGAGTCGTATTTGATTTTTTTTCTATGGTGTAAAGGTTTCTGGCTTGGTACACAACTACTGTGAGTGGAGTGTTTAGGGCTGGTGTGTGTTAGGATTGACCCTTAGTGGAGAGCATGTATGTGTTGTAGGTTTGTACCCTGGTTAAAGCAGTGTCTCTTTCCTCTATGACAGCTTTCATCTCCTCGGAGGTGATCTGGGAGCGACGCTCTCTGGCCCTCTGGATCTGCTCGATGATGGCCGCCCCGCTCTGCTCGATAGCGAGGGCAGAGTCCGCGCTGTTAACCCTGTTCAGCAGCTCTTCCAGGTCCTGACCAGAGCATACAAATAAAATAAATAAATAAATAAATAAATAAATAAATAAATAAATAAATAATAATAATAATAATAATAATAATAATTCACAATTCATCAGGCAAATAGCATTTTTAAATATTTGTTCATATAGTGGTGTTTGCATGTGCAAAACTCTTCTGAGTGGGTAGAACAGTTAATTGAGCCATTAGACATATGCAGTTTTTGCTGAATATCATATTTGATACATCAAACTTACATATAAGTGTGATATAGTGAGAATATGGAGAATAATTTTATTCAAAGGGCCCAAAATGAGAATGATTTGCAATTTGGTGCAGTTTTATGTCCAGCTATAGCTTGTAAATCAATCTATATCTCCCAATAATAATCTTAGTAAGATAATATTTCAATGCTTAGTTTTATAATTAAAGATACTCATAAAATACTCATATTGAGACTACAGTTACTTTTTATTGATTACATAATTACATGTAAATTATTTATAATTCATTTCTTTTTTTCTTAATGAATAATACAATTTAAGTTCACAGTTCTCTGATGTCAGTTAATGATCACATAACATGCAGGTAAACATCTTTTTTTACTAAGCTTTTTATTTTGATTGTTTTTATTTTTAAATTATTTAAATTCTATTTTTTTGTTATTTCAATTACTTGTGTAATAGCTTTTCATTAAACTCACGTTCCATCATAAACTCAAATCTGTAAAACCCTGGTGTAATGTAATTTTAATGCACTTCATGTTGTTGATAAAATATATTATTTTTCATACTCCAAAAAATATATATTTTCTTTCTATTTGTATATTTATATCAATATGTTATACGATTATCCTATTAAAATCAATGTGATAAACAAGTTAGGCAAAAGTAATCAAAAAGTAGTCTGAATATATCATTTTAAATGTGTAATGGATTACATTACTAACTACAATTTTGGCCCCACTTTATATTAGGTAGCCTTAACTACTATGTACTTACATCAAAAAATAAGTACAATGTACTTATTGTGTTCATATTGTATTGCTAAACACTTTTGCTGATATTGAGGTGGGATACAGGTAAAGTTAGGGCCAGGTGTGGTGGTTGGGTAAGTTTAAGGGTAGGGTTAGGGGCAGGTGTGGTGGTACGGGTAAGTTTAAGGGTAAGGGTTAGGGGCAGGTGTGGTGGTGTGGGTAAGTTTAAGGGTAAAGTTAGGGCCAGGTGTGGTGGTGTGGGTAAGTTTAAGGGTAGGGTTAGGGGCAGGTGTGGTGGTATGGGTAAGTTTAAGGGTAAAGTTAGGGACAGGTGTGGTGGTATGGGTAAGTTTAAGGGTAAAGTTAGGGACAGGTGTGGTGGTGTGGGTAAGTTTAAGGGTAGGGTTAGGGGCAGGTGTGGTGGTGTGGGTAAGTTTAAGGGTAAGGTTAGGGACAGGTGTGGTGGTATGGGTAAGTTTAAGGGTAGGGTTAGGGGTAGGTGTGGTGGTGTGGGTAAGTTTAAGGGTAAAGTTAGGGGCAGGTGTGGTGGTATGGGTAAGTTTAAGGGTAAAGTTAGGGGCAGGTGTGGTGGTATGGGTAAGTTTAAGGGTAGGGTTAGGGGCAGGTGTGGTGGTGTGGGTAAGTTTAAGGGTAAGGTTAGGGACAGGTGTGGTGGTATGGGTAAGTTTAAGGGTAAAGTTAGGGACAGGTGTGGTGGTGTGGGTAAGTTTAAGGGCAGTGTTAGGGACAGGTGTGGTGGTATGGGTAAGTTTAAGGGTAAAGTTAGGGGCAGGTGTGGTGGTATGGGTAAGTTTAAGGGTAGGGTTAGGGGCAGGTGTGGTGGTGTGGGTAAGTTTAAGGGTAAGGTTAGGGACAGGTGTGGTGGTATGGGTAAGTTTAAGGGTAAAGTTAGGGACAGGTGTGGTGGTACTGGTAAGTTTAAGGGTAGTGTTAGGGACAGGTGTGGTGGTATGGGTAAGTTTAAGGGTAAAGTTAGGGACAGGTGTGGGGGTATGGATAAGTTTAAGGGTAAAGTTAGGGACAGGTGTGGTGGTATGGTTAAATTTATGGATAAAGTTAGGGACAGGTGTGGTGGTATGGGTAAGTTTAAGGGTAAAGTTAGGGACAGGTGTGGTGGTACGGGTAAGTTTAAGGGTAGTGTTAGGGACAGGTGTGGTGGTATGGGTAAGTTTAAGGGTAAAGTTAGGGACAGGTGTGGTGGTATGGTTAAATTTATGGATAAAGTTAGGGACAGGTGTGGTGGTATGGGTCAGTTTAAGGGTAAAGTTAGGGACAGGTGTGGTGGTATGGGTAAGTTTAAGGGTAAAGTTAGGGACAGGTGTGGTGGTATGGTTAAGTTTAAGGGTAAAGTTAGGGACAGGTGTGGTGGTATGGGTAAGTTTAAGGGTAAAGTTAGGGACAGGTGTGGTGGTATGGTTAAATTTAAGGGTAAAGTTAGGGACAGGTGTGGTGGTATGGGTAAGTTTAAGGGTAGGGTTAGGGGCAGATGTGGTGGTATGGGTAAGTTTTATGGTAAAGTTAGGGACAGGTGTGGTGGTATGGGTAAGTTTAAGGGTAGGATTAGGGACAGGTGTGGGGGTATGGTTAAGTTTAAGGGTAAAGTTAGGGACAGGTGTGGTGGTATGGGTAAGTTTTAGGGTAAAGTTAGGGACAGGTGTGGTGGTACGGGTAAGTTTAAGGGTAGGGTTAGGGGCAGATGTGGTGGTATGGGTAAGTTTTATGGTAAAGTTAGGGACAGGTGTGGTGGTATGGGTAAGTTTAAGGGCAGGATTAGGGACAGGTGTGGGGGTATGGTTAAGTTTAAGGGTAAAGTTAGGGACAGGTGTGGTGGTGTGGGTAAGTTTAATGTTATTACATGCAGGTATTTAAAAAAATGTAAGTACAATGTAAAAACATTTATGTACACAATAAGTGCATTGTATCAAATGATTAATTTAAATGTTAGTACATAGTAGTTAAGGCCACTTAATAAAAAGTGGGTCCACAATTTTTGTAATGTAATTTGGAATCAGTAACTGACTATAATTTGTAAGTAATCTACCCAGCACAGTTGATACATTTAACAATTTTTCTAAAAACAAAATATGATAGAAAATGGATGATCAAGTTGCGTCAGTCCATTAAGTGTTCATATTGAAATATTAATAACAATATTAAAGTTATTCTTGGGTTTAATTTTACTTTAAGGACATTTTAGAATTATACTAAAAGGCCTTTTACTTGCTGAAAAAGTATAAACTATCAATCAGATGACAGAAGACGTGTATTAGATTGTGTACAACAGGTTTTTCATCAAAGTTTTGATCATGTTGATAATTTTCAGATCTTAGACATTTGAATAACAATAAGGATTTATTTGTTAACATTAGTTAGTTAATGTTAATCTCAACATTTACAACAACATTTTATCATCCATAGTTGCATCTGTTAACATTAGGTAAAGCACTATGAACTAACATGATCAACATTTTCATTAACTATCATAACAAAGGTTAAACACTGTAAAAATCTATTGCTCATTGTTAGTTTATGTTAGGTAATGCATTAAGTAACATTAAAAAATGAGACCTTATTGTAAAGTGTTACTAAAATTTGTGTAACAAATATAATACAGTAGACTTTAGTTGGGTTAAATGCGGTATAGTGAATCACTCCTGAAATTACAATGGTTGACATATGGGTACCTACAGCAATGTTTTGCACATTCACAGATGGCAATAACCACTTATTCACTATTTTCGATAAAAGAAACATCAGCGACTGGAGGTGTTAATGTTGAGCAGTTGTTACTAAGCCACTGACAATAGAAGCACATTTCAAAGTCTAAGGTATGTTTGGATTATTTTATTGTCCACCAGGTAAAAATCATACGTCTGATTGCTTAGAAAAGTACTCGAAAACAACTCCTAAGCTACATGATTTAAGATATAATTCATGTTAACGTGCAATAGATGCAGCGAAAATTAAGAAACCCAAGTAAGCATCAAAACAAGCCTTTCCTGTGGCTGTTTTTTCATTTAAGACAGTCGGACAAAAAGGGTACACAGAACAATCAGAGATGAAATTCTCCAGTGAGGAAGGCTTACCACATCACTTTCTTCAGGTTTAATATTCTCCAGCCTAGAGAGAGATGGAGAGAGAGAAAAAAATGTGTGAGAGAGAGAGAAATAGAGAAATGAAATGTAGTGAGCTTCCTTGAGTTTCCTTTATGTCACTCTGCAAAATGAGATCACTTCCCAAATCCAGTAATTGCATTCTGTGGGTTTTGGTATGAAAGCAGAAGACACACTCAGAGATATTAAAAGTGCCACCCGCTCGTGCTGTTATTCCACTGTAATGCCCATTCTGCTCAAAACTGACAGCGAATTGTTAAGTTATTAATGTTTACTACTTTATATGACTATTGGGATCAATTGTTCATATGTGTGGTGAAACGGAGAGATGGATTAGGCCTGAATCTTTTGTGCCACACCTGCCATGAGCATCTTTATAAAGGCAAAGACAACAGTAATTATGGAACCAAACGCCTGGAGACACACGGGTCACAAACTGGTGGAAATATTTATGATTTTGAAGGTTTTTCATATGGACCTCTATAACAAATGCACAGTCACATAGATTTGCTCGTGGCTAATGTAGATCAACGGCATGACTAGTAAAATCTTGAGGATTCGCAATAAATGTATGAAATATATACAGTGGCAAAGGTCTGAGATCACACTTTCTTTTTTTAAATCTGGAAACAAACAAAAAAACTCTAGGATTTTGAGTAGGGATGCACCGATATGAAAATTTTGGGCGATACTGATAACCGGTAATTCTATATATTTGAAAGCTGATAACCGATATATTGGCTGATAAATCTAAATACAAATTTTTTATTAGAAAATTAAAAGGTCTCACCATTAAAAGCTATCTAAAATAAAAATATCTTATGTAGCTTATATGACAGACTTATGCTGCACATGTTGTACTCAACTGTATTTTCCTTTTTTGAAGTGATTTAAATCATATTTCAAACAATTCAAAACCATCATGGCGAACAGTGCGCATCTGAAGTGTCTGAAGTGTGAAAATGTTATTATTGGGCTGATAACGATAATATTTAAAAAAGGTATTTCTAAAAACGGCTAATATATGTCTAATAGTTTATTACTGAAATTTAAATTTAAATTTGAAAAATTACAAATATAATACAAAAATTAACTATATATACACAATACAGGTGCTGGTCATATAATTGGAATATCATCAAAAGTTGATTTATTTCACTAATTCCATTCAAAAAGTGAAACTTGTATATTATATTCATTCATTACACACAGACTGATATATTTCAAATGTTTATTACTTTTAATTTTGATGATTATAACTGACAACTAAGGAAAATACCAAATTCAGTATCTCAGAAAATTAGAATATTACTTAAGACCAATACAAAGAAAGGATTTTTAGAAATCTTGGCCAACTGAAAAGTATGAACATGAAAAGTATGAGCATGTACAGCACTCAATACTTAGTTGGGGCTCCTTTTGCCTGAATTACTGCAGCAATGCGGCGTGGCATGAAGTCGATCAGTCTGTGGCACTGCTCAGGTGTTATGAGAGCCCAGGTTGCTCTGATAGTGGCCTTCAGCTCTTCTGCATTGTTGGGTCTGGCATATCGCATCTTCCTCTTCACAATACCCCATAGATTTTCTATGGGGTTAAGGTCAGGCGAGTTTGCTGGCCAATTAAGAACAGGGATACCATGGTCCTTAAAACCAGGTACTGGTTGCTTTGGCACTGTGTGACTCTGGGACCCTGATTTCCAAAGGAAATGCAAAATTTACTTTCATCAGAGAACATAACTTTGGAGCACTCAGCAGCAGTCCAGTCCTTTTTGTCTTTAGCCCAGACGAGACACTTCTGACGCTGTCTGTTGTTCAAAAGTGGCTTGACACAAGGAATGCGACAGCTGAAATCCATGTCTTGCATTTTAGAAAACATTTAATGCTTTTTTTATGCATGCCAGGGTGGCATTTATTTGATAAAAAAAATAAATATTTTTTTTTTTAAAAAGAGTAAAACGTCTCGGTTACGTATGGTAACCCTCGTTCCCTGAAGGAGGGAACGGACACGTACGTCGGACGTCACAGACGAATTGGGATCACTTCAGGGAACCCCTATCAGCTTCGAGATATAGAGAACAGGCCAATGAGAATTGGCATGTGAGATTTGCATCTCGAGCTCCGTCCCGCACCACGGGTATAAAGCGGAAGCAAAATGCAGTGCACATTTGTTTTTCACTGAGGAGCCGAACTAGTGACTCGGCCATGCAGTGATGGTACAGCAACTGTGATGACGGGACCTACGTCTCCGTTCCCTCCTTCAGGGAACGAGGGTTACCATACATAACCGAGACGAACGTGTTGGGTGTCGCCCAGCCCGCAGCTCTACAAATATCTGTGTAATGAAGTTCGTATGTTCGTAACAGATGAAGAGCTGCTCTGAGGTCCTGAAGCTTTGCGTTCTGTCCACATAAGTCCGCAGGGCGCGGACGGGACAGAGAGAAGCTAGGGCTGGGTCTGCCTCCTCCAAAGGCAGCGCTTGTAGGCTCACCACCTGGTCCCAGAAGGGAGTGGTGGGAACCTTGGGCACATATCCGGGCCGGGGTCTCAGGATTACATGAGAGTTACCCACCCCAAATTCCAGGCACGATTCGTCAACCGAAAATGCCTGCAGGTCCCCTACCCTCTTGATGGAGACCAATGCAGTCAGGAGTACTGTCTTCAGAGACAGAATTTTTAACTCAGCTGACTGCAAAGGCTCAAAGGGAGGTCTCTGCAGTGCGGTCAGCACCAGAGACAGGTCCCAAGAGGGTATAGAGGGAGGACGAGGCGGATTTAGTCTCCTCGCCCCCCTCAGGAGCCTGACGATCAGATTGTGCTTCCCTAATGACTTTCCACCTTCCAAATCATGATTCGCGGCGATAGCGGCAACATAAACTTCGAGGGTGGAGGGATACAACCTTCGCTCCTACCCGTCTTGTAGGAAGGAAAGCACAGATCTGATCGAACATCTTCGGGGGTCTTCTCGGCGAGAAGAACACCAATCGACGAACAGGTTCCACAATGCATAGAGGCTCCTCGTAGAGGGAGCTCTAGCGGAAGTGATGGTGTCTACCACAGCCTGTGGTAGGCCACCTAGAACCTCCGCATCCCATCCAGGGACCAGACATGGAGCTTCGGAGGTCCGGACGCGGGTGCCAGAGGGTGCCCCGTCTCTGAGTCAGGAGGTCCTTCCTCAGAGGAATGGGCCAAGGAGGTGCTATTGCGAGGAGCACTAGTTCCGGGAACCAAGGCCTGTTGGGCCAATACGGTGCAACCAACAGGACTTGCTCCTCATCCTCCCTGACCTTGCAAGGTGTCTGTGCGAGAAGGCTCACTGGGGGATACACACATCTGCGTAGGCCCCGGGGCCAGCTGTGTGTCAGAGCATCCGACCCGAGGGTGCCCCCGGTCAGAGAATATAACAACTGGCAGTGGGTCGTGTCCGGGGCGGCAAACAGGTCTACCTGTGCGGTTCCGAAGCGACTTCAAATCAGCTGGACCCCGGCACCTCGGAGTCATTTGGAGGGTTCCACTGTTCCACTGTGCAATGCGCATCTCAGGACTCGGTCGTGTAGCCAGTGTTGAAGCGGTCTCATATGAAGCAATCCCAATGGCATTACTGCGGCTGCGGATGCCATATGCCCCAGGAACCTCTGAAAATGTTTCAGTGGTACCACTGTCCTGCGTTTGAATGAATTCACGCAGTTCAACACCGATTGGATGCGCTCCTCTGTGAAGCGTGCTGTCAGGGCGACCGAATCCATCTCCATACTGAGAAAAGAGATCCTCTGCGTGGGGCAGAGTTTGCTCTTCTCCCAGTTGACCTGAAGCCCCAACTGGCTGAGGTGACTGAGCACCAAGTCCCAGGCAAAGATCAACCAGTCATTGAGGTAGTTGAGGATGTGAACACCACTCTCTCTCATGGGAGCAATGGCCGCCTCCCTGACTTTCGTGAAGACACGGGGCGACAGGGCCAGCCCAAAGGTTAGGACTTTGTACTGATATGCTCGTCCGTCGAATGCAAAGCATAGGAACGGTCTGTGACGAGGGAGAATCGAGACATGAAAGTACACGTCCTTCAGGTCGATCGCTGCAAACCAATCTTGGGGACGGACGTACCTGAAGATGCGTTTCTGCGTTAGCATTCTGAACGGCAGCCTGTGAAGGGACCGTAGAGGGCTGTAGAAGCCGGTCTTCATGTTGGCTGGAGGGACCGGCTCTATCACGTCCTTCGCCAGTAGGACTGCGATCTCCGCCTAGAGCACAGGGGCGTTCTCCTTCGACAAGACGGTGAAGTGAACGCTCCTGAACTCGGGGGGACGCCGGGCGAACTGAATCGTGTAGCAGAGTCTGATGGTACGGATGAGTCAGCAAGGCTCTCAGAGACCGTGCAAGTGGGACCAATGGCACCACAGATGTACCCGCAGCGGGGGAGCGAGGCGGCATGCAGGGACCCGACGTGGGATCTGAGTGTGCTGTGCAACACTTACCTGCTTCCGTTAAGGGGGCGCGCGAGTGTGGGGAGGCCACTTGTGTGCGTCCTAAACACAGCCGGCACCCCCTGCTGGTGAATGGAGAGGCGCCTGAGGGTGACAAGGCATGAGAGCGTCGAACACCGCCAAGCACGCTCTCTTGACACCCAGAGATTTTGGAAACTGCTCTTTTGTTGATAATTTGGGCACCACTGGCACTGGGGCTGACACACGTGGGCGGGGCCAGCGGTTTCCTCCGGAAGCTCTACCGGTAGCGGCGCTTGTGAGGGATTCGGGGCCTGCGGAGGCTGGCTCGGCAGGTTTGCCCTAAATGTGTTCCTCAGGTCACCCCGGCCATCTGTCGAAGTAGGTCTATTCTGCCGTGCAGGAATAGCACTAGATCGAGGTATGGGTAAGGGGACTCTGCCTTCCCGGAGGTAGGTGAGTCTCGACCCAAGCACCGTGATAGTCATGTTCCCACAGTGGGCACACGAACCATCCACAAAATGGCTTTAACCATGCTCTTTTTGTGAGGAAACGCTCTTTTAGTGCTGAAGCACCCAGGGAAGACCGCAGCAGAACTGTTTACTGTGAAAACAGGTTTTCTTTTCCGTCTGACCAACACAAGAATGATCCTCTGATGAGTTCTGTTTCTCTCTCTCTTGGCTGAGTGTAGTGTGGTTTTGTTGCTTCATCAACGCCGTTCGGCTCCGAAGTGAATGACAAATGTGCGCTGCATTTTGCTTCCGCTTTATACCCAAGGTGCGGGGCAGAGCGTGAGATGCAAATCTTGCACGCCAGTTCTCATTGGTCTGTTCTCTATATCTCAAAGCTGATAGGGGCTCTCTGAAGTGATCCCAATTCGTCTGTGACGTCTGACGCACATCGAACGTGACCGACTGAAAGGGAACAGTAATATTTGTTAAGGGTTTAGTTCACCCTAAAATTTAAATTCTGTCATTAATTACTCACCCTCATGTAGTTCCAAACCCGCAAGACTGTTGTTCATCTTCGGAATACAAATATTAATAAAATAAATTTTTGAGAATACTTTTTGTGCGTAATTTTTTTTCAGAGAGGTAATAATGTGATTAAGGGGTTTACTTGCCTGTTTATTGCGATTAAAATCGGCGTATGCCACATAATGTGATAATGGTCACTACGATTATGAGCTTAATCACATTAATTTGATCGAAGTATTGCGTTTACATGAGGTAAAGTTTAATCACAATATTGCCAAAATCCCATTATAAATCGCATTATGAGGGTGCATGTGAACGCACTGACACTGTTCACATAAGCACCACAACACATGTAGTGTGATGCTGACGCAGAAGCTGGCCAATAATGAGGCAGCGTTCTGACGTAGAAACTGGAAGTTCTGTACTGGTTTTACTACATGAATGGCGTAGGAGAATGATGTTGAAGAGAAGAGAAGACATTGCTGTTTAATAAAAAGTATTCTCGTTGCTTCATAACATTAAGGTTGAAACACTGTAGTCACATGGACTATTTTAATGATGTCTTTACTACCTTTCTGGGCCCTGAAAGTTGCAATGACATTGCAGTCTATGGATAGTTCAGAGAGCTCTCGGATTTCATCAAAAATATCTTCATTTGTGTTCCGAAGATGATTTGGAACGACACAAGGGTGAGAAATTACAATTTTGGGGTGAACTAACCCTAAATATTATAATAATTTAAAATATATTTTCTATTTGAATATATATTAAAATGTAATTTATTCCTGTGATCTAAATCATGATCTAAAATCTAAATTTTTAGCATGATTACTCCAGTCTTTAGTGTCACATGATCCTTCAGAAAACATTAAGAAATCATTCTAATATGCTGATTTGCAGCTCAAGAAACATTTCTTATTACAAATACTGAAATACAATACATACGGTCTCTTTTGGACTTCACTGTATATTCGTACTTCCACAATTCCTGGGTTTCATTGAGAAAGACAGCTAAAGAATTGAAATTGAAATCCGCTCATCTGGTGCGATGCTCCTTTAAGAGCAAATCGAATTCCTCCATCAGCCACCAGGCAGAAAAAACAACAACCCCTCCACTCATTTACAAAGGCATTACATGGATCTCCATCCATTATAAAGGTACATACTCATTCACACAATGGACCCAAGAGTGACCTCCGAAAAATAAGGGCTTAGAACACGTGCGTCCATATTCCTCAAAAGATAATGGGATTCCACTTGGCTATCAATTATCTTTTTTTTTGAGAGAGAGGGGCCAGAATGGAGCCCTTGAACGCAGCTAAGAGAGGGACGCAATTTTATAATTAGATTTTGAAGAGATCCGGAAAATGCATTTCATGCCTCTCGATAATTGCGGTTCGTTTGAGAGAACTATCAATAAATCATGAGGTCGACTGAAATATTAAACAGGGTGTAAGGTGACGAATGCCTCTGGAAAAGGACGTCAAGCAATAAAGAAGAACAAACTTATCTGTAAATAAATAAAAAAAAATACCAGTTGTTGGGTTCTTATAAACTTTGAAGCCTACAAAGCTATTTTTCAAAACCACAACCGGTGTTAAACAGGATATAATTTCTCCCATCCCCTGGAGGGCACAGGGCAATATTCGCTTTGAAAGGCCTATTATCAAACAAATGCACCAGTTAAACATACAAGGAAGAAGATCATATTCATTAGGACCCAGCAGGCGGGGCAGTAAACGGTAAATATCCGCAGGTCTAAAGCACAGGATTAATTTCCTATACAGTGGAACTTCTGACTGACAAGCCAGTACTAGGATGAGGGGACTCTTTAAGAAATGTCACACCCCTCTGATATATTTCCAAACCAGTCGATATTAGATTTCCCCTCAAACCCTTGTCTGTTCATTCAGCTTGTCCTCTAGCAAGAAGAACAAAAAACTCCCATCGCAATGGTGAGTAAAGACGCATACCTCGCGTGCTTTTCAAACCCTTAAATCCACTGCCTTTAAAAAAATAAAAAAATACATTAAAAAGTGAGAAACTTTAAAGGAGACGTGCAGAAACAAAACCAGAGGCTGTTTATCACCTCACAGACGCTTCTGGATCATAAAATGTATGCTTTGAGTTATCTTTTTATCATTGATATGTCATTAAAAAAAAAGTACTACTTTTCTGTAGTATCATAATGTCACCAAATATAATGCCTCTTCATGACTTTTATAAACGGATAAAGAGAGAGAAATCAGTGGAGAAATCAGATGCGCTGAGATGTATCGAACTCTACTGACTGTATAAGCACTACAGCTGGGTAATATATTAAATATTTGCAATACATTCAGTATTATTTCACAACCATTCTATTTCTTAAAGACCACACCTTTTGCCAGTAGAAAAGCACTACAATAGACATTCTAATTGTAATTAAAACTTTGTGCGGTTCCATTTATTCTCAGTATAAAATTTTCAAAGTACAATACCAGTTTCACTGAACTGGTTAAAAATTGTGGTAACACTTTACAATAAGGTTGTATTAGTCAACATTAGTTAATACATTAGTTAACCTGTTCAGCATTAG
>CM031959.1:28733770-28746270 GCA_018749465.1 Paracanthobrama guichenoti
ATTATTTTTGTAACAATGTAAATGTTTTACTAATCACATTCGATCAATTTAATCTGTCCTTGCTGACTAAAAAAGTATTAATTTCTTTCAAAACACTGACCACAAACTTTTGAATGGTAGTGTATTTTGCAGAAATAAATGAAGCCAATTTTTACTGTACATTGTGAACATTACATCTATTTGCAAAGTATAAAATGTAAGTATATGTTATGGCAGAATTTGAAAAGAGTTATTTTATGTATTAAAAAACATTTATATTTATATATTTATATATATATATATATATATGTGTGTGTGTGTGTGTGTGTGTGTGTGTGTGTGTGTGTGTGTGTGTGTGTGTGTGTGTGTGTGTGTGTGTGTGTGTGTGTGTGTGTGTGTGTGTGTGTGTGTGTGTGTGTATGTATGTATGTGTGTGTGTGTATGTATGTATGTGTGTGTGTATGTGTGTATGTATGTGTGTATGTGTGTGTGTGTGTGTGTGTGTGTGTGTGTGTGTGTGTGTGTGTGTGTGTGTGTGTGTGTGTGTGTGTGTGTGTGTGTGTGTGTGTGTGTGTGTGTGTGTGTGTGTGTGTGTGTGTGTATGTATGTATGTATATGTATGTATGTATGTATGTATGTATGTATGTATGTATATATATATATATATATATATATATATATATATATATATATATATATATATATATATATATATATATATATATATATATATATATATATATATATATATATATAAGCATGCAACAAATGTATGCATTGTTTTACCCATTGGTCACCCAGCATGTATTGAAAAGCTCATATCAGTCAACCACAACTTCATAACCACCGTAAAACTTTTGTATTTGTACCACTACTTCATATAATTCAGGATTTCTTATATATATATATATATAAATAAAAAGAGGAACTGTTGCGTCTTGGCTGTAAATCTGGATTGGTGAGTGATATTTTATGAGCATCTGAATGATAGATTTAACCTCCTGACTTAAATATTTTCATCCTGATTGTTTTTGTCCTCCCAGACTTTGAAAACATGATGGGGTTAGGCCAGAGTCCTCAAAGGGCTCTCTCAGATCACTGCCAGCAAAAACACACTCTTGGGACATGTTCCTGCCCCTCTGTTAGGAGTCACAACTACTTGCAAACCAGGGACATCAATTACAGTCGTTACAGAGGGTCTCCCCCCTCTCCGGCCCCTTAAACTCCAGATGGGTGCAGATATGCCACAGACACTACTAAAATCTTAAGGCTCTATTCCTATTCCTGATGTTTTTGAAAGGATAATGATGCAGCAAGAACATAGAAGCAGAATAAAATGCAGTTTACTAGAGGTCTTCTGCCCTCTTAGCTTTCAGGCCCTTCCCTCCAGCCATGGGATGATCAGGAATAACATTATGACCTTATACATTATAACTAATATTGTGTTGGTCCCCCTTTTGCTGCCAAAACAGCCCTGACACATCAAGGCATGGACTCCATTAGACCCCTGAAGGCGTGCTGTGGTATCTGGCAGCAAGATGTTAGCAGCAGATCCTTTAAGTCCTGTAAGTTGTGAGGTGGGGCCTCCATGGATCGGACTTGTTTGTTCAGCACATCCCACAGATGCTTGATTGGATTGAGATCTGGGGAATTTGGAGGCCAAGTCAACACCTCAAACTCGCTGTTGTGCTCCACAAACCATTCCCGAACCTTTTTTGCTCTGTGGCGGGGTGCATTATCCTGCTGAAAGAGGCCACAGCCACCAGGGAATACTGTTTCCATGAAAGGGTGTACATGGTCTGCAACAATGCTTAGGGAGATGGTACGTGTCAAAGTAACATCCACATGGATGGCAGGACCCAATGTTTCCCAGCAGAACATTGCCCAAAGCATCACACTGCCTCCGCTGGCTTGCCTTCTTCCCATAGTGCATCCTAGTGCCATGTGTTTTCCAGGTAAACGATGCTCCCAGCCATCCACGTGATGTAAAAGAAAACGTGATTCATCAGACCAAGCCACCTTCTTCCATTGCTCCGTGGTCCAGTTCTGATGCTAACGTGCCCACTGTTGATGCTTTCGGTGGTGGACGGGTCAGCATGGGCACCCTGACTGGTCTGTGGCTATGCAGTCCCATACGCAACAAACTGCGATGCACTGTGTATTCTGACACCTTTCTATCATAACTAGCATTAGCTTCTTGAGCAATTTGAGCTACAGTAGCTCTTCTGTTTGATCGGACCACACGGGCCAGCCTTCACTCCCCACGTGCATCAATGAGCCCTGGCCGCCCATGACCCTGTCGCCGGTTTACACTGTTCCTTCCTTGGACACTTTTGATAGATACTGAGATGAGATGCTCTGACCCAGTCTAGCCATCACAATTTGGCCCTTGTCAAACTCACTCAAATCCTTACGCTTGCCCATTTTTCCTGCTTCTAACACATCAACTTTGAGGACAAAATGTTCACTTGCTGCGTAATATATCCCACCCACTAACAGGTGCAGTGATGAGATAATCAGTGTTATTCACTTCACCTGTCATAATATTATGCCAGATCGGTGTATAGCAACGACTTTTTACGATGCAATCAATTTCTGATGGATAAAATCAAATCCCGTCATCACATTATAAAAGTAAGCGCTAACTTTGGTCATTGAATTTGACCATTAAACAATTATTTTTTTCAAGTATTGCACTACGTACAATCCTGAAGCAAATTCCACCAATCACAGAAATCACTGTTACCATGAAAACAGATTTTTTTTTTTTTTTTTAATAAACAGTTTTCAATCCAATGTCGGATGACTTGGCAAAATTAGCTAACAACCGCTAGCTACCTACCTAAATTTAGTTAGTTAATATAGGATGTATTGTTAGGGCACTAGTGCCATTAGAACTGTAGAAGTACGTCAATGTTTGCTAATTTAAGCAGCGCTACTAGGAAAGGCACATCTGAAATCATTTTAGCAAAATGAGTTATGACATGTATCTAAGCCCAGCCTGTGTGCATGAAGCGAAAAGGGCAAACCTGAAAACTAATAGCATGATCCTGTCTGATGGAGTTTCCAATCTGACTGAAATTTCCGATTCCAATTTCTGACTGAAATGAATAAAGACAAATAACAATGAAATATGTTGAAATTTTTAGAAAGTTGAGAGTTTTAGAAATCTAGTCACCTTAATTTATATAGCGTTTTATTCAACACAGATTGTTTCAAAGCAACTTTACAGTTGATAACAGAAAAATGATTCAATGATGCAAAGAAAATAGTGTCATTGTTCAGCTGAAGTCAGTTCAGTAACCTCCTGAATTCAGAAGGACAGCTAGTCTTGTCTCTAAATGGATGAGCAGATTACAAAACAGTTTCCAAATTAACTCAAGTAATTAAAGGGGACCTATTATGCAAAATTAACTTTTATAAGGTGTTTGAACATGGATGCGTATCCACAGTGTGTGTAAACAACCAGCCTATAATGGTAAAAATACACCCAATACTTTTTTTTTATAACCCCCATCAATCATTATCAATCTCTTATAACGTACTGTTTCATATTTCTCCCTTCTCCTATGTAGGAGTAGGGAAACCCCACCCACGTTGTAAGGATGGCACTAATGTTTGCAAATTTCCTTTCTGAATGAGCTTTCTAGAATGCTGTATGGCTAATATGGCTTGGCAGCCTTGGCGAAGGACTAACTAGGCACAGTGGTGGACTTTACAAACTTAATGTGTGAATTCACCTTCTTATTGAGGTCTCTAAGAGAATCCAGCTCCTTCAAGAGGAAGGCAATGTTTTTCTCTTTATCCAGAACTGGCACTTGCTTTTTGGAGTCGCTGGTAACTTTGGAATTCCCCTGGTCCTCATGAGCATGCCTTCAGAAAAGACAAAAGTTCATTAGAAACGCTCTTATATTAGACTCTCAAACGGGCAACAAAAAATGAATCACATTCACATTCTGACATGCAATTATCAAATACACAAGGGATGCGGTCTCCCACTTTCAAGAATATTACTGTGACTTATTTACTTTGAGATATTAGTCAAATCATACAGTTGACCTTTAAGGTAATATTAAAGTATTACTGCACTGTATTGCAGGGTAAATTACTTCCCTCTTGTAGCCAGGAATTCGATTCAGTTCTTATTAAGGAGGCAAAGAAAATGCATTGGAATCTATATTTATAACAGGACGATTCATGCTGTAATATAATTAAAATCATCTTACAATGGACAACGATGCTAAAAGTGAATATTACTGCTATATACACATTATTTAAAGGCCTTCTCAATAGTACTCAAGACAGGTGAAACTAAAGAACTGTTGCATATAGGATATGTTTGCAATGGCCGCTACCTACTATTTCAAAATAAATTAACATGCAAAATGAATACTGAGCATGAATACATCTTTTTGGAACAGTTGGATGACTACTTTTGCCAAAATGTGTGCTATACAGCAGTGCACACTGCATGGTATAATGTGTACCACAATGCAATGCACATCAGTTGAAAATTTCCAGAGTGGTCAATGGTTCTCCGCAGTGATTGGTCATGTTAGGTCAAGTTTGAACAGTATGCTTTGTATATGGCTGATGAAGGTCATGAGAATGAAACGTTGCCAATACATTTTATATACTTTTTGCAAATATTGATAGTGTGCAGGATTTCCTTTGACTTTTGAGATTTCCTTCTGACTTTTTTGGTCTTCTTTCCTATACGCACCTATGTATTACCTGCAGGTGTGCAATGGTAATTGTCAATTAAAATTTCCAGAGTGACATTTTTAACATGCCTCCTTGACTCATTATGTGAATATTTGACAAAATGAAGGCAATTTTTTAATAAAATAGAATAAAAATAACATGTATTGTAATATTAATTTGTAATATTGAAATAAAATAAATAAAATTATATAAAAATATTATATATATATATATATATATATATATATATATATATATATATATATATATATATATATATATATATATATATATATATATATATATATATATATATATATATATATATATATATATAAATAAAATTTATAACTATAGATTACTAGAATTAAACGGTAACACTTTCCAATAAGGTTCATTAGTTAACTATATTAGTTAACATCAACTAATAATGAACTGCACTTACAAAGCATTTATTTATCATTGTTAATGTTAATTTCAACATTTGCTAATACATTATTATTAAAATCTTGTTATCATTAGTTAATGCACTGTGAACTAACATGAACAAACCATGAACAACTGTATTTATATTAACTAATGTTAACAAAGATTAGCTAATGCTGAACAGGTTAACTAATGTATTAACTAATGTTGACTAATACAACCTTATTGTAAAGTGTTACCAATTAAACATTAAAGTAGTAAGATCATGTGACAACCATGCCGCATACTACTGTAGGAATGTGTATTAGTGCTTACTGCTTTACATTTAATTTTCTTTTTTTAAATCCTGCATGGTATTTCTGAACATAACACTGGAGAAACTAAAATCAACTAAAGAAAACGCTATTACAAAAACATAAAAAGTACAAACACAAAAGCTGAGGATGAAAAAGCAGCAAACTAAAATAAGAATGACCTTTTCAGTGCTAATGATTCGATTTCAGCGTAACCGCCCGTGTTTGTGTGTGTACACATGACAGCTACAGTCGCTTTCCTCTCCTGACCTGAGTGCGGCAGTCCCTGTCCTGCTGACGTGAGGTGTGTGGACCGGACTGCTGGCTGTCTCGTTAATATCCTGCTCCTGCTGTGCTGCGGGTCTCTCCTCCTCCATGATTCTCACTTCAGCTGCAACTGGGCCTGGCACGGGTGGAGGTGGAGGGGCTCTGAGCATCAAACCTTCTCTGGGCTTGGTAGCCTTAGATACTGCGTAAAAAAACACAGAGTAAGAAAGAACCACAACAACACAAAAAGAGCAAAAGTTATTTCCTAACTCAACATTAACAGTACTACCAGGTGCAAAAAACAAAACAAAAAAATCAATAAAGTAGTCCACAAGACTATTGAACTGTATTATTATTACAGAAGTTGGACTATATTGACTATTAATTTGGCCCGCTATGAAATATCATAGGAGGGTGGGGTGCCTTCATTATTAATTGATCATTTTGTTTTATTTCCGCATTTAAATGTAGAGAATAAAAGTGAATTCGATTTTTTTTTAAATGCATATAATGCAACATTTACTTTCAGCCCATGGCCCTTAATAAAGTTTTGGCCCTTCATAGGAAATAGTTTGACTAAGTTAAAGATTGATGACTAAGTTGATTGAGCAATAGTATCATAGCTTAGCTTTGTGTGAGGAAAGGAGTGAAAATTAAGTTATGTTATGACAACTCTGAGTGTTTGGCATGGAAATGGATATGACAATGTTTGTTATTGGTGGAATAGATCTGCTATGCTGCTGCTGCTGCAGAGCAAGTACAGCACTTACTGTTGCCAATACACACACGACACACTGTTGTGAGCAAGTAAGACATGCTGCTGCTGTACAATATAGCGTACATGAAGTACCTGTAGCAGATCTATGCAGGTGGAGCTGGGGAAAGTGGAGGGTTTTCTGAAAAAGCTCTGCACTGCTAAGGCAAATGCTAACAAAGTATTTGAAGGTTGAGAATGCAAGCTCATTGGCTACTGATACAGCAGGAACCAATCAGCTGTGCCCTATAGTGAATGATGTGTGCAAGCAGGTTAAGGACCTATCAGCCTGCGCCATCTAGAGTTTCATAACAGAACTTTTTTGTCATTTTGTCATGTATTTGTCATTCAATGAAAATCTTTACTACTGCCATTGCTCTCAAAACTTATTTATGCGCACATTCAAATTTGATTAGTTATGAGCAGTGTTCGGAAGGTTACTTCGGAAATGTAATAGGTTACAGATTACAAGTTACCCTATTTAAAGTGTAATAAGTAGTGTAACTATTTCAGTTACTTTATTAATTGACTGATTACATTTGATTCCCTTTTGATTACTTTTCTAAATTTCTAACGAATATTTTCAACAATCATTTTCAAAAGCATCAGAATAGCATCGCTTTACTGAAACGGCCTTAAAATGGCAAAAATGGCAAAGCAACAAATTAATATTATTCAACATATCCTAGCTTTTACAGAAAATATTCAGAAGTAACCCCCTTTGTAATCGTTAACATTTTCATAAGTAACTAATTTAATTACACATTTATTGATTACGGTTACATTTATTTTGTAATTAAATTAATGTAACGCTGTTACATGTAACTAGTTACTCCCCAACACTGGTTATGAGACACGAGAACAAAATGACATTTAGGGACTTTGACGTAAAATCTGGTGTGATAATTTTTGACCTGCCATATCTAAAAATAAAAACATGCATGACTTAAGCTGCAATTGAGGGAAGCTTTTTTCTCAAATAAATGACTATTTATTTTGGATCTTAACAAACCCTGGTCACTACCGACTTTCACTGTGAAGAAAAGAGCATCATTTTAAATAAAAAATTTTTTTTAGTGCAAGCTAATGCAAAAGTACAAAAGTAGTGACTGTTTTCAAACAGGTTTCTCTTGTCTGTCATTGGTGGGCCAAACATATAATCCCGCCACAAACTAATGCTATTGGTTGTGTCAATGTTGGGATGCTCAAACAAATAAAGCATGTTTTAAAAGCGCCACATTACTTACACCATTCAGAGGAATTATCTGACACTGCATATTAAAAAAAAGAGGAGTATTTGAACATCCAGAAAAAGCTTTAGAAGCTAAATGAAAAGGAAAACCCACAAGAAAGACGTCGCAACCATAACATACTAGTCTTTCATTCTACTGCTGTGAGATTACAGTCTGACGGTTTGAAAGGCGGCTCTGTTGGTTGGTTTGCGTCAGCTCTCTGAAAAGGAAACTAGGTCTGGTCGTCTTTCACGAGGGAATGTGGCGATCCATGCCGAGTGACTGGCAGGAGGGGGAAACGAGGTCTTCTGTCAATGTTTCTGTAGCGCTCAGGGCCAGAGATGCAGGCAGAGAGGCAAACACAGAGGCCTGTCTCTCTGGCAGCTTTTCTGAAGATGCGCTCTGCTCCTCAGGGAAAGCTGTATGTACCCCAGATTGTTTGTGATCAAAACTGAAGAGCGACAGCCCTTGTATCAGAGACATTTTAAAGGAGTGCAAATTTGTGATGGCAAAACTTGTCAAGATATAGACTTGAAAAATACAACAAATGTTGAAACTGTAATGTGAGAAGCAGACGGTGTTGGATCAAATGGTGAAATGTGTAATTTATGTGGCAATTTGCATTAGGTACAAATAATGTCTTTCAAACAGGTTTCCTGAACTATGTCTGCCATTGGTCTGCCAAACAGCCCCCAAACTCACGCCATTGGTTGAGTCAGTGTTGCTAAGTTGGGCTGGACAACAAACAGAACAATGTTTTGATAACGCCACAAAGCCAAAATGTCAGTGGACTCCACAAACAAATGGTTTCATTATAGCATGAAAAAAAATTATACACTTCAGCTTTTACATTTACAAGCAAATTAAACAGATAGTAGCGCTAAGTGCATGCACAGGGTCAAGTGCTACACAAAAAAGCAGTGTGGCTGTCCTGTGATTATAAAATATACATAAATCAGTTCAACATCAATGCAATTCAAATTGAGCAAAACTCAAACACGGAGCGGTTAAATCAAAAGCATCAAAAAAAGGGAAATCATTCTGCGTTAATAAATGCGTTGTGATGCTCGAGTCTTACGACCACGATGTCCAAAAAGCTCCAGCTTAGCCGCCACAATTATTTAACGAAAGGTCAGGTTTTGAAGTCGAGATCAGGGAGGTCTGCCTCATGGCTTTGTTGCTAGGGCTCTGCTCTCAGGATTGCTGGAGACAGTTATTAGTATTCCCCGTAAGACTCACCCGTGCAAACACCAAATTCAAACCATGAATAATAACGCCAAACACACTTATAGGAGCCCTTTGTCACACTGCAAATATGCGACTTTTGGATACATTGTTCCCTAACCTGGGTTACTTCTTTAATTTTATCTCCCTCTCTGGGTGTCTCTCACAAAGGTAACTGCCCCTGAGAATGTGTGTTTAAAACGCCATTTCCCTCACAAATGGGGTGAGCGGGGCTTTTAATCTAAGCGTGCAAAGTAAAGGCCCATTTCCTATGGGAACCAAGTGAGAAAGGACTCTGGTTTTAAACCCAACACCAAGAGCAAATTCAGAACTGAAGAATTGGCTCCCTTTCGATTCACAAGTGTGAATTTGAATTGAATTGGCCACATGAAGTTGAATTGGAATTTGAAATGGAATGACAGGAAGAGGAATTTACTGAAATTCAATTGGAATTGACTGAATTACTGAAACTGTAATAAAAATAAATATAATAATAATAATACAGTCTTACATTTGCCCAACATAACAAATTGGGAGAGATCTTGGATGTTTCAATGTTTGGCTCCATTTTAAAGACTTTGGGCTAAATTGGAGCATTCTGGGTAATCCAATATTTTTCCATAGTGGTCCATGAAATGGATGTAAAAATATTCAATGTAATAAACGGTTAAATTGATTAATCGCATAACTAGCATAAAAGTTTATATATATATATATATATATATATATATATATATATATATATATATATATATATATATATATATATATATATATATATATATATATATATAAAAACCAATTAAAGAACCACAACATTCAAAATTCAAATAAATAAACAATTAAAAATCAATTAACACTGATTTAAAAAAATAGTGAATGTTTTAATTATACTTCCTTAAATGCAATTTTGAATTCTGCATCCTGCTTGCTACCCCAATTCAAATTCAGTTAATTGCAAAAACGTAATTGCAATTTAAAAGGTATTCTCAGTTCAATTCTGAATGCTGCACGACACCACGAAAATGCATTTTACGTGATAAATGGGGCAAAAAAAAAAGCATAATTACCAGACAGGAAGAGAGTACAATACTTGTATGGCCATTTGCTCTATTCACTCCTCATAAAAGAATACAACTTCCAACAGTCTCGTGCCATCTTACTAATGTCTGTCACTAATAATCAAACACAAGCTGATTAACCGCCTGCAAAAAGATTGAAGTGTTTCACCAACAGCCCAAATGTATATTTGAGCAGTGAGGCAGAATAAATTTGCATATCAGGAGCGTCTGGTGAAGGGTTGGTAAATACTCTGTTTATCTCTCATTGTCATTCCAACCAGTCTATCTAAATAGAGGCTCTTCCACAGCGTTATGGCCTAGGTAGAGTTATTATGCAGCAGCCCGGCATTATGGAATAATGTAAATAAATGTTTACGTAGATAAATAAATAAATAACATTTAAACAGTTAATGCATTCTATAGAGCATTTAAGCAACGGGAAGCTTGAAAAACAAGTCTTTAATCATGAAAACAGACACAATCTGGAAGGAAATGGTTATAATGAGGCAAGATATTGGCATTTACAAAGTAATATATTTTTGCTATGACTTGTGATTGGATTGCAATTATCATGGACAGAAAAAATGATTTATAATGTATTACCTTGTATGAGTTTTTCTTCCAGGGCTTTTGATAAACTCTGACTTTGGGATATAGCTGAGGTAGTTTCTCCTAAAGAGGATCTGAAAACAGATGAATATGCAAAACAAATATATAAAAAGCAACACACTTTTTTTGCTCGTCTCCTTCGATATCTACCAGCAGTGCACTGTGCGACACTCTGGTGAAGACAGGTACAGGGTATTGACAAACTGTACATCAATGACACTGCTTTGAAGGACCTGCATGTTTTGTTTCAAAGCGCTGAGTAAAGCCATGACATGAAGCAAATATCAAAGACCTTCAAGTGTTCGGACCCAAAAAGGACAGAGTTAACTCTTTTATACTTCTGCAGAAACAGTCATAAATAACTTAAATACAAGCGCTTCAAAATAATTAACATAAAATCTCTCAATGCACAATAAACTTGCAAACACTGCACCTGTAATCAATTTACATTTGCATTGCACTAAAGATGAACAAACTAAACTAGCAGTCGATTTTTAAATTGTAACACCGTTTTGGATTTAGAAAACACATCTCTGCAAAGATATTACAGCGTGTAATCATCGCCTGCAATGTACACTGATAAACATTTCGTACATATTAAAAAAAAAATCATCCTTAATTGTAACATGTGGAAGAAAGCCATTGACAAACACTGTAAAATGAGCCGAGGAAGGCATCTTTACCCAAGTTGTGGTGTGGTCTCTGAACAATGGTGCTTTACAGGGGACGGCAGCCTTTGTTTCAGTTCTTCATTGACTTTAGGATTAGCTGGAAATATATAGAAGGGATATGATTAATTTCACTGCTGAAAAAAAAATGCGTTTCATCACAGGCTCGAGCTCACTTCTTTTCCATTAGACTTAGAAAGGTTAGTATTAATTACAGCCTGTCAATATGATCTTGAGGTGCTTGGTGGAGAGCAATCTTTAATAACCTCTGGAGTAGAGGCAGCAAAACAAGACAGGCGGCTTTTAATTTGCAGCGAGAAATTATGCTTTAAGACTTTGTCTTTATCTCATCCACTGTGTACCAGTGCTTTACCTCGCAGTTTATGGAGGACTAATGAACGCGGGCAATTAACACAGCGTAATCCCACCATGCAATCGTTTTAATGCTTTTAGCTATCAGAAAAGTAAACAGCCATTTAATACAGCTCAAGCCATATCAGATCCTAGTCAGGAACCGCCAATTAAAGCGTCATCTACTCAGGTGTAATTAAATAATGGTGGATAATTTAGTTCCGTGAACGGAAGCTAATTCATAAGCAAGCAACAAACAGACAGGAGGCAATTAGCAGGAACGCTGACATTCAAACTGCAGAGCCTGTTGCTCGCTGGGAGCCGTGGTGGAGAGCTACCCTCTAGTGGTGGAGCGTCTGAGACAAGAACTTCTTAACACATCACACACACACACGGGGGGCTTACAGACGTAAACAATTTCACTTCTGTCAACCGTAGGTGCTTTGAGGAGTCGCATTTACAAACCAAATGAGTGCAGGGAATCTTCAAGAAACGGTCGGAGTGAACCCAGCAAACGCAGAATGTTATTTTTTTGGGAATCACTTTGTAGAAGAGGTAGGGAAAACCTCTAACAAATGTATTCTAAAGGGTTCCAACTTCCCACACCACCAAAAAGCAGTTTCCTGACATTTAATAATTTTATTACTACACATTCTTTACATGTAGCACCAGTTCTATTTAGAACAGTGTCGTCCTAAAGAACCATTTAATGGTTATTTGTGTTAAAGTTTAGGATTACTTATTCCCGCCTTTTTTTTCAAATCTGTAACTGTCAAAGTCACCTCACTATTGATTTTCTGGAGCTCAGCTACAACACAGACGGTCAACACACTCTCAACAGTTAAATTATTTCTTTCTTAAAATGTCGATAAATTAACTTTCAAATTGAAACTGGTTTCATACCAATCATGTCTTTTTTTCTTTTTAGTTTA
>CM031959.1:28748770-28781270 GCA_018749465.1 Paracanthobrama guichenoti
GATATAGGGGATGACGGACTGACAGCCTGAGAGAAAGTTGGCAGAAGAGAGCTAAGAAGACATAAAAAGTGAGTGCTCTTGGGAGGTTGTGCGCGAGGCGGGTGGGGGTGACCCCTGGGGCAGATGCCAGTGGAACGTTATCCCTGCGCTGTAAGCCAGCACACACAGCTCACACCGCTCACACGCTATTCAGCTCAGACACAGTCAGGCGTGAACGGACAACTGGCTTTTTGTGCCAAACACCACAGGGCTCCATTAATCTCAGTGATAGACTCTGAGCGGGAGCTGGCCCCGCGCACCGCACTTTCACAGAGAAAGAGAGGAGGACGAGGATGAAGAAAGACTAAAGATAGTAGGTATGGCTAAGACGCCTGGTAATCCTTTAACACTAACAAGAGAAAGCAGCTTTGGAAAAGACAGAGAGGGGAAAAAAACAACACAAAGCATACAAACCTGACCTTTTGATGTTCACGTAATTTTCGGCGAGACACGTTAAACAGTTCTCCGAAAAGAGCGCTTTACCAAATAAATTTGGACCGATTCATTGATTGACACCGTTTCCTGAGAGAATCACCCCCTAGAAACTTAATGAAACTGATAATATCCAATAATCCGATATTGAAAAACAGGGAAGAGCTCGTTCTGGCTTAATGAAAGTTTGAATTGTGCCGAGTGCAATAGGAGGCCTGTTTCTTTGCGGCTGCCGCTCCAGATGGTGAATTAGCATCACATCTACATTTTCTACATAATCTGCAGGAGTTTCATGATAGATTAATGAGCTATTAGCCTTGGTGCTCACAGGGCAGTGCCGAAAACTACATTCACGCCAAATCTGGCAGAGTGTAACATGCTACAATGAAGCCAATAACCAGCCGTTGTGTATAAACAGTGGCACTAGAGCTAGATGAGGATATGATTCAAATCAAATCATATGCTTCTGAATAAAAAAATGCTATTTCAGCAAGCTCAAATTAAAAATTAAATAAAAAAATAAGTTGATAGTTGTTAGTTATACAGTTAAAAGCAGCTAAAGTTAAGTTACAGTACTGATTGAATTGGTGTGATTTTTTGAATGCTAAAATAATCCAGGATAATAATCCATCTGTCTAACGCGCGTGCTTATTGAGGTAGATTATTTTTGCAATTCTATTTTGTGATGCAAAGATAAATAAAGAATTCAGCTTAAGAAAATAATAATAATAATATATATATATAATATATATATATATATATATATATATATATATATATATATATATATATATATATATATATATATATATATATATATATATATATATATATATATATATATATATATATATATATATATAATATATAATATATAAATAACATTTTTATATAGGTCCCCATGAGGAAAACAACTTTTTAAATTTTAATATGCACGATAGGGCTTCACAACATATCGAAATTATCGAAATATCACAAATGTACATATTGCAATATGCATATCGCAATGGAACGTAATATCTGAATGATTGTAATAGGCTACTTCAACATTGTGAAAACTGTATGTTTTAGGTCGATGCATATAGCAGAGAATAGACTGGGCACACGACTGTTACTTATGTGACTTGCTTGACATTAAAAAGAGTTATTAAATGCAATAACTTGCGAAAAACAACTCCAGCAGTCTTGCACTGTCTGACACACACCGAAACGTGCGCACAAGCCGCCCCTCTGAAAGTGTGTGATCCCGTCAGTTCTGTTTTGTGTCTTGTCACACACTCGAACTGTCAAATACACACACAGTTATGTCAAAATGGATGTCTTGAGTATTAATGTAAACACAGTCGGTTATGCTTTAAGTAAACGATATCAGTTGGAGAAAGAAACCGAATGCATGTCAATAGGATCCATGTATTAGCTCTTAAAGTGACAGCCTGCTGATACAGTAAACCTGCCGATACAGAAAACAAACCTGCTGATACAGTAAACCTGCCGATACAGAAAACAAACCTGCCGATACAGTAAACCTGCCGATACAGAAAACAAACCTGCCGATACAGTAAACCTGCCGATACAGAAAACAAACCTGCCGGTACAGTAAACAAACCTGCCGATACAGTAACCCTGCCGATGGAGTAAACAAATCTGCCGATAAACTAAACAAACCTGCCGATACAGTAAACAAACCTGCCGATACAGTAACCCTGCCAATAGAGTAAACAAATCTGCCGATACAGTAAACAAACCTGCCGATACAGTAAACCTGTCGATACAGTAACCCTGCCGATACAGTAACCCTGCCGATACAGTAAACAAACCTGTAACCCTGCCGATACAGTAAACAAACCTGCCGATACAGTAAACCCGTCGATACAGTAACCCTACCGATACAGTAAACCTGCATATAATCATATATGCTACATAAAATTATAATGAGAACATTAGAATTGTGTGCTTTTAATGGTGAGACTTTTGTTTTCATAATCAGGCTCTCAAAAATTATATAAAAATTTGGATTTAGATTTATTGGCCAATATATCTGTTATAAGCCTTCAAATATACCGATAACCGATAATTCTTAATCGAACAAAATTGTCATATCGGTACATCCCTAACCAAATTTTGAAAATGTAATACAGAAAGTTTTCTGTGAGGGTTAGGGTTGAGGGATAGAATATACAGTATAAAAATCATTATGTCTAAAGACCCCATAAGGCATGGAAACCCAACATGTGTATGTGTGGTTCAGGTAAACCCTATGTTATGGAGACAAAATGTCCCCACAAAGATGGCAATATCCAAAATCCTCGCCTGTGTGGGGACACTTTTTGGTCCCCATGAGGAAAACGGCTTATAAATCAGACTAAATTATGTTTTTTGAAAATGTAAAAAAGCAAAAAGTTTTCTGTGAGGGTACCTCCCATAACACACGAAAAAAACAACATGTGTGTGTGTCAAATACAATGTGAAAATGTGAAAGTCTATGACTATGTGCCCACTAGAGTAGTTTAAAAACATATCTGTCAACTCTCTAGAAATGTAGAAAAGATACAAAAGACTACTATAATTTCCTTCAGATAACGTTGAATATTTCATCAATATTCCTTCACAGGGATAAAACATGAGTAAATAAAGAAACATTAATAGGTTAGAAGCACGCATCAAATGTAAAAAGCGGCTCAAATCTTACAAAACAGCATTTGCCACTTAAAGCCACTTTATCCTTCCTTCAAACTTTTCTCATTTCAATTTGTCCTTTGCTGTCGCTCAGTGATCTTCATTTTCCTGTCTTGTAGACTTTAAGCTAATTGCCTCGGTGGGTTACTTATTATTCATGTACAATTATTGCAGTGTAATGTCTTTAAATCCTTTTAAATGACCATTCATGCGTCGCATTCATTGAAAATGCCTTTGATGTCTGTCAAAGATGGAATTCTTCAAAAAGAAATGTCTAAGCCCAATTTCAATCGCTCGATGAGGGGGGTTTGGCGTTTCTCTCTAATATAAACTAAATTCCATTAATTTTTTAAGCTGCATTTAATGCATTTCCTCCGCAAAAAAGTTTCCAGATTCTTCAGGCTGTCATTTGCATTCCAGCTGACTTTATGAATATTAATAACAGTGTTATCCTGATTAAACGGGCTTCATGCGAAATCCCTGTGAATCTACGAGCTCAGGATTCTCGTCTTACTGATTCTTTATGAATTTTGATACGGACATTAATGTGGAGAGAGTCTTAAAGCAGGTTTAATTGTACAGCATGAAAAAGGCAGACATGAACTGATTTGATATGGATAAACAGGCTCTTTTATATGGGGAGGTGCGCACAAGCACCTGGGAGCACCCCGCCGTGTAATTTGATTGTCACGGGCTGTCGTGAAGCTTTGAATGGTCTTGACTTTTCCCGGATCAAAAGATTTTACTGACTCGCTGACAGATATTAACAAACAGAAACAGTTTTTGTCAATCAGTTACATGTACTGTAGGGTGATTCTATCTCACTGAAGGGCTGGCGTTTATTTTCCATTTTCCAACTGTTAATGCTGATAAGTGAAAACTGTTTCTGACTCAAAAATACCTGCAACTGATTAAACAGGAATGAAGACAAAAAAGCAACTTCATTTTAAAAAGATGAAAAGGTTAAACATTAAATGGGATTCAAAAGTCTGAGGCCACTACTGACAATGCTTTCATTTAATAATAATAATAAAGTAAAAAAATTATATATATATTATATTATATAATTATATAACTATATATAATTATAAATATATATATATATATAGTCAGCATAAATCAACATTTGGGTGAAAAGTTTAATTGAAAAAATAATATGATTTTAAGAAATGTCTTTGTATTATGCATGTTGATTTGTACATAAAATCAGCAATTATTTTATATCTTTGTTTCTTTATTAAAAATTAGATCTTAAATGCCAGCTTCTCAATGTGGTCTCAGACTTCTGAACCCCACTGTATAAGGAAAAGAATATTAATAAAAAGAAAGGTAACACCACAATAAGGTTCCATTTGTTATTGATATTAGTTAACATGAACGAACAATGAACAATAAATCTAAAGTAATTAATAACCTTAGTTAGCATTTACTAATACATTATTAAAATCATGTATCTGTTCATATTATTTAATGGACCTGAGCTAGCATGAACTAACAATGAACAGTTGTATTTTTATTATTAATAAACTGTAATAAATGTATTGTACATTGTTAGTGCATTAACTAATGGAACCTTATCATAAACTGTTAACAAAAAAAAAAAAAAAAAACATTATATAATAAAGTAATAAAATATCCATTTGCAGGGTTGTCAATCTTTGAATCTTACTTAAGATACTATACCAACTATAACTATATATTTACAATTCAGAAAAGTACAAATAAAAGTTAATGGCTCTTTAAATGCACATGCTGGATGCTGAGAGCAAAGTTAGGCTGTTTGACATCTGTGGCACAAATAAACTTCGTACCCTGGTTTCATATTTAGCTGAAATCCCAAAATAAAAAAGAAGGACTCAATCAATATTTTTAGTTAAGAGTTCTACAAGTTATCTCACGTTGATGATTAACCAATCCCGATCAAAGATAAAACTCAAGGGGCTTGCGCTTGTTGGACCTTCAGCAAACAAACACACTCAAATGGGCTATAAATCAAAAGGATTGTGCCCTACTTGGAAAGGTTACTTGGATTCAGTTACGTCATCTTCAGACAAAAACAAAACATTTTAGTTGGAGCTCTAAATCAACCACTGTCAAGAGTGTGACTTTGTCAAGCCCTCCAGATTTTACTGGAGATATGTATACAATAGTTTTGCAAAACTATTTCCTCCGAGTAATCTATCGCCAGGTGGTTAGTTAAAAGATTAACTAATCAACATAAAGTAATAAAAACCCTCCAGGACCGTCAATGTCACTTTACTGAAGGTCTATAATTACACAGTCTCTCAAATGAAAGCATAATTCCTTGCATTACTTGAAAATTCTCCAGGTAGGCCTTATGTTTCTTAGATGATGGAGACGTCTATCAGGGAGAGTGGGATCTGCGAAGCAGGACCGCGCGTCTTACGGGCGTAAAGCTCATTCTCAGAGCAGACGCAGTGATAATTGAATTGAGCCTGTGGGAATGAGCTAGCGCTAGCATCTCAGATCTCTCTGATGGATCCGTCCTCGGCGGCGTCTATCAGGCCGCGATTCACTGATCCTCCTGCATTAACGAGGGAGGAGAAATGACCCTCCAAATCTGCCAGGATGAGTGCCTCAATTTCCCCATATCCAGCTAATTTGGGTGCGAGAGAAGCGTGAGCCATGCTAGGAATAAAGAAAGCGCGTCCCCCACCCCACAACTGCCTTTAAACGGCGCTGCTTTTGAATGAATAAAAGCAGGCAAATGCCCCCCAAGATGTGCAATAGGATAAACCCTGAATGCTCTGTATTGCGTGTTTGATCCAGTCAATTATCAGTTATTATGACATGAGCGATATGATTCACACCAAAAATAAATTCAACTTAGCATCAAGGCTTCACCAGAATGCTGGGTTTGTATTAATAACGCCACCAATAACCTCTTAATTTATTCCTAAATTCAAAAACAACCAAAAATTCAGGGCTTCACTAAACTCAGTGTAGGATTACATATGTGACCCTGGATCACAAAACCAGTCATAAGGGTCAATGTTTTGAAATTGAGATTTATACATAATCTGAAAGCATAAATAAGATCTCCATTTGTGTATGGTGTGTTAGGATTTCGCCCGAGATACAACCATTTAAAAATCTGGAATCCGAGGGTAGAAAAAAAATCTAAATATTGAGAAAATCATCTTTAAAAAGTTGTCCAAATGAAGTCCTTAGCAATGCATATTACTACTAATAATACATTTTTTATATATTTACAGTAGGAAATTTACAAAATATCTTCATGGAACATGATCTTTACTTAATATCCTAATGATTTTTGGCATAAAAGAAAAATGGATAATTTTGACCCATACAATGTATTGTTGGCTATTGCCACAAATATACCTGTGCGACTTATGACTGGTTTTGTGGTCCAGGGTCACATATTTGTACCAAAACATCTCTTAAACTTTAGTTTTACGCCAACACTTTCATTATGATTGAGTATAATGTAAAAAAAAAAAATCTGTGGAACTAGTTACTAATAATAATTAGTTGAAGCTACTTAATTTTTTTTACAGTGTGTTATATAGTCCTTTTTTGCGTGTTTTGCAGATTTTGACTGCAATATAATCCTACATTTACGGTCAAAACTTTTATTAACTAGTGATATTTTTGACATTTATCATAATGGCATCTGAGACATAATTTCAGTTCTTTTAGAATCATTTCAAAATGATTTGTCTCAATCCACCTGGAGCAAATTTTGCAGCTTTCGACAGCTTGATTTGCTGACAAAGTAAGGTTGTGTCAGTTATTCATCAAAAATTCATTTTAAAAGGTCTGTATTTGTAAGCACTTAGACAAACAGCACATTTTATTTCAATTCTACAATTCGATGTCAAGAGTGAATATTCCAGCGATTGGATAATTCATCTGCTGAATGTAACCTCAAAATTGGCTGTGTAAATATGGACTAAGCTGAGATTTGCATTGGCTAACATTTGGGAGGGAGAACAGAGTTATTTAAGGATGAGCTTAATGCAGTCGGTACGCGAGCGAAGGAAGGGTTCGCTCATATTTCTAACACTGTTACACACTCACAGTTCTGGAGCACAAAAAGGCAACTCAATTCACATTTTAACTGTTTCCCCCTCAATAATTATTTGAAATTCAAAAATGATGTATTTCCTGCAGAGGCGTTTTAAGTGTCATGATAAAAATAATCATTTCATCGATCAAAAGAAAATACCTAAACTGCATTCCTTTTCACATACGAGTTTAAAAGCATTTTAACTTGGGCACAAGAAAACAAAGCCTTATTGTGGCAAGAAAGATTGTGAAACTAGTGCAAGGTGGCGTCACCAGCCATGAGACTGTTATTACTCATGGAAGAGACGCCACACAGGAGAGGTGGGGCTCAGGGAAAGAGTCAACTCAAGGTCAGCTGTCTTATGAAAGGCATTCCGGCCAAGTGTTTCGTCTTCTCGACTCTGTGTCGCTTCTACCGAAAGCTGCGCAAGTTTCGACTCATCATCTTTCTACAGCCATTCTCCAATAAAAACGGACAGATGGGACTGCTTGTCTTTGTACATTTGTTACAGTTTCCTTAGCATGAACACAATAGCCATGTATAATAGCACTGGCTAAATAAATGGTATAAATGCAGATTATGAAATAGTGTTTTCATTTGTGTTTTTGTGTGATTGATAGACACCAGTTTAAAATTGTGTTAACCTAAAATTATAAATAATTACAGTCAAATCAAAATTTATTCAGACACCTTCAACATTTTCTCACATTATTTCTTCGCTATAGTTTTGAAAATGGTAATAAAATATGACAAGAACTTGTTTTTGGTTGTACAATTTGTTATGACAGAACAAATTCATCTTGATAAGATAACTTTGATAGAAAGGTATGTAATGGATTACAATCATCCAATCAGCTGTCAGCTGTTAAATTTAAGTACACAATTAGATAATACCAATTTAGATCAACCAATGACCAAGCAATGCTTCATTTTGTCTGTGGTGTAAAAAGTCGCATTAGCAATTAAAGCAAAAACACATAATTTTGGTCCCAATTTATCATCAATTTTACTGGTAGACACTGTATAAAGAATTTTTGGGTATGTCACAATTTATTTATATTTATTTATTTATATATATATATATATATATATATATATATATATATATATATATATATATATATATATATATATATATATATATATATATATATATATATATATATATATTTATTTATATTTATATTTATATATATATATATATATTTATATATATATATATATATATATATTTTTTTTTTTTTTTTTTTCCTCACTAATTCAACAGCAATTTCTAGTTATGACTCCCAAATAATAAATCCTGATTAAAACATTTTAGTTGAAAGAACTGTAAAACTAGTCGAGCAAACATATATTTTAAAGTTGGAGTCAAGTTTGGGTCAACCAAAAAAGTACAATTCAAGTAACACTTTGAAGAGGGAAATTGAGTGAACATAAAAATCTGTCGAACTAGTTACTAAATAATAATTAGTTGAAGGTACCTAAATTTTTATATATAGTTATATATTACTTTTTTGCATGTTTTGCACATTACGCACTGCAATATATACATCACCCATATCTACATTTACTGTAAATAAATTATTTCATAGTTAATAGCATTTATTAACTAGTGATTTTTTTTTTTTACATTTATCAATATTTTCAACTCAAAATGATGCATAATGGCATCTGGACACAGATATTTAGTTCTTTTACAATCAGGGCCTTTCATTTACCTCATTAACCATATATCCACCAAAATATTATAATAATATGAGCTGATAAACTGGTCAGATGGATAAATATTTATGTTTTATCGTTATCATATCAGCGATGATCATATCCGCTTGGATAAGTAAATGTTATCCTTCAATATGTAACTAGTCAATGGTCATTGAAAAGCCCATATTGGCTATTTTTAGAATATTTTAAAAAAATATTCAGAAAGTTTCTTAGATTTTTGCAAAAGATCAATTCATCAATATTAAATCACAGTATAAAAATAATATTAGTAACTGCCTACTTTCCAATGTAATTTTCTTTAAGGATAAGAAGAAAAAAGGGCAATAAACTACCCTGATTCTTCTATCCTTCTAATGACATCACAAATATTCCCATAATTTCCCTAAGCGTCCATCAATGGAAAAACTATCATTTTAAGTCAAAATTTAACCCTGCTTTTTCAAAACAACATTGAAAGGGCTACAAAATCCGCCGTGATTGCTGAGCATGTCACCTCAGCGCCCGGCGCTAAAACACACACATAGCTAGTGGTGCGAGGATCCTCAACAAACACATCTTCCTTTGTTCAGGAAATCCTTTCTCCAACACGAACTGCAAAGCTGAACTTTTGGCAATGCAGAAGCGTCAAAGCCAAACACAGCCTTTCTCTTTTTTTCACCCTTAAGGATGAGTGATGCTCGCGGTTTCGACCTGTCCTTCAAACAAACCGGCTTTAAACAGCGGGAGACTAAAGTGAGAAAACACTCCAGGACATTCCAGGGTTCTTTTCTAACTGGAGAACATCGGGGAACAAACAAAGTTCCTATAAATGAGTGATATTGGGATATCGCAGGCACTTGGGCGACGTCGGTGCTACTGTGGGACACATGCGGAGAGGCTTGTGGGAGGTATTGTGTGTTCAGGGATGTACATCACTGCAAATATTTACAGAGCAGCTGATGTACAATAGAGGAATCACATGACTGTCTCTTCTCGAATACATGCTCACGTACATGTGCTTAGATCAGATCTACGCCAATGATGCTCTTCTCTAAAGAAAGAACAAGTTATTAAGAACTTAACACAAAGAGGCCTATGCTTCACTAACCCACGGCTAGGCCCACATGAACCGGTATGTTTGACCTTTTCTGTGCTGATCTTGAGAGAAAATTAGTCAGAGCTTTATATTAGAGCTATTCTATACAGAGTTCTCTTATTAGCAGCTGAAAACATTATCAAATTTGACTAAATAATGAACAGATAAACATGCAAGAAATATAGAATTATGTAAATGACGGGCTTCGGAATTTGAAATGATTCGAGCTTTGTGACATGGTGCATTATCCTGCTGGAAGTAGCCATCAGAGAATGGGTACATGGTGGTCATAAAGGGATGGACATGGTCAGAAACAATGCTCAGGTAGGCCATGGCATTTAAATGATGCCCAATTGGCACTAAGGGGCCTAAAGTGTGCCAAGAAAACATCCCCCACACCATTACACCACCACCACCAGCCTGCACAGTGGTAACAAGGCATGATGGATCCATGTTCTCATTCTGTTTACGTCAAATTCTGACTCTACCATCTGAATGTCTCAGCAGAAATCGAGACTCATCAGACCAGGCAACATTTTTCCAGTCTTCAACGGTCCAATTTTGGTGAGCTTGTGCAAATTGTAGCCTCTTTTTCCTATTTGTAGTGGAGAGGAGTGGTACCGGTGGGGTCTTCTGCTGTTGAAGCCCATCCGCCTCAAGGTTGTGCGTGTTGTGGCTTCACAAATGCTTTGCTGCATACCTCGGTTGTAACGAGTGGTTATTTCAGTCAAAGTTGCTCTTCTATCAGCTTGAATCAGTCGGCCCATTCTCCTCTGACCTCTAGCATCAACAAGGTATTTTCGCCCACAGGACTGCCGCATACTGGATGTTTTTCCCTATTCACACCATTCTTTGTAAACCCTAGAAATGGTTGTGCGTGAAAATCCCAGTAACTGAGCAGATTGTGAAATACTCAGACCGGCCCGTCTGGCACCAACAACCATGCCACGCTCAAAATTGCTTAAATCACCTTTCTTTCCCATTCTGACATTCAGTTTGGAGTTCAGGAGATTGTCTTGACCAGGACCACACCCCTAAATGCATTGAAGCAACTGCCATGTGATTGGTTGATTAGATAATTGCATTAATGAGAAATTGAACAGGTGTTCCTAATAATCCTTTAGGTGAGTATATATAGCAGATACTAATGTCTTATTCTGCATGACCATATTCTACATTCCTAATCCTACCCAATACCTAAACGTAGCAACTACGTTACTATTAATAAGCAGTAATAATAAGTAGTTTAGTAAGACAAAACTCATAGATAATAGTTAGTTAATAGTGAGAATTGGACCCTAAACTAAAGTGTGACTGAATTTCTTTCTTCTGCTGAACACACAGTTTGAAGAAACAGCTGATTGGCCACATTGACTTCCATAGTATTTTTTTCCTACTATGGAAGTCAATGGGGCCCATCAACTGTTTGGTTACCCATATTCTTCAAAATAACTTCTTTTGTGTTCTGTAGAAGAAATAAATTCATACAGGTTTGGAACAACTTGAGCGTGAGTAAATGATGACAGAATTTTCATTTTGGGGTGAACTGTCCCTTTAATTACAATCCACTGTTCCCACTCTCTTAATAACTTCTCCAACTCAAGTGCCAATCATGTACGCCCACTGAGTATTTCTGGTTGTCGCAGGTTTGTCCAAACATTCCCAAAATACAAGTGCGTAAAAAAGCAGTAAAAATGCCAGTCTGTGAAAGTGGCCCGTCATTGTTCGGCCGGCCTCCTTTGAGCGCGTGAATGTGTTGAAAAGCCGTGGGGAGGCCAGGGCAACAGGACCAGGCACTCCGTCCTCATTACCACTTGATGTTTGAACACAGCCACAGGAGTGACCGTTTAAATTGCTCCCTGTTCAAACAGTTCCCAAGCATCTGTGGTTCACAGCAAAGTAAGCCTTGTTTGTTTTCCTCTCTGCTTCATGGGCCATCACTAGGTCGTCTGGAATCCTGCTCGCAACTGGGTGGTAGGAGCGTTAGCATCATACGAGCGTCAGTCTGAAATCAGCACAGCTCTTAAGAGTTCATGGATCATCAGAGTCCCTGTGATACTAACTCTAACAGAATTAGATGATTTCATAATCATAAATTCATAAAAATCAGTGGCCAGAACACTTACATACTGAGTCCCACAGATTATATAAAATTCAAATAAGCCTGACAATCGTCATATCAAAATTCACATTCAACAAAAACTTAACTGTAAATTTGTATAGATTTTTATAACACATTTCATAACAGTTTAAACTGTTTTGACATGCAAGTAAAGCAAGAGAAAAACAATATTGAAGGGACTGTATAAAATTTAAAAACACACACAGGTTTGTTTTTGTGAATTGTGGGGACATTCCACAGGCATAATGGTTTTTATACCGTAAAAAAAATATTTTCTATCCCCCTACACCTGCCCATCACAGGAAACTGCACATTTTTACTTTCTCCTAAAAAACCTCATTCTGTATGATTTATAAGCCTTTTGAAAAATGGGGACATGTGTAATGTCCTCATAAGTCACCCTCTCCTTGTAATACCTGTCATACCCATGTCATTATACACATTTCTGTCCTGATATGTCACAAACACACACACACACACACACACACACACACACACACACACACACACAGAATCAGTTGGGAACAGATTTGAGATGTCATAATTCTCCCCAAAAATCAAAAGATAATAAGAAAAAATAAAAATAAATAAATAAATAAGTTTAGTATAAATAAAATGACAATTTTTAATGACATTAATATGCCACAAAGCAAAAGTATTAATGACAGATAATCACATTTTCTCCCAAACTGTAATACAAAACTAAAATGATATTATTTAAACTGTCAAATATTTTTACATGATTGTTATATAACAAATGCTAATTTAAATAAAAATGTATATACACTTTTATGCGCCATTTTTACTGTACTATTTACTATACTAAGATGTGAATGTTATTAGAATGACAATTGTGAAAGAATAAATAAGTAAATTAATAAATAAAATGTTTACTTCTATTAAAATAGAGAAGATTTGGAAAGAAAACTTGCATAATTGTAACAAAAAAGTCACAATGCAATAACAACCCTAGTGAAAAATAATTATACCAAAATGTATTTTGAAAGGCATTTATTTTAAGCTAAGTATACTACAAATACACATTTACATATTTATATACCCTACAATTGTACTTTTGTATACTAAATTGATATAATTAAATTGGAACAACTAATTATTGCATTTAAAGACTGATATTATACAGAGATAATATCCTGTATAATAAAAAAAAAAAAAGTGATAATAAAACACATTTTAGGCTTAATATTAAAGAAATGTGCATTGTGCAATAAAAAAGTATTTCAAATAAAGTTTAATTATATTAAACTTTAGTCTCAAACGATATGTCAGTAAATATGTTAATGGGTTTGTATTATACTTAGTATGAAATAAATCTATTTTAAATACATTTTGGTAATTTGGAGTTCTAGTGGTCTTCATGCTAAATATAATTTCTTATTTTATCTTTTGATTTATAAGTAAAATATGACCTGGACATGTCTTCATAAGATTGACCCAAACATCCACAAAAATTCCTCATTTCGAGAACCTTTCAAGAGATGCCAACCTCTCGTTGGGTTTTATAGCTTGAGTCTTTGTATGTTTGTGAGTGCGTTGGCCTTTCTACTAGGTTTGTTTGGTTTCAGATCACAGTAACCAGGCTTCCACAGTTAAGCAGTGCCCATCCTAGGTCTATTCCTTAAACCAACACAGAGACACAAAAGAGGAGGACAGAGCCCTGAGGAATCCCTCTGTCACTAGTGGACCACCCACTTAGGGAGCAGACAAGCCTGTTCGGCCACACGGCACTACATTCTAGGGATTTTGAACTTCAATGGGACCCACAAGGAAGCCGCGAAGGGGTCGCCAACGCGCCTCCTTCTCTCCGTGAAGCCAAGCACGGCGGAGAGGGAGTGAGACGTGATATCAGGGTGGGTGGCTGTCGGAAAAGCCCAGGAGGACCACACTGTACCGGTGTAAACAGCCGAGCTGATGGGACCAAACAGTACGTTTCCTGCCCGGACGGCCAGCACAGGGGCAGGGGGGGGCGTGACGGGTTGTGTCAAAGGTCGATCCACCTGCTAAGAACAAAGCTTGTTGAGACTGTAGCTCCATTTCTGCTCTTGTAGGGAAGAGATTCAACTCCATAGGGAACTTAGCATGTTTGTTATGATGGACTTGGTGTGTGTGCTTTGAATTTAGACTGCAAAAGGACAGTTTACCCATGCAAGAAAACAATCCACCATTTCAGTTGTAATAACACTACCCAGCCTACAGCAGTCAGCCTGTCCCAAACTACGTCAGACAAATAAAATCAGCAGGGAAACAGACGCAAGAGAAACTGGTGTGAAATTCAATTTGGGGTCAAAGATGTGCATTCACCCTTAATTTTCTATTCATGCCTCTATGAAAACAATCAGAAAGTCTAGCAACTACCATATATTCAATAGCCGATATCGATATCTAAAGAGTAATGTGGTCTATGTGACTGATAAAATTTGCTATATAGCTATATTTCACTATTTAATTATGGCAAATAAGAGATGTATATAATTTCACACCATTTACTCAAAATTCACACACACAAAAAAAAAATACTAAACTTATTTATAATCCAATGACACTGCTTGTGGATTTGACACAAAGCAGAGCTATAGCTTTTGTTATTGCCAGGCTTGCATAGATATTGAAAAATGTCAAAACGTCTCAAAAAGCCAGATATATAACACTGCAATTAATGTAATACATTTGAAATCTGCTAAAAAATACCAAATCTAATGAAAATAGATTAATTACAACTTAAAGATATGCTATACTAGCTCCAAAAATCTTTTGAAAATCTCCTTTTACAAACCAATATTAACGTTTACTTAATGAAAATTATAAAACAGTTCTGGTTTGACAAGTGGTCAGCACCTTCATTTGTCCCACTCCAATTGTGAGTGTTCACTAAAAAAATTATTACAATTTTATGATTCACAACATACTTTCATTGGCAGTGCAAAACTAAATGAAATGACCCGATACTGACTTTTTGTTCTTGAGTCAAAATCTGCTAAGACTATTATTTTCACTATTATTTACAACAGGATCTGCATTTTCATGGGCTTAAATAAAGGTTTTTTTTTAACAGAAAAAAAAATAATATATATATATATATATATATATATATATATATATATATATATATATATATATATATATATATATATATATATATATATATATATATATATATATATATATATATATATATATATATATATATATATATATACACACTCACCTAAAGGATTATTAGGAACACCTGTTCAATTTCTCATTAATGCAATTATCTAATCAACCAATCACATGGCAGTTGCTTCAATGCATTTAGGGGTGTGGTCCTGGTCAAGACAATCTCCTGAACTCCAAACTGAATGTCAGAATGGGAAAGAAAGGTGATTTAAGCAATTTTGAGCATGGCATTGTTGGTCCCAGACGGGCCGGTCTGAGTATTTTTGCTCATCTGCTCAGTTACTGGAATTTTCACGCACAACCATTTCTAGGGTTTACAAAGAATGGCGTGAATAGGGAAAAACATCCAGTATGCGGCAGTCCTGTGGGCAAAAATGCCTTGTTGATGCTAGAGGTCAGAGGAGAATGGGCCAACTGATTCAAGCTGATAGAAGAGCAACTTTGACTGAAATAACCACTCGTTACAACCGAGGTATGCAGCAAAGCATTTGTGAAGCCACAACACGCACAACCTTGAGGCGGATGGGCTACAACAGCAGAAGACCCCACCGGGTACCACTCATCTCCACTACAAATAGGAAAAAGAGGCTACAATTTGCACGAGCGCACCAAAATTGGACAGTTGAAGACTGGAAAAATATTGCCTGGTCTGATGAGTCTCGATTTCTGTTGAGACATTCAGATGATAGAGCCAGAATTTAGCGTAAACAGAATGAGAACATGGATCCATCATGCCTTGTTACCACTGTGCAGGCTGGTGGTGGTGGTGTAATGGTGTGGGGGGATGTTTTCGTAGCACACTTTAGGCCCCTTAGTGCCAATTGGGCATCATTTAAATGCCACGGCCTACCTGAGCATTGTTTCTGACCATGTCCATCCCTTTATGACCACCATGTACCCATTCTCTGATGGCTACTTCCAGCAGGATAATGCACCATGTCACAAAGCTCGAATCATTTCAAATTGGTTTCTTGAACATGACAATGAGTTCACTGTACTAAAATGGCCCCCACAGTCACCAGATCTCAACCCTATAGAGCATCTTTGGGATGTGGTGGAACGGGAGCTTCGTGCCCTGGATGTGCATCCCACAAATCTCCATCAATTGCAAGATGCTATCCTATCAATATGGGCCAACATTTCTAAAGAATGCTCTCAGCACCTTGTTGAATCAATGCCACGCAGAATTAAGGCAGTTCTGAAGGCGAAAGGGGGTCAAACACAGTATTAGTATGGTGTTCTAATAACCATCCTTAGTAGGTGAGTATATGTATATATTATATATATATATATATATATATATATGTATATATATATATATATATATATATATATATATATATATATATATATATATATATATATATATATATATATATAAAAATGAAAGATTTTTAAAAGTCAATGAATTTGTGACAGCTGAATGTAACATTTTTGACAAGTCAAAGTCTCTGTCAAAGTCAGAGTAACATGTCATGTCACATGTCATTTATTTAAGCCACAAAATAAACTTCATTCCAGCTACGCAAAAAGCATTTCGAACATCTCCAACATGTTTTATAATTACCCAAAACTTCACTCCTTACGCACGTTATCATGTCTGTCAAAAACTTAGGCTGGCTGTAAGTTGGAATATTAATACTAAAAACATGGACAAACTCATGGGCATTAATCACTTCACTAATACCATAATAATTAATTATTACCTTACGATCCATACGTTTTTAAATCCACATAATTTGAAGATGACAACATCGATGTCAGTCAAAAAAATAACATGCACAATACCACAGTAGTATTTATGAGAACATATCCCGAAAACACACACTACCGGATGTGAAAATGACGGCCTGAGCGGCTTCAACATGCTGTCTGTCAGATGATAACATACATAATACATAACGCGCACGAGTATAAATGTGTTCCTCACTCGCTGAAACGGAATCATAATGATCAGGGAACTGAGTGAAATACTTGAAAAAATTGAAAATTAAACTTTGTCGGGTTAATAAACGTCGCTAAACGTGTTAGTTTTGACGGACATTTTTATGCACAAACTACACATTCTGATTCTGACATTCCTGGTTTGAATATGTTCAATCATTTTCTATTCTGGACTGATTTTTTTGGCAATAGATGAACTTTTAAATGAAATGAGTCCCTGTAGTCATCCAATTTGACTCATATGCTGATGCAATACATTATAAACTTACCAAGTGATTTTTATAAAATGTAGCTAGTTTGATCACTATCTTCTCAGTTTAAAAGATTAAGGCATTTATCAAAGTCAGATCAAATTTTGTTTCATTTTTCAATAAAAGGTAATACATTTTTACATGATTTGATACATTAAATTATTTTGACTATTCAGCTATAACAGTGCTGATATTGCTAATCAATCCTTATGTTCATATTCTTAATTAAAAACACTAAAGTGTCATATTAAGTCTCATAAACACTTAAGTAAATGGAATTAAATCAGCAATGTGCTTCTTGTTCTTGTCATGCACATTGTCATGTTGATGTAGGCTAACTGCCACTCGGATATCCAGTGTCTGAACACACTTTCTCAGTTGTAAAGTATACCTTAAAATAAACATTTAAGCTAGCTGAAAGAATAAATTGGGTGTGTTTCAATGCTTCGTGCTAATCTGACACTGAAAAGGAAGTAGATGGCTTCAACACAGGTGACTGCAATGCAAAACTTCACACGCAGAAAACCCCCGACAGGTCATATTGATGATTGTAAAATATAGCTTGCATTTGTGAGTGGCAGACATAATGTCTGTGCAGCAAACCCATAAAATCCGGCATGCAGCCATATACCCACAGGCGCACATGTACGCAAGCAGGCTTGGTGTCTGTGATATCAGGATACATGCTAAATAGATCCTGTTCCAGGTCTTGGCCTCCACCCATCACTAGGATGTAACGCTTTTGGGTTGGGCTCTTCTACTGCAGGATGTGTCAGCACATCAGAGAAACAGCTAGCTTGGCATTAACTCAAAAAAAACAAACAAGCCACGCAGAGGTCATGCTATGAAGGATCGAACCTCATCGGCAGCCTTACAGTGTTTGAGAGCGAGTGACTGATGCTCACATGAGGATCGGCGAAGCCGTCTACCATACAGTATATACACAGATTTGACCATACAGTGACTAGACAGTGCCAATGCAAAGAATAAAGAGGAAACAATATCATTCACTACATAACAAGTGAATCACTATCACAACAATTATAAATGCAAAGTATTACATTTCTGTCCACGTACTTTACCGTTAAAAAGTTTGGGGCTGCATTTGTTTGATCAAAAATACAGTATATTCTGAAATATTATTACAAGTTTTCCATTTTAACCCCGTAACTGCCAGTGCCCCGCTAGGGCTGCTTGGCGCTCTTTTTTTATTAATCTTCATAAATTAGGTATCATGCACAGCTTACACCCTCAGTATTTGCTTTTTGAAAACATTTTGCCTTACCATGGAAACGGTACTTAAATTCTTTTTAGCGGACTCCCCCTAGTGGGTGGTGTCATACTTCATATTACAACATTTACTGCACTATTTTATAATCAAAACTTTTTCTAATCTTGACAAAACACCTATGGTTGGAAAGGGCTGAGCCACAAAGTTCCATATTTGGTGACTGTTTTGTGATAGAAGTGATGTTTGGACAGAAATGTATTAATTTGTTACAGGGTAACGCTTTAAAGAAATTCAATGGAATGTGGGTGACACCCGGTGGCTATTTATGGTACAGCGCCTAAAAATCTCATAGGAACTTCAATTTTTGTGATATCAACTTCAAATTTGGAACACAACTTGGTTAGACATATGGATTTGATTTTATAACATTTTGTAAAAAAATAAAAATAAAAATAATAATAATTTAAAAGTAAATAATGTTTTTCACTTTTCATTTTTAAGTGCTTTCACTTCAGTAATAATCTGCTGAGTGTCCTCTTTAAAGGGATAGTTCACCCGAAACTGAAAATTACCCCATGATTTACCCCTCAAGCCATCCTAGGTGTATATGACTTTCTTCTTTCAGATGAATACAATCAGAGTAATATTCAAATATGCCCTGGCTAATCTAAGCTTTATAATGGCAGTGAATGGCTGCATCCATTCATCATAAAAGTACTCCACACAGCACCGGGGGGTTAATAAAGGCCTTCTGAAGCCAAGTCATGCATTTACTTTATTTTGATCAATTTAATGTGTCCTTGTTGAATAAAAGTAATAATTAACTCATTTTAAAAAGTCTTACTGACCCCAAACTTTTGAATGGCAATGTAGAACCATGTAAAAAGTGATGTAAATATTCATATGCATGCTAAAGAAATATGGTGTATCAACAACAAATACCAAACGTTTCTTTGGACAGGGTACCATGTTAATACCGTATTCCGCAGTATTTACCGTGCACCCTGCAAACATGAATATGGCAATAATTTACTGTCATGGTATTATCACCTCATACCACAGGGATCTATTGCCTGTAATTTGCAGGCTTTTCTTAAAACTTTAAAACTTTTGACAATCCAAATTCATACTTGGTTGTTTCGAAAGAAATTCAATAAATACTACCTGCAATATTTAAGGCTAATATGATGAAGAAATACCACAGCACTAAGCAATGAAGACACTGTTCATGACTATCTGATATGATAATGATGCCCTCTACTGCCCAGATTTAAGAATGCACTGTCCTCCAGTGGTATGAATATACTGGTCTCACATTTTTAAAAGTTACCTTATCAATAACAAAGAAACTGCCCCATTATATTCTCAAATTCACTGAGATTCAAACCACGAAAAAAAAAAAAATGACATACCAAGGACAGCATTCTCTTCATACTCACATTTGTACATATCAACCAGTGAATCCTTCAGTTCTTGCTTGTGCATCCATGACAGCTGATACAGCTCCTCCTCACTCTCTGAGAAGCTCTCCCTTAAAACGAACAGAGGACATGTCTCAGTAACTCACTCATTGCTGCTATTCTTCAATTCTAGTACTTGAGCTTGTGGTGTTGAGTTCTGTTCATATGTTTACTAGTTCTCAGTGTGGGTTAGACTAATCTTTTCTGCAATGTCCTCATGAGCTCAGGATTACATACCAAAAGCTGTGTGTGAGTTTGGGGGTGGGGTATCATATATATTTACATATATATATATATATATATATATATATATATATATATATATATATATATATATATATATATATATATATATATATATATATATATATATATATATATATATATATATATATATATATATATATATATATATATATATATATATATATATATATATATATATATATATATATATATATATATATATATATATATATATATATATATATATATATACACATATATATATATATATGACCAGCCCAACAATTACTTTCCTTTCTGCAATAAAACAAATCAAAGCAGCTGCTACATTCATAATGGATGGGTTCCTCTGATGTTCCACACTTCTTCAAAGCACAGGGTTACTGTGTGTTGATGACTACAGTAACCCTACATGATAAAAACATACACTCACCTAAAGGATTATTAGGAACACCATACTAATACTGTGTTTGACTCCCTTTTGCCTTCAGAACTGCCTTAATTCTACGTGGCATTGATTCAACAAGGTGCTGAAAGCATTCTTTAGAAATGTTGGCCCATATTGATAGGATAGCATCTTGCAGTTGATGGAGATTTGTGGGATGCACATCCAGGGCATGAAGCTCCCGTTCCACCACATCCCAAAGATGCTCTATTGGGTTGAGATCTGGTGACTGTGGGGGCCATTTTAGTACAGTGAACTCATTGTCATGTTCAAGAAACCAATTTAAAATGATTCGAGCTTTGTGACATGGTGCATTATCCTGCTGGAAGTAGCCATCAGAGAATGGGTACATGGTGGTCATAAAGGGATGGACATGGTCAGAAACAATGCTCAGGTAGGCCGTGGCATTTAAACGATGCCCAATTGGCACTAAGGGGCCTAAAGTGTGCCAAGAAAACATCCCCCACACCATTACACCACCACCACCAGCCTGCACAGTGGAAACAAGGCATGATGGATCCATGTTCTCATTCTGTTTATGCCAAATTCTGACTCTACCATCTGAATGTCTCAACAGAAATCGAGACTCATCAGACCAGGCAACATTTTTCCAGTCTTCAACTGTCCAATTTTGGTGAGCATGTGCAAATTGTAGCCTCTTTTTCCTATTTGTAGTGGAGATGAGTGGTACCCGGTGGGGTCTTCTGCTGCTGTAGCCCATCCGCCTCAAGGTTGTGTGTGTCGTGGCTTCACAAATGCTTTGCTGCATACCTCGGTTGTAACGAGTGGTTATTTTGGTCAAAGTTGCTCTTTTATCAGCTTGAATCAGTCGACCCATTCTCCTCTGACCTCTAGCATCAACAAGGCATTTTCGCCCACAGGACTGCCGCATACTGGATGTTTTTCCCTTTTCACACCATTCTTTGTAAACCCTAGAAATGGTTATGTGTGAAAATCCCAGTAACTGAGCAGATTGTGAAACACTCAGACCGGCCCGTCTGGCACCAACAACCATGCCACGCTCAAAATTGCTTAAATCACCTTTCTTTCCCATTCTGACATTCAGTTTGGAGTTCAGGAGATTGTCTTGACCAGGACCACACCCCTAAATGCATTGAAGCAACTGCCATGTGATTGGTTGATTAGATAATTGCATTAATGAGAAATTGAACAGGTGTTCCTAATAATCCTTTAGGTGAGTGTATGATGGTATGGGTTTTAAAGTGCATCTTAGCATGCAATTATTTATGCTGAGGAGCTGGAAAAATACATGTGTGATGAAAACAGCCCAATGTCCAAAACAAAACTAATCAAAACACCAAAGATTACAGTCTCTAGGATTTCATTTTATTCATAGGTCTTGTATATGTAAAGGTTAGGGCTATTTCTCTATTTGATTCAATTTCACTTCACAAGCTCGCAATTCGATTCAATACTGATTTTAATTAAATTAAATTCTATATCGATTAGGCATCCCCAGTTACTATAATATTAAAAGGTTAAAATTTATGGATTCATATAGGTTACTTATATTTAAATTGAACATTTGGAAGTTTATATAATGATAATGTTATAGTAATAATTTTTAACATACTTATGTTATTAAAAATGACAATTATGCTTCTGCTCATTTTAAATATAAACATTTAAATAGTAGCTGTCATTTTTTCCCAACATACATTAAATATTGAAGAACAAGTGAAGTAAAAATGCAATAAATATACAACATAATGCATATATTTAGCAAAATATTCCTCTCTATATTTAATTTTTCTAGCTAACTATCAAGTTTATGGACATTTTCTGAAGTAAATGTATCATGACATGACATTGTTTACAGGCTGTTTTATTGATTTATTTCCATGTTTGAAATACTGATTAAGCGATTGCATGAGACATAATACCGATTTCGGAAAGTTCTTTCAACATGCCATGTGTTCAGTGTACATCAGGACATCCTCAGACCTAAGTCATATGACAAAAAAAAAGCATCATGCCTCACACTAAAAGGCTTCAACCACTGGACGAAGCGGCAGACTTAAAGGCTGTGTCCGAAATAGACCCCTACACCCTTAAGGGCACTATTTAAGGGGACAGCCATTTGTAATGGTATCCGAAACCATAGTGGATGTTATTGAGTGCACTCATTCAATCCCACAATGCACTGCAACAACGAGTGTACAACCGATGTACGCTCAGCAGCTAGAGGATACCCATATTTAGTGGTCCACTGATATTTTTTTTGATGGCCGATGCCGATATTTTAAAGCAGAGGTTTTCACACCTGTCCTGGATGCACCCCAGCCCTGCACATTTTGTATGTCTCCCTTATCAGACACACTCAATTTAGTTCTTGCAGTCTCTACTAACGAGCTGATGAGATGAATCAGGTGTGATAAATGAGGGAGACACAGAAAATGTGCAGGTGCTTCCAGGATAGGTTTGAAAACCACTGTCTTAGAGAGAAGGGTGACCAAATGCCGATATAAAGCCATTATATAGTATACATCATTTATATTTATTTTAATTCATATTTAAAGCTGCTGTCCGTAACTACTTTGGGTTAAAAAATTATCCAAAATAAATGTTTGAGCAAGTATATAACCAGCCAGTGTTCAAAACGATCTGCTTACCTCGATTTACAACGGTAAGCTTGTAATAATGTTTAATTCCAGTGGTACTGGTGGATTTCCGCAGGAAATTCAAGCATATCTTTGCGTCATTACATCACATCTGCACACATAAATAAGGTGTCCCGGCTGGTATTTTAGATTTATAGCCTTTTCTCACAGCACTTGATATAATTAAACTTCTCAATTTGATGGCGGTTCAAACGATAATCACCAGTGACATTTGCAGATTCACCCGCTGTAAAATGCAAATGCAAAAGCAAAAGCAAATAAATAAATAAATAAATAAATAAAGATAAATAGGGCTTTTGAAAGGTGGCGTGAACTCCCGTGTTTTGAAGGGGTTCGAAACGGACGCAGAGACAGCTTTTTTCTGCAGGACAGGAAGGCATTTTATTTATTGAAGGTTAAATTATGCAAGCACTTTTTCACTTAATTCATACAGTTACGGAGTCAATATTGCAAATGGAATATTATTGTAAAGTCTTACAATTTCATACAAATCCAAACAGTCTGCTTTTTTTTTTTTTTTTTTTTTTTTTTTTTAGAACATGTTTTCTTTAGAACAAGCTAAGATTGTGGTAAAGGAACTGCTCAAATTCTGTGCTAATCAAAAGTAATTCAGAGTGACCAAGGGTCAAACTTTACTTAGGTTTTAAAGCAGGCTCTAGAAATGCTTTGTATAAGCCACCAAATGTACACTGCATATCACACAATATAATCCCAAGGTGCACTCCTAGTCTTTCCCAGGTGTGTGGAACCACACAGTTCATGGCCCACTGAAGCCTCAGTTATACTCCAGTTTGGATGTGGACTGCTTGTATTTATACTACTGAAAGTGTATGCTGGAGTCCGAACGGCGGACATGTTCCACACATTATGCGCAGTAGATCGGCATGTACAGTTCCACACATGCACAGATGATCGGCGTGTACAGTTCCACACATGCAGAGTAGATCGTTGTGTAGTTTCACACATGCGCAGTAGATTGGCGTGTACAGTTCCACACGTGCAGCTTGAACAGTAAACTATGGGCAATTTCCCTCCACAAATTATTGCACATCTGGCTGTCTTTATATTGTTTTAACGACTGATTGTAGAGGTGCAGGTAGTGACGGACTTCTTCACACAGCCTCTCTTCAAATTCAACGTCCATGTTGTTTTTCCAGCGCATGAACATTTGTTGCTTTTGTAGCCTAGTGACCACGCATACTTGTGACCGTGGTAACAAAAAAATGGGAGGCACGTGGATGTCCGCAAAGAGCCTCCACGCACACCCTCCAATGGCAATTTTTACGTCACTTGGACCCTAGCGGACCCTCGTGCACACGGAAAGTATAACACTAGCTAAAGGGCAAGATTTAACTGCTTGTGCCAGCGCAAACCCTTCTTTGGAGTTTAAAAAAAAAACGACTGTCAGGATTTACTTTTAAAGACATGCAGTGAAAAATTTGCACTGAAAAGGCGTGGACAGTTATTTTTACGGCCAACTTTATTGCTTATGCATTTGTAGGAGTTTCCCTTTCAGACGCAAAATTTATGAGAGGAGAGCATTTAAATGAATCATGCAAGGTGATTTTCTGCACCATTATTTACCACCCAAAAAAAGCATGTCTTAAACCATGTTAATTTGTGCTGCTCTTGGTAGACTGTGCTGGTCAATATGGAAATGATCCGGTTGTATCTGTGTTCTTTAATTTGTTTGTCATCAGTAGATCACGAACAGAACTTTCCACTTCCATCACTTTTTTTTTTTGGAATTGCGCTCTTACACTAATTTGTCCTGTTTAGTAAATCTGGCCCTAGAGCTGCTAAGCGAACAATTGCTGAATCAGAATTCTAAACCTGTTTCAATACCTGATGATGATTAGGTCACTTCTATCCATGAGAGGCTGCATTAAGCCTAAAGACTTGCTAAGCTTAATTTGTATACTTCTCAGACTAAGATAAAGGGTCATTTCAATATAAAGTCTGTAAAAGCAGACTTTTGTCCTTGCGATTCTGTCTTGGTTCTAACTTCCATGCAAAATATTTTAGTCCTTATCTGGTCAAACGAAAGTTAAATGAGACAAACTTTCTTGTCACAACTCCTGACAGAATATGTAAAAGCTGCGTATGTCATGTAAACAGGCTTAAGGCCTGAAATAAAGAGCTCACTCTAGATGCAGATAAGACTGAAGTTCCCTCACTGGCTTCCTCTATTGCCACTGTGGGTGTAGTAACAAACTACTCCCTAGAGGAAGATGATTTGATGAGCAGAGATGTTCCAATTTCCTCTACCTGGTTGAATAATTATTTTATACGGCAATATCTCCCCATATTTTCTTTCTCATCTGACTGGTGAATAGTTTAAAGGCTTAACCAGCTTACTGTGTGCTTTCCCTACCTTATTTAGTGATGTGTCTGTGCCCATAAAACAACATCCTTACAGAGTAAATCCACAGAGGCAGTTGATAATGTAGACAGAGGTTGAGTATATGCTGCATCATGGACTGGCTGTGCCCAGCTAGAGTCCTTGGCGCTCCCCCCTGCTTGCTTGTCCCAAAGCCGATAATACGTTTCAGTTTTTGAAGGTCAACAATGCAGCAAAACCTGACTCTTTTCCCCAGAATGGAGTACTGAGTAGATAAGAGTTGGTTTAGATAAATATGTTATGAAATTAGATCTGCTAAAAGGTTTTTGGCAAGTGCCCCTCCCCAACATGCCTCTGAAATGTCTGTGTTTGTCACCTCTATATAAGGTCCTAGCTTTTGGGATGCTAAACGAACATACTGCATTTCTGCAAATGATGCATCAGAAACAGAAACTTGGATGTGTCAAACTGTGAAGTGTATCTGGATGATATGGTGGTATATTCAGATAACTGGACAGATCAACTAATGACCCTTGAAAAGGTTTTCAAAGGCCTAACTGCTGCTTCCTTGATACTACATCTTGCCAAAAGGAATTGTTATATACTTAGGTAAGCAGGTAGGTCAAGGAGTGGTTAAACCTGTTGAGTCTAAAATTTCAGCCATACTCAAATTCCCTGTAACCTGTAACAAGCGAGAATTGAGACGTTTCCTAGGTACGAGTAGGTATTATAGATGTTTATGTTCCAATTCGGTTCTAATTAAGTTGTGCGGTTCTACTTCAGGAGGATGAATACCATATTGAACATCCTGTTTCCTACTTCTCTAAAATGTTCTCTTAGACCCAGCAGAGCTCGGGCACTGTTGTTTGCTCTTCAACATTTTGATGTGTACTGGGGAGTAGCTCTAATCCTATAATTGGGTATACTGACCATACTTGACCATAACCCATTGGTATTCCTTTCCCAAATGTCAGGTTCCAATCAGTGATCTTGCTGTCCAGGAATATTATCCGGACATTCAACACAAGAAAGGCACTGAAAATGTTATGGAGGATGCTTTCTAGAGAATAGAGATAGTGTTCTCTATTTGTCCCTTGTACCTTTCTTTCCTAATGTAAAGGGTAAGAGTGAAAGTTTTTTACTACAAACTCTAGTTTGTATTCTTGGTGGTTGGGTGTTACATCCTGGGGTCATGTGTATTTTTACCCTGTGTAGGTGTGTTTTTTCCATGTGCTTTCTGTCTTTCTCCTTGCAGTTAATTAGCCACAGCTGATGCTTTTAAGGAATGTGCTGGACAAGGCACAGGGCCTTTTTACACCTGGTCATTCATGCATTTTCTCTGATCAGATATCCATCTAATTTGTTTGAACGGTTACATTTACGCTTGGCCACATAAATGTGTCTCTGCAAAATGAATATAAATCAATCTTCAGTTCCTGTGCTATATGCAAATGTAACGGAGCTCATGTCAACGAATGCAACAGAAATGAGCTGCATTTTATTTATCATCAGCTAAATTCAAGATCCAAGACCGCAATAGGAGAGAGAGTGACATAAGCATTAGTATGACCATTTATTCTCATTACTTTTAATGAAGATGACTGTTTTGAGCATCTGTGACTTTCAGTTTTGTTTGCGCATTGGCTTGCTGAAGAGATTCTCATTTATGGTGATGCGTGTTGCAGTAGCTCTGCCATATCTGGCTATAGCATGTTATATAGCCTATAACACCCTCTCACGTGAGTAATTTTGACAAATTTACAAATGTGATTTCAACAACCAGATGCATTTACACTTGTCCAGCCTCCTGAAGTGGTTTGATTGATCAGATTTAAATCTGTCTCAAAAGTGTTTCCGAGGGCATTTACACCTGGTCTTTTCACAATCTGATAGATATCCAATCAGTGACCAAAAAGGCCCTACACAAGGTGAGAAAGAACACTGCTTCGATTTGAAATACCTAAATGCTTATCCCTGTTTTTTTTGGTTTAGTAAGGGAGTAGAGGGAAGCCTTTGTTGTTAATTTCTTTTCTTTTGCATACATAGGTAATTTAGTTTGACATCTTGGGTCTCGAGTCTGCGCAGTAGTGAGCGCGAAGTTGAGCCGCAATATCAAGGTCCCGGCCACACTCCTGCCTAATTAACAACTTTTTGTGAAATAAACAGTTATGGAAATGTAGAAATTAAAGTTAAATAATTCTCCTCCTCCAATCTCCTCCTGAAGTTCCCGAAAAATGTGATTGGTGACTATTTCGCTCAGAGAAGCTGTCAATCATAACGCCACACCCCTGTTTTTATATCATCAAATAACTAACTAAAACAAAACTTATTTAAAGAACGAACACTTGAACTAACATAAACATGATTAAAAACAGCCTAAAATGACAGAAAAATCTTTGAATAAATAAAATAAGTTTATTTGAAGTGTAATTTGATTGTTTCGTTTGTCTGTGTTCCATTAGAATACTGGAACACCTGGGGGCGATCAAGACGCGCCGGCTTCAGTTTTCAGGACTCGTGTTGCAGGCTTGAGTGAAGTATATTATGGCTTGTTTCTACTGAGTGCTACAGAACAGTACAGTACGATTTGGGACCGTAAACAGTGATCCGGTGCATTTCCACCGCCAACGTCATTCTCACGTGAAGAACACAGTAAACAACAATGGATGACATACAGCAGATCTTGTTCTTGCTTTTCGGCATGTGGCTGTTGTCACAAGAAGACACGCTTCGTTTGAGCCAAGGCTGCAAGGAAAAACACAGCCGAATAAGCACGTGCAAGTGACGATTCTCTGTCAACCAATCAGCGTTACAGTAAGTCTAGCTCCACCCTTTAATACCGGACAACTGTGCCAAGTACCCCAACGGAATGGTGCCAAAAAAGTGGTATGGTACAGAATTAGGGTACCATTCACAACTTCTGACAATGGAAATGGCAAAAATTGTGTACCGTACTGAACTGTACCGCTCGATGGAAATAAGCCATTAGTGAAATAATGTAGGAAACAGTAAACACTTTAACAAAGGCTTCAGGTCTCAGGAAAAACGACGTTAGGGCTCAAATCTCGTACAATTAGGCATCAGGCAAAATTCTTGCTTGCCATTGTACTTGGTGATGTGAGGCTTGCATGCAGCTGCTTCTTATTTTATGAAGCTCCCGCCGCACAGTTCTTTGTGCTGATTAATGCCAGAGAACTCTGCTGATTCCATAGCTGCAGAGTTCTCTGGCATTAATTTGGCAACTTTTACACACCATAGCTACACCTCAGCACTCGGTGACCACACTCTGACTTGAAATGTCATGGCTGAGTTCCTGCTGTTCCTAAACGCTTCCACTTTCCAATAATACCACTTACAGTCGACAGTTCAATATCTAGCAAAGATGAAATTTCACAAACTGACTTATTGCAAAGGTGGCATCCTATCACAGTACCATGCTTGAATGCACTGAGCTCTTCAGAACAACCCATTTTCTCCACAAGTGTTTGTAAATACAGACTGCGTGGGTAAGTGCTTGATTTTATACACCTGTGGCAATGGGTCTGATTGAAACACTTGATTTCAATAATTAAGAGGTGTGTCTTAATATTTTTGTCTATAAAGTGTCAACAAAACCTTTATCCAATGCTCACATTTCTATAATAGACATTCAAATTTGTGCATATTTAATTAAATAATGCCACATTTGTGTATTTAAACACATTTCAGAAAACCTGTAATACAAAGCCAGTGTCTTAATGTAATGTGATGAATCAATTGGGGAAAGTATGATGATATAGTTTAGTTCATTTTTACCCTGTTTACCTGTAGTGTCTTGCCTTAAAGAAAGATGACACAAGCACACAGTTAATGTAATAATCAACACCTGTGGATACTCTAGTAGGAAACCTGTGTGAATGTAAAGGGAAGAAAGCGCTATGATTATTTGTTTGAAGACTCCACTTTTTGATTGTATATCTAATAGAATAGCCACAGTTGAAATTGTCTGAAGTACTTTTCTGTACCACTGTTTTCTTTAACCAGTTAAGACTTTCTTACAACCACCTAAGCATCACAGAATCATCTGAAGAAAACACACACAAATAAATAAAACACTGTCTTTCTAGTGTCTGTGAGACAAACCTAAATATTACAAACCTCTCTGAGGTGTAGGAGACAAGACGGTGGCTGTCAGCTGACATTAAAGTGTGGCATCCAATTTCTATTAACTAACATTGTTCCATACGCTATAGGCACCTTGCTAAATTTACAATAAATATATGCACTAAATTATAATCTAGACCCCAGGAGCAATACGTTTAATAACCACCTCACAGATATTTGCATTATGTCTCACTATGCACATCAATGTAACTGGTTAATAACTGAGATGCCAACATACTCACTTTATAGACAGCTCATTCTCCAAAGAAGATATTTTGTGTTTTGCCCTCTGAAGTGCACACTGAACATCCCATGCCATGCTTCTGATATTCATATATTGTGTTAGTGTGTGTAGAAAGCCGGCGTTTTCTAACTAGACACCGTATACTTCATCTCAGCTTGCACATCCCATGCATACGCATGCAACATGATCCATGCAAGAAGACAATGGCTGTGTCTCAAAACCACATCTAACAGGAGTAACCGTGGATGCAAGAGGAAGCTGTTTTGAAAGGGATGTCCAGGTACTAACCCAGATTGTATCCAAAAAAACATAAAACCACAGCTACCCAACTCACTGCAGAATTAAATGAGCACCTCGACTCTCCTGTTTCCACCAAAACTGTTTTTTGGGAGCTCTAGAGTCAATATACTTTGGTCACTCGTGCCAATGCCAAATGTTGGTTTCAATGGTGCCAACAGTACAAATCTTGGGCTGTTGACAATGTGAAACATGTATTGTTCTCTGATGAGTCTAGCTTCATTGTCTTTCCCACATCCGTGGGAGTTACGGTGTGGAGAAGACCCAAAGAGGCCAAACAGTGAAGCACAGGGGTGGATCAGTGATTGATTGGGCTACAATATCATGGCATTCCCTACTGTGCTTGATGGGCACGTCACTGCCAGGGACTACCGAACCATTCTGGAGGACCATGTGCACCTATTGTACCCTGAAGGGGGTGTCGTGTATCAGCATGATAATGCACCAAGACACACAGCAAGACTTGTAACAGAATAACAGAATGGTTTGATGAACATGAAAGTGAAGTTGAACACCTCCCATGGCCTGTACAGTCACCAGCTCTAAATATCTTTGAGTCACTGGGGTGTTTTGGAGGAGCGAGATAGAAAACGTTTTCCTCCACCAGCATCACTAGCGACCTAACCGCTGTTCTGGAAGAGAAATGGCTCAAAATCCATCTGGCCACTGTGAAGGTCTTGTAACTGTCATTCCCAAGACAAACTGACGCTGTTTGGCTGCAAAAGGAGGCTCTTAACCATAACAATACATTATTGTGGTATAAAACTAGGGGTTTCATTTATGTTACCATTTACAATGGTATATTAATTTATGATGATAATCATTTAGTTACATTGGGTTTATATGGGTCAATGATGTCTGAGATTACGTTTTTAATAAAGGTTCAAATGCTGTACTAAAATATAACAAACCTTGGCACACCCATAAACATGTACAACAAATGGCTGCAGTGATATTTATTTAGTGGATTTTTCAAATCATATTTTTTTAATACGTTCACGGTTTATATAAATAATAAATTACACTAAAACTGAACTTTATTAATTGCATTATTTGGTTACAAAAATAAAATTCTACACACACACACACACACACACACACACACACACATTTTAAATGAACAAATCCAGACAAAATGAGTTCTATGTAATTGACCCATACGTCAAAGTACAATAGTATCACCAAACCGAAAACTGCTGTCTAGGTAGGTAGCGCACTAAGTGTTGAGACACAGCCTTTGAATCCATCTAAACCGCGACGAACGAGTAGACTATACTTGTAACAAAGTAACACTAGACTAAAGCCGGTGTCTTTCAAACAGGTCTAATGTGTTACTATTACCATTTCAAGACAAGACAAGACAAGTCAAGTCAAAGCAGTCAAACTAGTTGCCTTCACCTTGCTGCCTGAATCCCTCCTCGACTGGCGTCAAAATACAAACACTGGCTTTATCTTCTTCAACTTCATTAGTCATTCAGTGAAAGCATGAATAATAATGCAATGAGACATCGATAGGAGTTGTAACTGAAAGGTGGACCGTCTTCGGACTTACCATTGATACGCTTTATATGGTAGACATTCATTTGGTGCTGGACGACCAGGATTGTTTCCTAAAAGTTGTGGAGAGGAACTTCCTACTACAGTGTGCGCAGTCAAGCTTCATTCCGGCCCACCGGGACAGACAGTGCGGCGTTTGACCACTAGAGGCCACTCACCGCTGCTTAACAGAGATCACAATACCGCCACAGTACTCTATAATAGACAATCAGCCAGTTTAAAAAAACAAACAAAAAAACAATGGTTAAACTTGACAAAAAGCATGCCGTCTTCATAATATAATATAGCCTACGTTAAAATACATTCCTTTAGCTTCAAAAAGTTTGACCCCTGCTATTATGAAGGACCAAAGTACTCAAAATGAAATAATTCAATAAATGATGAATTCAATAAAACAACAAC